>OU611757.1:7500-335000 GCA_914767535.2 Dunaliella primolecta | reverse complement strand
CAAAAAATGAGGCATACTTTTGACGGAGAGAGCACCTGGCATTTCGTGCAGAATGTCCATAAAGTTTATGCGCAAGCTTGCTAGCTTGTTGACAATCGAGACCTGATATTTGATTTGATCTATGATATGCCCATTATAACAAGCCCCACCAACACCCAGAGGAATGGTGTACACACCATTAATGTCACAGCATTCCTACTTCTATTCATGCATAGGTCAGCATGCTGCCACTGTGCCGCCTCCGACTGTTGCCCAGTCCGTGTCTTTACAGTGTTTTAACCAAGCGCACGTGCTGCTGGCTTGCACTCAGCTGATGGGGCTGTCTAACGCGGGTAGCTGCGCTGGTCCTCTGTGAGGTGCCGCGCATGCTGTGTGCACTGAGTTAATGAAGTGTTCTGGCAAGTGCAAAGCTGCTTTTATGATGTAGTGGGCATACCCCTGTGAATTAGGGGGATTTGTGGTACTTTCGGAGTGTTTTCTGCCCCGACCAGGAAGTACCTCTTTCTCAGCACACCTGGGATCTACAAATCATTGCAGTCTGCAACACAGCTGCAAGGATCCATCTAAACATCGTAACCCAGCTTGGCTACAGGGCCTGGCTAGAAAAGAAAAGAAAAGTCTACGCAGGCCACAGGCCGCGTGCATTAAGGAAAGGTCCCTTAACTAGCAAGCTAGCAATGGCCTCACCAGAGGTCCCTCAAAAATACGCTAGCTACAGCTAGCCTAGGAGAGGGAAAGAGACTGAACTAATGAGTATCGGGCGGGTTGTCGGCCATGCCCCGAGACGCCCGGACTCTCCTTCTCCTAGTATCCAACTCCGCGCTTAGCGACCCCCCCCCCCAGAAGCCCCCTGTAAGGAAAGAGCATGTCTGGTGTTAATGATAGTGGTTAGTCTCTGCATGGCATGACAGCTCAGCTTGAAAGCTAGGGATTTGCTTTGTGCTTGGATAGGCCCAAATTGACAAGAGATTTGATTGTGTACTCATTGTAAATAGTGCCCGCCACGCCAATCGGGATGATGTGTAGAGTCACCTTGTTGTTCCTAGGACAGGCCTGTTTGGATTCTTTGAGCTGCGGGTTTTAAGTCTAGTTATAGTGTGAGCATGTTGAGTTGCTGCAGTTTCGAAAGTAATGTAGGGGTTGGTGTCAGTGCAGAATTTTAGTTCAACAAGGTAAATGTCTCTTGAGGAGGGATCTTAGAAGGATGAAGGTGAGCTTGTCTGCCTGGGATAGATCTCACAAAGATAACCTCAGGGCGGCTCTGGTGCCGAGCAGAGGAGCCAGTACCATTAGGAAAAACCCAGTCTGGAATGGCTCGTGATATGTTTTCTGGGACTTGTATCCCCTGATCCAAGAGTCTCTCATTACGGCAGGCATCCATAAGGGATGAGCCAAACCTGCCTTTGCTAAGGGCTTTAACACAGAAGCTAAGGCCAACATGGTGTCTGTTGGTGTGCATACCACTCATAGTTGGATTTGGACATCTAAGGACAACATGATTAATGCTGTCCATATCATCACACAGCGGTCATCTTCCATCCGTGGAAGACCTATTGAATCTAATGTCATGCTTTTGTGTGTAAACTGTCCCTGTGCGGTATTTGATTACATTCATCTGTTTTTAAGAGTGATCTTAGGAGTATACCAGAAGGAGTTGCTGATTTCCTTGTTAGCAAGTTGACAGGTTGGGTTGTGAGCTTCTACACTAGCAGTGGTGATCGGGGAAGTGGGTTGCGTAGCATGGTTGAGCCTCTGCCAGCTTTTGTAATGGTAGCCAGAGATATCAGCATAGCCTAGCCTGTGCTTTTTATGCATGTGTAATTTAAGTTTGTCGGTCAGGTTGTTGAGGTAGTGGGTTGGGAAAGCGTGGGAGCGGTGCAGGCTCTCATTTTGTCCGTGTGAGGTCTTCAATGAGAGCCGGTAAAAATTGTGGAATGGGTCCCAGGCATGTGGGAGTTCAACATCTGTGGTGGCCGTGAGGGCTGCAGACCGTGCGCAGGCGTCAGCCCCCTCATTGCCAATGATACCAGAGTGAGCTTTGACTTTGTAGGAATGAGTAGGATGAGGGGAGTGCTCTCATATGGTTGATATAGCACGAATGAGCTCTGCATGTAGGTGATACATCATGCGCATCGGATTGAGAGTTTGTTTAGAAATCTGGGGAAGGCAGGATGCACTATCAGAGGCAATGTCAGTTTGCCCTTGTTGGAGTGCCACAAGAATACCTGCAAGTTCTGCTCTGTTGATGGTATTTGTAGGTCCACGGCCATTGGGTTTGACGTGCAGCTGCAAGTGTTGGGAGGATGGACTGGTGTCCCTTTCCGGTTTGTAGACACCTGAACCAGAAAGTGGTAGGGAGTCATTGTCTTTGTCTTTGATTACACTGCCATCAGTGTAGGTGATTTCTTTCCAGTCTTTGATCTTAGGTGTGAACATCTTTTTGTAGTTGGCAGGTATGAAAGCTGCCCTAGCCTCAGGGCACTTATGTGAACAGTTATGTGTGTCAGGGATGAGTGATTGGAATTTCTTTCTCCAAGTGTTCGATGCAAGGTGTTGGTGGGTACACAGTGGCGTGGCAGGATTAGGACGATCCAGGGGTAGCCAGTGAGCTTCTGATACATCTTGGTTAACGAGTTGGAACCAGTCTTTGTTTGCACTGTCAAGTGCTTCTCTAGCATTACGATTCCAGACAACAATGAGTTGCATAGGATAAGAAGGTAAGGTGAGGTTAGGCATGGCATCGAACCAGTGTTGGGGTGTCTGGAAAGGGATGTTTCCTGCAGAAACTTTGGCAAGCACTTTTGCAAGATCTGGGTAATGGTTGAGCCAACTCATGTAGGCATTGCAGCTGAAGCCTCTCCAGTGGGGCAGAAGCAGGAAGGTGGCAGCTGGCTCGGTGGTTTGGAGGGAGGAGTGTACTGCGTGGCGCAGGAGTCTGAACATAATTTCATCATCATGAGGGGATGGCAGAATGAGAAGCCATTGTAGTGCATGGAGAGAGCATCTGTATGTGCCCCGAAGGCCTGGTCACGGTTGCTTGTGCTGAAATAAGTGTTGAAGATACCGTCAAATTCAAGAGGGTTGGAGAACCTCTCTGTTGAGACCATGCACCATTTATGTAGGGCTGATCGAATGTGGGGAGGTGTGATCAGCGCGTTGCAATTGTAGACCTTTCTGCTCTTGGCAGAGATGTGTTTTTGTTGGGCCTTCTGACGTGAGAGTAGTCCCATGGTTTCTGTTGCTGTTTCCTGGACGGGTGGCTGGATGGTGGCGTGGATGCCTGCCTTTTTGAAAGAAAGAAAGAAAGAAAGACTACGCTCGCCAAGTCTGCCTTTTTGACTGCTTCATATGCCTCAACCAGGGTCTTGAGTCTGTCTATAGTCAGCATACCAACGCACTTGCCATGGGCATTGTAGATACAGGCACATTCAGAGATGATAACTTCCGGCATTTGTGCTGGCATGGCGACCTCATCAGATGTGTCAGGTTGGAAACTTTCCTTCATGAGGTCAACACTTCTAATGATAATATCACATTGCCATGTTGGCATGATATCTCAGACTGTCTGGGGGTTGGTAGGTTGAAAGTCAAAGGTGACATTCTTGCAAATGGCGCAGCCGGTAGTTGAGAGCCATGGAGAGTCAGAAAGGCTCTGAGGATTGCCTTTAAAGCCTTGGTCGACAAGATTGTCCAGGTCTACCTCATCGTCCAAAGGGTCTACTGTGTGTTCCAGCCTTTCCTCCTCAAAGGCTTGCACATGGGCATGTAGATCTGGATTCATTTGTAACATATCAACAGTTTCCCATTTGGGATGCCAGTCCACATGGATCATTTCACAATCATCAGAGAAGTTGATCCTTTCTGCTTTTTGGAGTCTGACAGAGGGGCGCACGCAGGGCAGTCCCAGTGCTCACTTGGTTTGCTCAGTGCCCGGTCATTTTGGGAGCATGCTTTGACATCTATGAGGCAGCCCCATTGGTAACTTACCAATGACTTGAAGTGCGGTAGCAGGTATCACAGGTGGGCATATCGTCGTAGCATTGAGATTCATGGGTGTGTTCTTTGCTCACAGGGCTCCAGCAGAGTTGGAAGCACGGGTCTTCTTTAATCCTTCTAGGTACATGCTTTGAATAGGCTACTTTCAGCCCATCATTTTGGAAAAAGGGTAAGGCCCACTTTTCACTTGTTACAGGGTGCCATTGGACTTTGTATTGAGTTTGCTGTCTCTCCTGGGAGGATCTCTTGGACTTTCGTATATGTTGCCAGCCCAGTATACTTTGGATGACATGATTATAGCGGATAATGGTGTTGCTAACTTGTTCTGCGCTCAATTCAGCAGCCTTATCCTGCTTATAGTTCCAGAGCCACCGGGCGTCAGTGCCTGGTGTGTCTGGAGGTTGGGAGGATGGGGTTATAATGGGTTGTGTATGGTATTCTAGGTACGTTGTTGGGTCTCGGCTCCCTCTGGGCCTCCTGCCCCCAGTTTGTGGAGTTTGAGTGGGTTCCAGGTACAGGGCCTGTGTGAGGGGCCTGGCTGCAGCTGTACCAGAAGCCAAATGGAAGCTACGTAGCGTTGGCAACCATTCTACTCTCAATAGAAAGAAAAGAAAAGAAAAGACTACGCAAGCCAGGTCCAGCTGCGTGCATTAAGGAAAGGTCCCCTGACTAGCAAGCTAGCTAGGGCCTCAATAGAACACATGCCGATATGCCTGGATTCAATAAAAGCCAACGCCTCCCCTCTGACAAACAACAAAGATCTAGATATCTTACCTCTCAACACGTAGGTAATCAGGAAGAACTTTATGTACGTAACCAATCTAGTCCAACCCTCAAGCTCAAAGTCCCTGACTGGAGGACATGGGCTTACACTGATGGTAGTTGTCAAATCCAGAATGGCATACAAGAAATTGGAGCAGGCGTCTACTGCCCTCTCACTGACAGCATAAGTTTTGTCGAGCCCAACGGTGCTGGAATTACCAACACCATATGTCGAGCTGAATTAGCAGCAATCGCTGCTGCCATCACATACTCTTATTCACACAGTTCTTCAGACAGTCTCACCTCTCTTCATCAAACACGTAAACAATTAATTTACCCTGAGAAGCACAAACAACAAATTAAAGGGGGTGACCTTGCAACAATTTCTACTCTCATTAGCTCACAAACCAATATTTGTGTCTACAAAGTAAAATCTCATGCTGGCATTGCTGGTAATGAATGTGCAGATGCTATTGCGAAATATCAGGCACATTAAGCCAATAATAACGAGGCTGATACTGGGATCCCTAGCGCAGGCCTTGGAGGAAATCCATTTTCTCATTCATTTTGGTTAGCCAAGGAGGAAAAAAGAGAACATACTGTCAGCACATCCACAGCTCCTGCATCCAAACTCTAACTAACTACCTCCCCAATCTTCAACATGCTTTCAAGTCTTACAAGCATTCAAAACACAGACTTGGATATGCCAACGCCAAAACAGGCTACTACACCTACTATCAGAGCTTATTACCTCATGTTGTTGAGAAAAAAACAGCGATGCCTTTAGAAACGTGCCTTGTATATCCTCACCTATGAAGCACATCATCTTCCAATTTCGCGCAGGCACCCTCTAAAACCAAAAAACATGCGGTTCGCTTCAGAAGGTCCACTAACCCACTATGTCCTCTCCCAGGCTGACATCAATTAGACAGCGCACTCCATATGCTTTCAGGCAGCCAAAATCATATCATCTCCAGCACGGAACCTGAATAATGTTGCTGGAAGAATGACCATCAAAGCTCTTAGCAAAAGGAGCAGGCTTGGTCAACACAAACATTGGAAGTGATGATAGAAAAAAGAAAAAACTACGTAGGCAGTGAGAACACTCCCTACATAAATTAAGGAAAAGGAGACATGTTGGCTCAAAGAGCCGTGAGTCTGGGCACCAGGGTTATGTTGGGTGTTTTTGATTTCAATGGCTATCTGGTAGAGGTACTACAAAAACTTAGTAAGTTTTTGCGCATATTATACTGTGTGGGCAAGAAGCTTTTGTGCAAGCTTGGTAGACCTTTGCGGGTCAATCCCTAGTTTTCAAATTGATTGGTGGATACGTTGGCACAGCAAAACCTTCAAATCCCTGCAAATACATCAAATAGAGTTGTACCCCCTTACCTCTTTCCACGCAATTTTCTAAGAGATCTGGATTCAGATCAAGCTGACCTGATGCTACCGTACCCGATTGGACTCATCCCGCACCCCCCCAAAAACAATTATTTTTGCATCCATGCATCAACAGCGCAGCCCAGAATTAATCAATTTACACAACCGCGCATGGGCATTCTTGACCACTCATACCCTCTCGCTGTCCGATATGTTATTACACGACCACGCACCCTCCAAATAAATATATATTTTAGTTGCACGCAGTCACCGCGCAGGGCAAAAAATGTTAATTATGCGTGGTGATATACATTTTGTACGGTACATTGAGTACCCCCTATCAAGCCAAACTCATGTCTTCGTCTCCCTTCCCCTCCTCCTCACACCATGTGTTACGCAGCAGGCAAAGCACCCCACACAGGTCTTTTGTCTACCCGCGTTAGACAACCCCATCAACTATGTGTGAACCAGTGGCACGTACACTTAAGAGATGAATTATTGTGCAGATACTAGGCTTGGGCAACAGTTGGAGACGGCACAGCGGCAGCATGCAGATCTTTGCAAGAATACAAGTGGAAAAGCTGTCACGTTACATACCATCCTTCTGGGAGTTGGTAGGACCTGTTACACTGAGCATCCCCTCAACCAGTTCAAACAACTGGGACTTGACCACCAACGTGCCATTGAACTTGCTCGCAAACTCCATGCCCATTCTGTTATGTATGCCAAGCTTGTTACCACTAGGCGTGCTAATGAAAACAATAATACTTCTCATAGCCTTCTCATAGCCAGGTTATGGAGCCAGGTGCTTCCAATAACGTAAAAGCAGTTTTAGACTTCAAGCTGTTCTTTTTAGTTTCAAGCTTAGCTCTGGTTTGGTTGCAGGCATCTCTTTTTTGGCTTCAGCTAAGCTGCCCTTGTAGGCAGGTACAGCAATGTAACCCTTTCCTTTCCAATAACCCTCCAGATCCCCATTATTATCATTATAATGGGGAAGAGATGATCTTCTCTTTGTAGCTTTGTGATGGAGGGGACTCACGGCTCTTCTGAGCCAATGCGTCTCCTTTTCCTTAATTAATGAAGGAAGAGTTTTCTCTGCCTACATAGAAACTACATATATGTAGATTTAATTTCCTTTTCTTTTTGTTCAATGCTTTTCCTTTTTTACCTGGAACTCTTGGTTCAAGTCTTTTAACCAACCTTTTTCATATTTATGTCAAGTTTCTGTCTTATAATAGCCTGGCTGATTCGTCGTAGCATTATATTCACAAACCCCCCACTACCTCCTGAGGTGGTAGTGGGGGGGCTTGCATGGCTAGCAGGCTGCTAGCCATGCAAGGCGTCATTTCCACCAAGACATCATGTATTGTAAATGATTTACATCCATAGAAGGTTGTTGGTTCTGAGCATTTAAATGCAGATTCATGGCACAAAGCCCCAAACAGTGACAGTTTTGGACAAAAAAATTTAAGTGCTAACACAGCCACTTGGCCCTTAAAATGAAATGAACCACTCACCTCAGCCTGACACGCAACACAACCTAAACAGGGCATTGGTACGCACACCCATCCCAGGTATCATGGAAATCACCACCACATCATGCAGTGTCTCAGCAAACCCTCTCTGGTATGCTGGACAGAAGCAGGCCTAGGAGGCATGCCGGGCCAGGGTACCCGATGAGGGCCTCACCTCACGCACGCCTCATGCACACCTGGCAACATCATCATGGTTCTACTTCTATGGCTCCTGCAACTAGGCATGATCCACCGTCTCCTTGCTTACTTTCTGCAGTGGACCCATCAAGCCAGCAGAGCAGCCCCAAACCCTCCTTCTTCCAGGCATTAGACAGACGGAAGTCTGAATTCAAGCCCTTCCTCAGAGCCAATGTCAGAGCCCCGTCAACCCCCTGTCAGCTTAGTACATGTCGGGAGGGGGAACAGAGGGCATCTTCTTGTCCTCAGGCATCTCCACAATCACAGCCTCGCTGGTGGTGATGAGGGAGCTAACGCTGGCAGCATCGACCAGGGCAGTGCGCACCACCTGAGCGCATGTATGTGTGTGTGATGCATGTGGTGTGTGTGTGGTGTGTGGTGTATGTATTTATGTGTGTGTGTGTTGCGTGGTGTATGTATTTTGTGTGTGTGTGTGTGTTGCGTGGTGTATGTATTTTGTGTGTGTGTGTGTGTGTGTGTGTGTGTGTGTGTGTGCGTGCGCGCGCGTGTGTGTGTGTGTCTGTGTGTGTGTGTGGTGCGTGGTGTATGCATTTGTGTGTGTGTGTGTGTGTGTGTGTGTGTGTGTGTGCATGGGGAAGGGAAGAGGGGCTTGCATGCATGCTCATGCACTCGAGGAAGGCAAAGGCTTGCTATATATCAGGGATGGGTCATAATTGGCTTTGAGAGTTGCCGTATGTACTTGATTTGTATTGAGGTCTTGTAATGCTTGAACATACTTAGTTAAAATTTGATTTAGAGAGTTGCCTTGCACGCATGATACACGTCTTTAAGGCAAATTTTGCCTTACATAAATTACAGACACGTATGACCCATCCCTGCTAAATATGCGTGCAGGTTATACTAGCACGTGCCACTCCACAACCCCATGCCTGCTGGAATACAGGAGAGTTTAACACAATCCAGGCCCAAGCAGTTTGGCATTTTGCCTGTGTTGCATATGCATTAAGTATACGTGGCATTTACCTGGACACACGCATGCGCGCACGCACACACCCACACCCACATACACACAAGCGCATGCATACCCACCTTCAGAGGATCAATAATGCCGGCCTTTACGAGGTCGCAGAACTCCCCAGTGGCAGCATTGTAACCCTTGTTGGGGTCATCCAAGTCCATCACCTGTCGGCATGCCCGTGCACAGGTGTGTGTGTGTGTGTGTGTGTGTGTGTGTGTGTGTGTGTGTGTGTGTGTGTGTGTGTGTGTGTGTGTGTGTGCGTGCGCGCGCGCGCATGTGTGTGAAAGAGGTTACATGCAGACCGTGCAATGTGCTCGACCATCCCACAAGGGAGCCTGCGCAAATGAAGCCCTGGCCTCCTTTCTCAGCAGCACATTTACAAGCAACAGAAACAGTAAGGTCTCAGTGTACGTATTCGTTAAGGCCATCCCTGGTGTGGACATCCATGGTGTGATACGCTGGAAGCCATGGAAGGGTCCCCAGGCTGCCCCTGCCCTTTATTTGAAGTGTCTGGTCTTTCAGCTCTGAAGTGCCTTCGCCTTTACAAAGGACGTTTTAGGCTGCTTGGAATTGCCTTTGCCTTTGCTTTGGCTGGCCTGGTCTTTCCAGCCCCCTTCCTTTCCTTCACCTACCTTGCCCACAATAACAGCACCCTCCACGCCTGCGTTGCTCGCAATGGTGTTCATGGGCACGCGCAGCGCATTCTGCAAGGAAGACCACAGCACATGATGTCAGGATTAAAGCACGGCACTAAGAGCACCGCGCAGTCTGCGAGAACCACAAGGCATGACGTGCAAATGAAAGGGTAGCACTGGGGTCAATACATGTCAGCAGGAGGCTGCATTTGCAGATCAACAGACGAAAACAGGTGTGAAGTCAACAGCAAAGCAGTCCCTCCAGCACAGCTGCTCCAGGCACCATGCGCCTGGCAACATGCAAGCAACTGCAGCACAGCTGCACCATGCACCTGGCAAGATGCAAGCAACTGCAGCACAGCTGCTCCAGGAACCATGCGCCTGACGACATGCAACCACTGGCGCACAGCACTGCACAGACGCCCAATAGCCAAGTGCCAGAGCCCTGGCACCAGAGCCACACATGCCTGGATCATATGCATCATATGCACACTCATCCTCTGGTCAAAGTTGGTCGAAACAGAGGCAGCAGAGCACGCCCAGTAGCACAGCTGCACCAAGCCACTTGCACCGCACTGCAAAGGAGCCCATGAGCCAAGGAACAGAGCCCTAACAACAGAGCTACATGCCTGGATGATTTGCACGCCGATCTTCTGGTCAAAGTTGGTCATCTTGTCCTTGACGGCGTCCAGGGCCTTGCTGGCGTGCAGCAGGGCGGAGCCACCACCTGATGTGAGCAAAATGAGGCACCAAAGCTTGCATGTTGTAAGAACAGAATTGGATTGGGACAAACCTCTGCAGTCTTGCTGGACTCAAGCTCCTCCTCTTAGCACAATGCTTTTTAGGTTGTTTTTTGGATGTGTCGGATTGGGCGGGAATGAAAAGTCATGTGTTCACAGAGCATCAAACCAAGGACCCTCAGCTAAAGGGGGGCCTGTTCAGCCATAACCACAGAAAAGCGGGCATTCAGCGGAAAACCTCATGAGCAGCCTCTGTGATGCAGCAATATCACGACGCACGGCAGGCACCCTCCCGTCCTCGACAACCAAAAATGGCATGGAAGAATGGAGCCATTGAAACGTCAGAGAAGGGAAAGCGGTGTGAAACTTAGTGTGACGGATACCTTGCAAGGGGCCGTCCTTGATGGCAGCCAAATGCACCAGTGTGGGAAAAAACGGAAACAAGTAGGGTGCGGTCCTCCAGATCACAAACAAGGGGCGGAGTCTGTGCTTCCCTAGCATGCCATTGCACCTCAGTGATGTTTGCACCTTAACTGTTAGCTTGATTGAAATGAGCTATGGGGGGGATCCCTGCACCCCCCTGCCCCTGTTCTTCATCAGCAACTCCAGCTCACATCTTCAAAGCATTGGAGCATTTCACCACCATGCAGGGTTCCTGGAGGAATCCCTGTGGGCAAGTGGAGGAGTCTCCACTTCTTGCAATGCATGCAGATTGCGAGGCTTGGACTCTCAAGTGCTCGGTCAAAGGATTCGAGCCACCTGGAAGTTCTAACTCTTTACCCACCCAGCTTACACCATCCCAAATGGCACCACGTTTCTATGCAAGTGCCTGCTGCAATGATGTCCATCAAAGCTCCCAACTCCGCTGCTCCATGCCCGCTCTAACGCGGGACACCAGGCAATATGTAAAGTTTCATCATAAGAAGAGCTCGTCTGGACAGAATGCTTCATTTTAATGGAGAGTAACCTCGGCTTGCCAGCGTGACCTAACCAAATATCCGCGGCTAGCTTTCAAACCAGCACAAATGAGCTTTCTACTCGTGCGGTTCTTGTATCGCAAGGTGGCATGTTTGGCTCAAAGCTTCATTCTTTTAGGGCCAACGACCGCTCACCACATCAAACATTAGGGGACAACGCCCCAGGGAGCTCCGCCCCAACAATGCAGAACACATTTTTGTATATATTCATATGATGTACCTGGCACGATGCCCTCCTCCACGGCAGCCTTGGTTGCATTCAGGGCATCCGTGACACGGTCCTTCTTCTCACCAACCTGTCATGGCACCAAATTGCACGCACTGAATGGCATGGATCACTGAGCATGACTCCTCACTGACCTGCCACAGCACCTACAGGTATGCAATGAATGAGCATGAAATACTGAGCATGACTCCTCACTGACCTGCCACAGCACCTACAGGTACGCAATGAATGAGCATGAAATACTGAGCATGACTCACCACAGACCTGCCACAGCACCTACAGGTACGCAATGAATGAGCATGAAATACTGAGCATGACTCACCACAGACCTGCCACAGCACCTACAGGTACGCAATGAATGAGCATGAAATACTGAGCATGACTCACCACAGACCTGCCACAGCACCTACAGGTACGCAATGAATGAGCATGAAATACTGAGCATGACTCACCACAAACCTGCCACGGCACCATAAGGTAGGCATTGAATGAGCACGAACTACTGAGCATGTATCACGCAGTCCTTCCTTTCACCAAATTCTCTTGGCGCCGAGAGTGCTGTAAAGAGAGCATGACAGATTGGTACGACCCAACAAGTAGATAGGCAAACCCTTGCCTTTAGTATTGGAGTAGATAATACACACCCATTACGCGTCATCCTAGCAATATAGCATATGGTCTGGTGTAATTAACACACACTTTCGGCACACCTGGTCCTAACAACAGAGCATACACAAAGAAGACAGCACACAAACACACACACCTAATCCAGCAACATAGCATGAAGAGAGAGAACAGGTTACATACACCTGATCCTGGCAACGTACCATGCAGACTTATTGAAAACACTCCATGCCATGATGAGCCGAATGGCGCACATCGCAACTCCCCAGCCTGGGGGGGGGGGTACAATTTTTACCATCTAAATCATCACAGTATGGAGCTGTTTTCAGAAAGCTAGCGAACAAGACCAACGCAACATGTAGAGGCTGCGCAGGTGGGCTGCTTTCAAGCCTTCACACATTGCTCTGGGATAATGTTGCCAGCTTTGTGGGACAGAGCTTCATGCAATGATGAGCACAAGCCTGCTTGGTTGGGTACTACTTTAAATTAGTGAGGCAGAGCTTCATGCAACGATGAGCACAAGCCTGCTTGGTTTTGGTTCTAATTTTCTGATACATGAAAGTCCATGCAATGCACCTTCACTTCAATCTCAATGCACCCACACCTCTATGCGATGCACCCCTCAACCTCTCAATGCACCCACACCTCTATGTGATGCACCCCTCAACCTCTCAATGCACCCACACCTCTATGTGATGCACCCCTCAACCTCTCAATGCACCCACACCTCTATGCGATGCACCCCTCAACCTTCAGTTTCAATGCACTCTTTCCTCAATGCAATGCAATGCACCCGTTAAGCCCCAAACACAATTCACCCTCACCTCAATTTCACTGGCGCCTCCAATCTTCAACACAGCCACGCCACCTGACAGCTTGGCCAGGCGCTCCTGCAGCTTCTCCCTGTGAGCGCACATCCATATGAGTACCGCACGCGCGTATGTGTGTGTGTGTATGTATGCGCGCGTGCGCACATGTTTGCATGCGTGGGACCCAGGGAGGCCCAGAGCAAAGATTTTTTTTCCATGACTTTTCCATGACTCCATGATTTTTTTCCATGACCAGTATTTTGACAGATTTCTTAACGTACTTATTCTCCTCAAGCTTCAGGGCCATGCAAAGACTGGGTACTCTTATCAATAGCTTAGCAAGTAAATCTATCTGAAGGGGTTGCCTGCATTCAAATTGCATTTTCAATGGCCGTAAGCGGGACCATGACTCAGACTGTGGTCATGGTTTGCCTGGTTGCTTTGCACTAAACTTGTCCTTCACCTCAGGTTATGCAGGCAATGTCCAAACCCATTCTGCCCAGGAAGACATATACAAACAGACACATATATACACGTATCTCATATATGAACACATGACAGATGGGAGAGAGGCCTTCAGTTAAGGTACTTGACTGCTAGCCATGCAGACAGGCGCACACCTGTCGTAGTCCGAGGTAGTGGTCGCGATGGCCTCCCTGATCTGATCGCACCGCTCCTGGATCTCTGTCTTGCCGCCGCCTCCGTGCAGCAGGATGGTGTCGTCCTTGGTCACAGTCACCTGCAGGCAGAGGTCAGGTCAGTGTCAGTCAGGTCAGTGTCAGTGTCAGGTCGGTGTCAGGTCAGGGCTGAAGTCAGGTCTAAGTCAGTGTCAATGTCAGGTCTGGGTCAGGTTCAGACAATTGTGTATGGGTCACAGTTACCTTTTTGGCGGACCCCAGGTGGTCCAGCTCCAGCTTCTCGATCTTGATGCCCAGGTCATCCGTCACCACCTGCACATCCAAAACACACGCAGAGAACATCTTTTCTAGGGTCCGAGGTTGATGCCTGGGTCTAAGAGGTTGATACCAAGGTCATCCGTCACCACCTGCACATCGAAGATGCACACAGGGCACAAGCAGAAGAGTGGGTAAGTGTTTGTGAAGTGTGTTCAAGGATAGTGCCCAGGTCATCCGCCATCACCTGCACCCCATTCATTTGCGCAGCGAAGCGGTTCTGCAACTGGTGAGTTAAAAGCTTCTTCTGTTCTTGCCCAGCTCTTGCATCACTGCCGGTACCCTTTGTCAACAAGTGCACAAGGAGGGCTGCAGAGGCGATGGTGTTTGAGGAGGGCTAAAAAAGCTTGGTTGCCACCAGGCCATGCATCGCCATCTGCACCCTCAAATGCGCTCAGTTTGCGAGTTTGCAGAGACAGTGAGGTCCACAACCACCTGTATTATTACGCATGCAGGGCGCACAGGTATTATTATTCAATGCGTGTAACGATAGGGCATCAATTAAAACCAATGCGTTGCTTGCAATAACCATTAATGCAGGACAACAAAGGCATACAAAAATAACTGAAGAATAACAACAGCAAAATAACTGGAAAAACAAGCACAGAAAGTGCGCACCCGTCCCCCAGATAGTACAGTGATTGAGCACAACGTGCAACACATTGAAACGAGCGCAGATGCGCACCTGCCCCCTTGATTATAAACCAGAGATGGAACACACGCTTGGCACACCTGTCCCCCTGTCAACGTGGCAATATCCATCAGGTTGTTCTTGCGGTTCTCTCCAAAGCCAGGGGCCTTGACGGCGCACACTTTGAGGCCGGCACGCAGCTGCAAGCAAACGAGTGCGTAAACATGTGTGTGTGTGTGTGCGCGCGCGCGCGTGCTTTTCAGGGCGTTGCCCGCCATAGCTGAGGTCTCAAACTGATTAACTCCACTGCTCAAAGCTGAACACCCCCACAGACACCCCAGCTGTTTTCGCGTCAAATTACACCTCTTGTTCAGGTTGAAACTGACGAGCCTCTCAGACCAAACAAGCATGCTCGACACGTGCACAATATATTCTTACTCTGTGCGTGGGTGCGTGTGTATGTGTGTGTATGTGTGTGTGTGTGTGCTAATGCACCTTGTTCAGGATGAGCGTGGCCAGGGCCTCTGACTCCACATCCTCCGCAATAATGAGCAGAGGGCGCTGTGCTGCACTGACCACCTTCTCCAGGATGGGCAGCAGTGACGCCAGCCTGCAGGTTTGCACAGCCCACATGCATGTCCTTAGCATTGTGTATGCAATCTGTGATGGCGGGACTCCACCACATGAGCATATACTGACACAGGCTTCAGGATGGGCAGTCACAAAGTCGGCTGGCTGAACCCAGATCTTTTCCCCAGAGGCTTTGTCCCAACAAATGCACAACAGTCTTGTGAGCATGGGATGACGAGGGGGGGAAGCCCGCGTGGTGGAGGCACGACAGTCTTGCGAGCGTGAGAAATAGCAGATAGCAGTCTCGTGAGCATGGGATGATGAGGGGGGAGGTATGTGTTTGGGAGGCAAGTTTGGGGGAGGCACGGCAGTCTTGGCGCATGAGATATGACAGACAGCAGTCTCGTGAAGATGGGATGATGAGGGGGAGGAAGGCACGTATGGAGGGGGAGGCCTGTAAAGGGGAGGCACGACAGCCTTAAGAGCATGGGATAACACAAGGAGCAGTCTCATAAGCATTAAGTTGATGAGGGGGAGGAGGCACATATGGAGGGAGAGGCGAGTAGGCGGGGGGGGGGGGGGGGGGGGACGACAGTGTTGTGATTATTTGACTGAGTTTTGTGAGCATAGGGTGACGAGGGGAAGGGAGGCATGTGTGCTGTGTATGGCAGGCACCAGGTGTTCGCGCTGAGTCCATGGCCCATGGCCCACTTCCCAGGTTCGCTCCACCAGAATGTGTGGCTGTTGACTCTTACAGAGGTTTGCTCCACCAGGGTGTGTGGCTGTTGACTCTTTCAGAGGTTTGATGCACAGGGCAGGTTGAGCATGGAAAAGGGGAATGACACATGCAGCCTACAAGGGCATGTGACTCATGCAATCCAAAAGGGCAGCCTGATAGGGCATGTGATGCATGCAATCCAAAAGGGCAGCCTGATAGGGCATGTGATGCATGCAGTCTTAAGGGGCTTGCGAGGTCACGTCCACAATTGGGATCTATAAGCGCTGCCCCTCCGCCCACCAAAGCATCCGACAGCTGTCTTCTGCACAGGCTCCGTTTGCAAAAAAAACTGCCAATTACACGCCTCTCAAGTCAGGAAGAGTGCAGGGGCAGGAAGAGAGGGGGGGGGTTTCCCTGTTATTGCCACCACAAACGGAAAGGTTGAGGGAGAAGGGGACGGTTGGCCCATAGTAGCTCCATAAAGAAATGGTTGGTCTGGTCAACTACTTTGGACCAGGCATAGACCAGGGCAAGCAGTGAGCACAAAAAGCAGAAGCTTGTCTTATGCTTTACTTCACTGGGCAATGAGCTGAACAGAGAAGCGCAAGATGAGCCATCAGTGTACGAATACAAAAAAAGAATCAGAGACACATCAGCAAAAAGATTTGGCATCATGCGGCGCACGCTCTCGGGGGGAACTCTGCTGCTCATGCCTGGAATCCAAATGCACATCCTGTTGCAGCTCATGCATTTTGGCTTGGTGTTAGGCTTGGTAGTAGCTCCATAAAGAAATGGTTGGCCTGATCAACTACTTTTAGACCAGGCATAGACCAGGGCAAGCAGTAAACACAAAAAGCATAAGCTTCTGGCATGCTCCTCTGCACTGGGCAATGAGCTGAACAGAGAAGCGCGAGATGAGCCATCAGTGTACGAATACAAAAAAAGAATCAGAGACACATCAGCAAAAAGATTTGGCATCATGCGGCGCACGCTCTCGGGGGGAACTCTGCTGCTCATGCCTGGAATCCAAATGCACATCCTGTTGCAGCTCATGCATTTTGGCTTGGTGTTAGGCTTGGTAATAGCTCCATAAAGAAATGGTTGGCCTGATCAACTACTTTTAGACCAGGCATAGACCAGGGCAAGCAGTAAACACAAAAAGCAGAAGCTTGTGTTATGCTTTACTACGCTGGGTGATGAGCTGAACAGAGAAGCGCGAGATGAGCCATCAGTGTACGAATACATAGAAAGTATCAGAGAGACATCAGCGTAAAAGAGTGACATCACGTGGCGCACGCTCTCGGGGGGAACTCCGCTGCCTGGGTTCCAGATGCAATTCCTGTTGCAGCTCATGAATCTAGCTTGGTGTCAGGCTTGGTTGCTTGGACAAGGGAGGGGCACAGAGAGCTAAGGATGAATTGACTGGAGTGCAACAGCAGATGCACAGCCGGACGCAAAGTGAGGACATCACGTCAGGTAACACCTTCACACTGTACATCACTTCACAACTTGAGCACAGCTGGATGTATAATGAGGGGATTTCACAACAGCTCCCACCTTCACACTGCACATCACTTCACAACTGGAGCATAGCCGGATGGAGAGGGCGAGGAGGGGTGCATGAAAAAGAGGCACACACAAACACACATACACATACACACACAGGGGGTCCAGGGTTTGAAAGGGCCATCAGACAGTACGAATACACAAGGATCATCGGATTCCTCAATTGCATGAGTTGCAAGAGTTGCATCATTGGCCACATTCCCTGTCCGCGGAAACCCTGTGGTCTAAGACATGGCATCGGCACAGCGCTTGAAGTGCTGGCGCAAGCAGCACGCACACATGCAAGGACAGAGGTGGCAGAGCACTCCAGCTGCCAGAATGACCCACCGACTCTCAAGGGACGGGCAGGTCATTCATGTTGGCAAAAATGGCCTCCCTCTTGTCAGCTACATGAGAGGTAGCACCATAGCCCATAATCATGCAGGAACCAAATCATTCTGCAATGGATCAGTGCCTCCATATGCAGCACTCTGCTCTCAGTTTCATCCCTTCAGCTAGGCAAATTGCGCAGCAGCTGCTGCTGCTGCTGCCTGAGCCTCCCCTGGCTGCGAGGCACCCTGTGCTCGCTCAGCTCCTTTACTTCTATACTCCAACTTGCCAAGCGCAAGCCAGGCCTGGCCGGCAATTGACAAATCGAAGTAAAGAAGCTGAGGGAGTGCTGCACAACAAGAGAGTCCCTACACAAGCATCTAACACAGCCCACGCTCACCCAGAAATCTTCTTCTCCACAATCAGGATGAGGGGATTGTCCAGCTCAGCCTTCATAGTCTTCTGGTCGGTGATGAAGTAAGGCGAAATGTAGCCGCGGTCAAACTTCATGCCCTCCACTACCTCCAGCTCGTTCTCCAGGGTCTTGCCATCCTATTGGAAGAAAGGGGATGCGCAGCGTGTGGGTTGGTGAGGGGAAGGGGAGAGGGGGGAAATGTTCTGAATGCCTCTTGAGCTGTATCAGTAAGTTGCAATGACCACCCCTCCCTTCAAAACAAAAAGGAGGGGAAACTTGCACAAACTTGCAAACGGCAGTGCATGGATTGGAGGGCCACCTGCATGACATGCAGCCCTGAGCACTGCAGCATTCTTCAGCACAAGCTACTTGCATGTGCCAGCTTGAGAGTGCGGGAATGCTCTGCAGATGAGACTGTTACTGTTCGGCGGTGTGCTTTGCTTTGAATTCTAATATTCCACCTGGAGCATGCACACCACATATTCGCCTTCCTTCTTTTTGTTCTTGATTTATGGATATCTAATCACCCATACATTTGTGGTTCCTCTTTTTGCACACTGAGTCTGCCTGCGCTACCTGTACCCACCGCTACTGTGATGACGCCCTCCTTGCCAACCTTCTCCATGGCCTTGGCAATAAGGTCACCAATCTCACGCTCACCATTGGCACTGATGGTGCCAACCTGTGTGTGTGTGTATGTGTGTGCGCGTGTGCAAATGGCCTTGGCAATGATGTCACCAATCTCACGCTCACCGTTGGCACTGATGGTGCCAACCTGTGTGTGTATGTGTGTGTACAAATACCGTACCTCCACGACCAATTCGAATGGTCCCCCCAAAATAATCAATTAATTTAGTTCAAATGGGTCTCCAGGAATTAATATTGTAATTCGAAGTGGGTTCGATTGGCCTATGGCTGGCATTAATTTCTCAGTTCGAATACCTAATTCGAATCTCCTGTAAGGGCTGTTGCTGCTGCTGCTGCTCAGGGGCTGGGGGCTGGAGGGGCTTGGGCTCATCTTTGCTCCCTAGGGGCCTGGAAAGAGCACACCTCACCATCAGCATCCAACCCTCAGCAATCCACAAGCTGTCACTGTTGCAATGAGCCCATACACTGGAGGATGCATGCAACGTCAACCGAGCTGTCACCTGGAGGTCGCCCCACGGGGTTCTGCTTAACTGGCTGCCCCTTCTTGGCTGCCTGGGCCATGGCAAGCTTGTTTTGGGTCGCTAGGAGCTGCTGGGTGGGGGATACAGGCTTCAGCCACTTAGCTAAGGGGTTGGAGCTTGAGCTGGGGGCCTGAGAGGCCATTTTCAGCAATCGCCCTTTCAGCCCCGGAATCAATTAATTTCTAATATGAACGGAGTTCGAACACTGGCAATAATTAATAAAAAAAAAATTGAATTTTGGAGTTCGAATGCTCCATGATCAATTCATTTTTGAATTGGTCGTGGAGGTACGGTATGCACTTTTGAGTGGCATAGCCGTAGAGGTCACATGCATTTGGTATAAGCTTTCACGTTCCCCATGCATTTGCTCACAGCAGTCCATGCCCCAGGCGCTCTCCACTTGCCCTTCCTTCCTCCTCCTCCTCCTCCTCCTCCTCCTCCCATTTTTGAGCTTCCTAATGCTTCTGTAGCTCTGCTCTTTAGAGACAGGTGGAGGAGCTTCAAACAGCTGCACCCGTAAGGGAGGGGGTTGGGGGGGCAGGGGACTTTCCACTTACTCACCTCTCATTTCTTTCGACATCCCACGAATTCACATCCTAATTATTGATTATTTTGACCACACAACCATCTTCAAAACCCCATCCAGTCAGAACACATTCCTAAAAAGCAATGGCGCACTTTGCGGGATGATACAAACTTACTATGAAACGTGAGCAAGGCTTGCCCATGCAGGAATTCATTTGAGTGAAGGCAGGTGAAAAACTAGTTTGTTACAACACACCACATTTGTACCAATCAGGTGTTCATCAAATTTATAATCTTCCTGTGCCTCATTCTTCAAAGTAGTGGTATCCTTGCCCCTGCCCTTGTCAAGCTTGGACACACCCATTTGGCAAATTCACCTGAGCAATCTCTTCAGTGGTGGAGATGCCCTTGGCCCGGCTCTTCAGGGTAGACACCACAGTGTCCACAGCTGTGTTGATACCACGGCGCAAGTCCATGGGGTTCATGCCTGCAGGCACACAACAAAGAAACGTAGGGAAACACAGGGTCACACAACGTGAGCACACCAAACGACATTCTTGAGATGATTGCAAGCGATTGTACATGCGTCCCTGGCTGATGTCCAGCAGTGGAAGGCACCCAAAGGTAAGGGGGCTGACAAATGAGGCTGCTTGCCGGGTTGGGTGCAACACAAGGAAAAGGACGGCAGGGAGGGTCAATACTTGGCTTGGGAGTTGTCAAACGCGTACGTTCTTGTTTTGGATCCCATGTAAATGCACATTTCTAAGTATGCTGCATGCTTGTTGCTGCTGGATCAAGACTGAGTGTTGCCTAGCGTGAATCATAAGCATAACATGGCATACCTTGCCCTACATGTACACACTTCAAACACATACAATCCATCTCTGAAGGACAGGGAACGATTGGAGCAGTGAGTGCTCTCTCGTCCTGTTTACCAAGCCAGCAATCCTAACAATAAGCATGGCTGAGGCATGATCATTGCTGATCATTGCTGGTCCCAACCGATGCTTCATGACAAAAGCGAGGCAGAGCATCCTACGCTTGCAGGGTGGTGGCATGAGTGCTGGGGGAGCGCTTGCATGGCTCTGAACATGTGACAGGGGTTCCAGACAGCCCCTTGTCACAATCATATGCCCACCCTTGCCTGCATCCTACGCGTTCCAACATGCCAGCCAGCCAGGTATGCGCCCTTTGCAGGTGCGTGTTTTTGAAGCAAGCTGCATTCTGCCAAAGCAACATGCATCTTGTGCCCTGACGGCTCCTTGGGGGGGCCTGACAAAGACATCGAGCGATTGCGGCTACCAGTTGCAGGTGCGCGAGGCTCGGACACATACACACATACACACACCTGCAGCCACAGACTTGCAGCCCTCTGCAAGGATGGCTCGTGTGAGGACGGTGGCGGTGGTTGTACCTGCGGCCACAAGCAGTGAGGAACTCTCATGACAATCTGTGTGCGTGTGCTTGTGTGTGCCCACCCAATGCCCATGCAACCAAGTCCGCGTAGCGTAGCGTGCAGTGCAGGTGCCTCTGTAGTGCAGGAGCGCCCATTGCAGGTGCATCATTTGGACACACAATGCCATGGCCCGAGGTGTGCACCTCTGAATGCAGCTGAGTGACAAGGCAAGGTATAATCAAAACCTGTGTGTGCTTGAAGTCGCCCTGAGCCTTACCTCCTTCAGTGCACATTCCTAGCCCATTATAATGAGAGGCGGCAGAACGGCATAACTGGAGTTGCTTGCCTCCAGCAAGGGCTTAAGGCCGATTGCCCCTGCATTCTTGGACACAATGATGTCTTCCACAGCGTCTCAAGCAAACGCGCTGTCCCCAGCTCATCATCCATCATCATCAAAAACACTGTCATGGGCTCCCATATTTCTAGACTAGGCAATTAGTGATTTTGAGACAAGGCCTTTTTTTGTTTCTGTGACCTCCGTGACCTCTTGTCTAAAGCTCCTGGTTTACTCCTTCCTTCCAGACACCCTTCACCCACATGGGCTTCCCAAACCCTTAATTCTGGTGGCCAAGCTGCGTTTATTGCCCAAAACAATTCCTTTTTTACAAGAGGTGATTGCCCTTTTGACAGCTCAAAACGCAAGAGCTGCTGAAGGGTTCGTGGGGCAAAGGGAGGGCTACAGACCATCTTTGCATGGATTGAATGTCAATGACAAGTCGAGTGCCATAATGGGTGACTGCACAGGCACGACCATTATGTGCCGCCACACCATGGACGCCACATCTTGGACATTTTCCACACCTCACACACCAACAACAAACCCACACAACCACCCACCGTCTCCCGCCACATCATTGGTGGCGGAGGCCACCTGCTTCACCAGCGCAGCCCCGATGTTCTCGTACTTGCACTTGAGCTCAATGGCCTTGGCCACAGTGACACCGTCCTTGGTGATCTTGGGGCCTCCGTACATTTGCTCAATCATGACGTTGCGACCCTGCACAGTTACCAGAGGAGGGCAGGCGCATGGTATTGCTCAATCGTGACTTTGTGACCCTGCTCAGTCACCAGAGGGGGGCAGGCGCATGGTATTGCTCAATCGTGACTTTGTGACCCTGCTCAGTCACCAGAGGCGGGCAGGCGCATGGTATTGTTCAATCGTGACTTTGTGACCCTGCTCAGTCACCAGAGGCGGGCAGGCACATGGTATTGTTCAATCGTGACTTTGTGACCCTGCTCAGTCACCAGAGGGGGGCAGGCGCATGGTATTGTTCAATCGTGACTTTGTGACCCTGCTCAGTCACCAGAGGGGGGCAGGCGCATGGTGTTGCTCAATCGCGACTTTGTGACCCTGCTCAGTCACCAGAGGGGGGCAGGCGCATGGTGTTGCTCAATCGCGACTTTGTGACCCTGCTCAGTCACCAGATGGGGGCAAGCGCATGCTCGCGTATTGCACACTGAAGCCTTGAGTCAAGGCGCTGCGACCCTGCACAGTCATCAGTAGGGGGTCAGCGAATGCTCACACATAATATTGCTCCAAACGTGACGTCACAACCTTGCACAGTCACCAGAGGGAGGCTGGCGCATGCTCAACCATTTTACCGGTATTGCTTGATTGTAACATTGCCCCGGACCCTGCACAGTTGCCAGCTGGGGGTTCACGCATGGTCAAGTGTCACACGGCTGCAGTAGTCACACTGTGCGCAGCAGGTAGACTGCCAAACAGTGGTATTGCAACCTCAAGACAACACTGCCAGATGGGGGCTTGCGCATGGTCAAGTGTCACACGGCTGCAGTAGTCACACTGTGCGCAGCAGGTAGACTGCCAAACAGTGGTATTGCAACCTCAAGACAACACTGCCAGATGGGGGCTTGCGCATGGTCAAGTGTCACACGGCTGCAGTAGTCACACTGTGCGCAGCAGGTAGACTGCCAAACAGTGGTATTGCAACCTCAAGACAACACTGCCAGATGGGGGCTTGCGCATGGTCAAGTGTCACACGGCTGCAGTAGTCACACTGTGCGCAGCAGGTAGACTGCCAAACAGTGGTATTGCAACCTCAAGACAACACTGCCAGATGGGGGCTTGCGCATGGTCGAGTGTCACACAGCTGCAGTAGTCACACTGTGCGCAGCAGGTAGACTGCCAAACAGTGGTATTGCAACCTCAAGACAACACTGCCAGATGGGGGCTTGCGCATGGTCGAGTGTCACACGGCTGCAATCGTCACACTGCGCAGCAGGCAGGCTACCAAATGGTTGTACTGCCACCTTGACAACACGGCCAGCTCGACACTTTGCAAGGAAGTCCTGCTGCCGCACAGCCATGTTGCTGAAAAGAGTCCCTGCTGCACACTTGCACTGCTCAACAGTCACGACGTCCAACAGACACAATGCGCCATTTGTCCACCAAGAAAAGGACATCAAGATGAGGAGTCATGCCGCTGCACAGTCATGCTGCTTCAAAACATGTGAATGCTGCTCCGAGGAAAGTGACACTGCTACACAGTTGCATGATGCATGGTCTCATGACCAAGCACAGCCTTGTGGCTGTGCAGAGCAGATGGCTTTCAAGGCTCAGTCCAGCAATCGATGCTCTGGGTACATCGACATGCGCATGTGTGGCTGCTAGCCAAACGCGCTGGGTGTGAGTCCACCGAAGGAAACAAGCATGTTGAGTACCAGGTGGCATTGTGACACACCTGATAAAAGTTTGAGAGCGCATGATGGCTTCCAATAAAATCAGCCATTTACCAGCATGGAAACATACACTGCCCAACACTGCAATTGAAGCTGCTGCCTTTGGCCACTTTGCGCTCATGCTCTCACTTGCTCATGTTCGAATGCATGCACAGACGCACATTTAATCGCGCAGATGCGAGAGTGTATGTGTATCTGCGCATGTGTGTCTATTCATGTCCGCATGCATGTGTGCATATGTGGTGTGTGTATGATGCTTGTGCTCACGCATGCATGTATGTGTGTGTCAGCTCTGCTTGTTGGCTTCGAGGGAGCAGGATGGCCCAGTAAGGCGGGGGCACATATACAGCAACTTCCTGAGCACTGGCACCGCAGCCTAACAGCATCAATGAGAGTTGCAAACATACCTTTGGCCCCAGGGTGACCTGCACTGCATCCGCCAACTTGTTGACACCAGATAGAACTGAGTTGCGTGCGTCAATGCCAAAGCGCACGTCCTTGGCAGCATAGTGGCGCTGCTGTGCTCCAACCACTGCCTGCAAAGCTGGCAAGGCTAATGCCTGCAGGTGCAATGGTAGGCAGGGGCATTGGTGGTTGGAAACAATGGTGCAGAGAGATCCGAATACTTTTAGAGCGCTCAAGCCAGGGTGGCCATGGATCTGGAGTGGCCAACAGTCACAGCTGACAGCATGACCAACCAGGAGCGTGTAAGAGAGACTTTAGGGAGGGAGCACAGCCTTGATGGTGTGCGTGCAGCATCAGGTTGCACTGCAGAGACACCACAGCTCAATCAGCCACTTGTGGGCGCCCTTGAGCCCCTCTGTGCCGCTGGAACCACCTCATGCCCTAGTTACTGACAATCGCTACGTATCGTTCATAAGGAACAAATCACAGGATGATCCCAGGTCCAGCGGCAGACGGGGTTCTGGGTGCTTCCACACAACAACCCAGACAAACGCACCGGCTGGCCCCTCCTCGCACCACTCGTCAGTGCCCTTGCAAATAGCGGTAGCATCGCTGTGCAGAGGTTATTTAAAAATCTGGGTTTTGGAGATCAGTGGATGAAGGTTTTGAATGCCTGGGTGCCCTTTTGCAATCTCACAGCTACCACCATATGTAAAAAACAAACTGAGTTAATCTACTGAAAGCTGTGTGGGGGAGGAGCTTGCCCTAATCCTGTTGTGCTACAGGTAGCACATACATGCCCCCTCTGCTAGCACCATCTACAGACCAGAGTAGAAGTAGAAGTAGTCCAACTAGGCAACAGCAACATCTGCAGCTGCGACATCATATTCATATAGCTGGTGGTGGATTTGTAGCGGTGAGCCGGGGCATGACCCTTACATGATGTGATGCTATGCGCGAGGTTGCAGCAAGGCAAACCTGATCTGGAAATGGAGAGTGATAGCTCCCACACAGTGCATGCATCTGTGGACACGCCCGTGCATTCTCAGGTCTGCTCCTAGCCATGCTGCCGGGGGGAGACCCGTCTCGGGGGCCCTTCTCCCAATATGGACAAACACCTGGGAGTGCAGGTTTTCCTTTAGGTGAGGCACTTGTTGTGCATGTATATGAATGCGTGAAACAGCACATGATTTAGATGGGCAATGGAATTTGATTGTTGCTTTCTCAGTCCTCTGTTCAGACCAGCGCGCTGCTACGCGACCGACAGGTACACTGGGCGCACAAGGAGGCATGCCAGGAGTAAGGTGTGTAAAGCAGGCCCCACAAAGGATCCTTACCGTGTGCCACAGATGATAGAGCTTTCTGATGACAGACAGCACCCTTCTGACTTTTGCCTGGAGATGGATCACGCGCACTGTTTGTGTCACGCAGGGGTGGCTTGCCCACAGCATCAGCACCACAGCAGGTCCAGGGACGTTTTGCAGCACAGGCCCTGCAGTCAAACTTGGCACAGGTAGGTGGCTACATACAGAACTCACAAGCGCACAAGGTTGATGAGCATCTGTTAACTTAGACATTGGGCTTGCATCACCTGGAGACCCAGCAGCTCATCCCCACAGATGCACCTCTACTACTTTCCCCCCTCATGTCCTTACACATCTATGTTCATGGCCCATGAAGCTGCTGTGATTTTGCTGTGTGTGCAGCTGGGGCAATTCCAAGCTAGGCAAGGCGCCCTTGCATCAGCTGGCCTCACCAACGGGGTCTTGGCCGGGAACGCAGCAGCAGCAGCAGCAGCGGCAGCCAACAGCATTGTACGCAGGGAGGCGCTCGCGGCAGCCGGCATCATCGGGCCCAACCACCAAGGCCCCCTACCCAATTCACCTGCTGATTTGCGAGCTATGCGGGCTCCCGGAGGTGGGGTCGACCGGAGCGGGGCTGCAGCAGCAGCAGCAGCAGCGGCCGCAGCAGCGAGTGCAGGCCCTCAAGCCAGCCTGCACTCGCCAGTGGTCAGCCAGCCCGGGCTGCAGGGCTACACGCCGAGTTCACTCGCAGCAGCACTGGGGGGTCAGCAAGCTGCCATGAACTACCCTGCAGCCAGCAGGCTGAATGGGAACAGCATGCAGCAGCTTCAGAATACAGGCAGATTGGGGGCAGGGCTGGGGGGTGCTGCTGCGGTTAACCTGTTACACCAAGGGATGCCTGGAACCAGCGCACCTCCGCCCACCTCTGTAGCACCATCCCAAGACTTGCTGTCCTTACTTTCCAGACAAAAGCAGGTGTGCTTTTACAAGCAAGAGTCAAGGAGAGCTGAACTGCAACAATGCATAAGCAGGCATGGTCATGAGTGTGGCTTTCCCTCTGGACCCTTGACAGCGAACGGTTGAGATTGCATACAAGCCTCTGTCAAACAATGTCAAGCTCAATGTACCCACCAAAAATCTCCATGTGTGTGATGCACATGTTGCATCTAGTTGCATAGCGAAATGTTGGACGCACTGTCCAACTTGACTGAATGGAGGTAAACGGTCCAACTCAGACTGACTAGGTGTGCATGCACAAGTGAGTAAGACTTGCGAGGGAACTTCTGAACAAGGCATGCTCCACACTGCTTCATCAACAAGGCTTGCTCATTCATCTAAAAAGCATGCTCCTCACTGCTTCATCGATGCGGCAGGCTCATTCGTTAATGCTCCATGCTTCACCAGTGAAGCTTGCTCATTCATCTCAAAAGCACGGTTTACACTGGTCCGTCTCAATTGGAGGAGTAGAATAAACGGCCTCTCGCAAGCAGCTCTGGCTCAGTACTCAGGACTCCTGCTGTGTTGCAGCCGCAAGGTATGCCCAGCACAGCAGCAAACAAAGCAGCTGCTGTTATATTTTGCTTGCGGACGTAGGGGGGCATTGCTGTTAGTGGCGCCCTGCCTGCGGCCAGTGCAGGCCTCAGCACCCCTGCCAGCGATCCATACGCAGGTGTGGTATGTTTTCATATATGGGGTTGAAAGACTCCTCTGTTCCTCAGTGTGCTTGCATGGACTGACATGGCCTGTATGCCTGAGTGGGGAGGGCACATAGGTGTCGGTAGCTCTGTCATCTACGAACAGGTGCAGTATGTCTTTGCATGTGAACTTGTAGGGATCCTCCTCCTCTATGTCCATTGGCCTGCAATTTCATGGCCTTGGTGCCTGTATGAGGAAGGCGCAAAGGTGTCAGAAGCCCTGTCACCCATAAGCATCTGCTGAGGCATGCACAGCCAATGCGCAGTAGTTTCTTGCAATGATGTGTTAAAGCAAGCTCATGCTCTAGCAAGCAGGTTTGCCCTTGCCCCAGAGAATGAAAAATAATCTGTGACTGGTTGACGCACCGATCAAAAGGTAGACCCGGTCGGAGGGTCGGTCGAGCATGCATTTTTCCTGAGGTTCTCACAGTCCTCTCACCTGTAAATGAACAGAAGGATGAGACCGTGCGCAAACATACACACACACAACACACACACCTTGCCTCCTCGATGGCCAGAATGCTGACCTGCTTTTCTCTCCTCCCTTCCAGCCCTGCGCAAGGCGGCAGCACCCCCGGGCGTGGATGGCTTCAGTATCCTCAACGAGGAGTTCCCTGCTCTGCCAGGGTCCAGCGGCCGCTCCGAGGATGCAGCAGGCGCAGCTGCAGCAGCAGCAGCAGCAGGAGGAGCCAGTGCGTTCGGCAGCAGAGGCGCAGCAACCGGTGGCTTGCCGCCCCCGCAGCCGCCTCAACCGCAACAGCCGACCACAGCGCGGGGTGGGTTTGCTCTCATGCCCGTGGTGAGTGGCGCTGATGCAGCATATGGGGGCGGCAGCAGTGGCAGCGACGCAGCGATGCGGGCGCAGGTGTGTGTGGCAAAGGCACTGGGGCAGTGTGGAAACGGTGATGGTGGGGCGATGCAGGCGCAGGTGTGTGTGTGTGTGTGTGTGTGTGTGTGTGTGTGTGTGTGTGTGTGTGTGTGTGTGTGTGTGTGTGTGTGTGTGTGTGTGTGTGTGTGAAGCAAGGGACAGGGAAGAGTGGTGTGCTGCTGCATGCCTGCCATGTGAGGTGGCAGTCACAATGCGCACTCGCTGTGCGACAGGCTACAAAGCTCAGCATTCGCCAAATGAGGAAGCAGGTGGTTGAGATGCAGGCTTTGCACATGGAATTGAGTAGTTCCAAGGAATTGGGTGTTGCCGGGACTGGATCATGACGCACCGAAAGCTCAATTACTATCTCGTAGGCCACACTTGCATTTATCTATGCCTGGCACTCCACGCGCGGGCGCACACACACACACACACACACACACACACACGCACGCACGCACGCACACAGCAGGTGCTTCTGCAGAAGCTGCCACGTTCTCAAGCAAGAACTACAGGCAGCTGCTGCTCCCCCGGCACTCATAACATGCTCTGCTTGCAAACATGTCAACAGTGCTTGCACCTTGGTGCCGTGCCCATTTGCAGGCAGCGGCAGCTGCCTCGTTGTCGGGCATGGACTACGAACAACTGCTGCGCTTCCAGCAGGCGCAGCATGCAGCAGCAGCCTCCCAAGGCTCTGCAGGTGGGGGCGCAGCTGCCGCCACTGCTGCGCACCAGCAGCTCCCGATCTTGGGTGTCAGCGATCCTCGTGGGGTGCGTGGCACGGGTGGTACGGCGGCGGCGGCGGCAGTAGCAGCAGCCACGGGCTTGGTATTGAACACAAGCAGTGATGCGGGGCGGCTTGGGTTTAGCCATTTAGAGGGCAGCGGAGAGGGGGGAAGTGGTCCAGGGGCAGGGGGTGCGCGTGGCTTGCCGCTGGGGCCGCTGCAGAATGAGGAGGGGCGCAGGGGACTGGGGCTGCCCAACCGATTTGGGCTGCTGGGGCTCATGCCATTATTAAAGGTGGGTGGCGCATGCAAGAGGAGAACGCATGCTGATTCTGCAGCTCATGGTTTGCAATCGCGCTCCCCTTGACGTCCTTCCCTTCCCCTTTCTCACCCTGCTTGTGTCACTCACCCTGCCCACTTCTCTGCCCGCTTTCTTTCGCTGCAGATGTGTGACGCTGACTTGACAATGCTGTCGTTGGGCACCGACCTCACCAGCTTAGGCCTCAATCTGAACTCCAGCGAAAGCCTGCACAAAGCCCTCGTATCCCCACTCGCAGAGGTGCCAGTAAAATGTGAGTGATAGGCTGGGCTTGCTGCTGCTCTGCACTCTTATGTGTTGCTGATGGTTGTGCATTTGGGTAACATTGCACTCGCGCACTCAAACACACACACACACACGCACACGCACACATCCTTTGTGCATGCAGCACCTGAGCCTGAGTTTGAGCTGCCTGCCTGCTACAAGCACATACCTCAGCGCCTGCAGCCAGGCTTCCTGACCAAATTCAAGGAGGAGACGCTGTTCTACATCTTCTACAGGTAGGTAGGCCTGTGACTGCAGATGTGCACACGTGTGCAGGTGTGTTCTACACCTTTCACAGGCAGGCTGTTGACCGCTGTGCATTCATGTATCTGCTGACTCCATGCTTTGCCAGTTGCATGCTTGCCCAAGGCTGTGTGTCTGATGCTATAGAAGACCTATGTCCTGACATGACTCGCGACCCATTGCTGTATGCAGCTCCTCCTGAGCCTTTGCTCTCATTTTGCTGTGTCAGGCATTGTGAGGGCTCCGCTCTTCCAGTAGCAATCGCACAGAAAGAAGGGTCATAGCTGCATTTCTGAGATTGGGGCTCCAACCTTTGAATAGCGATCAGACAGACAGAGAGGTCACAGTTGCATTTCTAAGAATGGGGCAGGATCAGCTGCGGTATATGCTACACATGCCTCGTAACCCAAAATCTCACATTGTGGCTTCCTTATTATCTTTCTCGAGTGTGCGCAGCTTCATTTTCTCCTTGTCCTTTTCCTTGCCTGTCCCCTCACCTGTCCCTTCGCTCATTGCTTGCCTCCTCGTCCTTTTTCTTGCCTGCCCCCTCACATGTGAAATGATGAATTGGCCCTCGCTCATTGCTTGCCTCCTCGTCCTTTTTCTTGCCTGCCCCCTCACATGTGAAATGATGGACTGGCCCTCGCTCATTGCTTGCCTCTCACCCCGCAGCATTGCTTGCCTCACCTGCCTGCCTCACCTGCCTCACCTGCCCGCGCATTGCTTGCCTCACCTGCCCTCACCTGCCTCACCTGCCCGCGCATTGCTTGCCTCACCTGCCCTCACCTGCCTACCTCACCTGCCTCACCTGCCCGCGCATTGCTTGCCTCACCTGCCCTCACCTGCCTACCTCACCTGCCCGCGCGTTGCTTGCCTCTCACCCCGCAGCATGCCTGGCGACGAGGCGCAGCTCATAGCTGCAGACGAGTTGCATTGTCGCGGCTGGATGTACCACAAGCGGCTGCGGATTTGGATGCTGCACGTGCCCAACTCCATTCCTCAGAAGAGTGCGCGTGGGGAGCGGGGGTCGTTCGTGGTCTTCAACCATGCTAGTGAGTGTGTGTGCGTGCGTGCGTGTGTGTGTGTGTGTGTGTGTGCGCGCGTGCATGTGTGTGTGTTGTCAGCGCGCACCGTCAAATGCCGAGTTCAATCATCACCAAGCAGACAAACCTGCCAACCAAAAAACTCGTGAATCTATGCAGGCAGCAGGTCGCTCCTCCTCCTTAACCTTCTGGTGGTGCATGTGGGCCCATTGGCTTTGCTGCAAAAGCAGTCTCTGATGGCGGGTGGTTTTGCCCAGTGGTTGAGGCCTTGGTGCTTTCGGTTGAGTTCACCTCCCTAGCTTGACAGGGGAGTTCTCGCATTTGCATGAGCATGCCAGGCTGCCAGTCCTTACATGTCTTATCCTTCAGTGTCTCGCCTAGCTCTATATTCAACTGTTGGTGTGCTGCCCCCTGTGTGGAGCCCAACCAGTGATGTGGTGCCCCTCGTGTAGGGCCGCCGACTGCCGCATGCTCGGAGCCCTCAGCTAAGAGCCAGGTGCATGAGGGTCTGGCTCACGCCCTGCCCCCCCCTCAGGCTGCTCCTCTGCCGAGGTGGCAAAGTGGCAAACTGACGCTTGTGCCTCACTGCTGGCCTCAACATGTGCGTGTGCTTCCACACACATGCAGTCTGGGAGGCGGAGCAGAAGGCGGACCTGGAGATTTTGTATGAGGACTTAGAAAAGCCCCCACGCCTGGTGCGCTCCAAGACGGTGCAGCAGCAGCAGCAGCAACAGCAGCAGCAACAGCAACAGCCACCCCCACCAGCACATGTGCAGCATGGAAGCTTGCCTGCAGGCTCCGGCGGCCTCCCACCAGGCCTGCAGCCCACTCCTGTCGCTACCCCGGGAGCGCCGTGAGCCCTTCGCGCATTCTACTTAGCAGCTCGCGCTGCTCTCTACAGTGTGTTGCTCTGTGCAGTGTGATGCAGGCATTGCTCTGTGCGTGGTGCTCATAGCATACACAAGCACATGTGTGATGCACACATTGCTCTATGCAGCGTGATGTGCTTGCAGCACACACAAGCACAACCTGTGCTGTGTGCACGCCTGCGCTGTGCACCATGCTGGCTCACATAGGGCATGGAGCACCTCCTAGTGCCCTATCTTTGACTGATCCCCTTTGTCCACGCATTTCATGCACCCCGCCTCACTGACGCACACTCCCTGTGAGTGTGACGAGCAGTTGTCGCTTGCATGCGGGGGCCTGTACAACAGCAGCAGCTCACCCGTCCCCACACAGTGTGGGGAGGAGTCGTGGCATGCACGCGTGGGGTTTTACAGCAGCAGCAGCAGCACATCCATTCCCACTTGCACCATTGCCAGCAGCTGGCAAGCCTGGCCCAAGCATGCTGAGGGGTCCCAGGCCTCTGCCCCATTCCATCAAGTGGGCAGCAGTCTGCTGCGCTCATGCATGAGCGTGGTGGAGCACACGCATGAGCGAGCTTGCGTGTAGGCATGGTCAAGCACGGCTGCATGCTGTGCTTGGGCTTCCATGTGTGTGTATGTGCCCTAAACCCTGTGTGCGAGCTTGCCGGCTTGCCAGACACTGCTCCCTTGCACACCATTTGCTGCCTGAGGCCTCAATGGTGCCCGCCACACCTGACACTGATGCTGCCAACACACGCGTTTGCTGCGCACGCCCCTCCCACCTTGCACCCCTCATCCCTCATCACAAGGCTTCCTATCCTGAGCCTGAATGCCTTTGATTGGATGGACCCCCATGTGAGCACACCTTTCATCTACATTGCAACACTGTGCTTCTTCGATCAAGCGCCCAGCAGCCTAGTTATAAAACTGCATGTCGGTCCTTTCCTTTGTGGTCCATGCTGCCTCCTGCATGCAAGTGCCATGACACTCGTTTTGTACAGCGGGGGGGATTGGGCATCTTGAACACTGTTTACTTTTTTTATGAACTGCGAGCTTTTTTGTTTTTTTTTGTTGTTCAGCTTGCCAATTTGGTGATGACAAATAATGCTGGTAAAGAGGTTCCTGAAATACTAGATGGGGATAATCAGCGTGTGTTCTGAAATGGTCACAGTTTTACCCTACTTACAGTGGTAACTCCATTGATTATTGGAGCAACAATTCATGCCTGTTACCAGTTGTCTGCTGGACAAGAAATTTTAATTAGACTGAAAGGGGTAACAGGAATAGGAAAAGAATGGGAAGGAAAGGAAAATATGTGACCTGACGTAACAGCCTGCAAGGACAGCTAGGAAAGGGTTACATAGCTACACATGCCGGGGGGGGCAGCTTGGCTGGAGCAGAAATGTGCCTGTAACCAAACCAGTCCAGTCTAAAAGCAACTTGCTTAGATTTGAAATCTAGAAGCTCAGTCGCAGCATTTCAGGCATGCAGGTACAAACTTGGCTAATCCTCAGACATCAGCCTGGTTCATGAAGACTCAAGACGTGTTGCACTACTTGGGGGTGCAGAACTAAGGATAGGATAGGATAGGGCCACATAGCTGTACCTGCCTACAAGGGCAGCTTAGCTGAAGCAAAAAGGTGCCTGTAACCAAACTGAACCAAACTTGTGCAAATGTCAACTGAAATCCTTGAGCTGGGTTTTCAAGTGTCAACTGTAAGAATCACGCGCACTGTCACTCTAAATGAAACAAGCATGCAGAGCTAAACAGATGCTGGAATTGAGCGCACAAATTTATCAGATCCTGAGATGGGCAAGGACAGCTGAGGATAGGATAGGATGGCAAGGACAGCTGAATTTGGCTGCTCAGCCTATTAAGCGAATAAAACCGTGCATTAAGGAAGGGTTCCCTAACAAGCTAGCTAGGTAAGGTTGCATCGCTATGCCCGCCTGCTAGTGCAGCTGAGCAGGGAAAACTGAGGCCTGTAACCAGACCTGGCCAAAACATGCTCAACTCACAAAACTTGGACTGGAAAGATAAGACAAACTAGGTTAGAATAGATTACACAGGGAGACCTTCAGCCAGACTGTTCAGCCGATCAGCCTGTGGCTGGTCCATGCCAGCCAACAGCAAATCCAAAAGCTCAGACATGAGACAGAAAAGCTTCTTACTGCGTCGCAAGAGGAAATTATAAACAGCCTGGACACTGAGTTGATGCTGCGAGAAAGGGTGTGCAGGTGAAAATTTGCAAGATAAAGTCCAAAAGAGCTCGGGGTACTTTCGTCTTAGAGCACACAGCCTGCTTTCTGAATTGGTGGAGTGAGCTGAGGCTGTCTGTGGCAATGTGTGCGTCATAAGTGAGCTCTTCCTATGGTGTTAATATGGTGAGGCTGATGATGATGTCCAGGATGAACAACATGTCCTCTTCCGTTGCACACATCCCCAGGTGGTCTCTCTCCGCAGGAAATGTGCGCCCTTGTTCTCACAGGCAGAATCTCATGATGTGTCTGCTTTTTTGAACCAGAACAACAATAAACTTCCTTATTTCCTTCATGAATTGATTGCCTTTTATGAGCAGGCTAGCAGTCGCACTTCTTGACTGAAGGCCTTATCCTTGTAAACCTTGTAAACCTTGTAAACCTTATAAACCTATGGTGTTAATAACACCCGCACTGTTAGGCTAAGAAAAGAAAAGAAACAGTAGTTTTCCAAGTAAGTAGTATTTAAGCAGTAGAACACCATCCACATCAACTAAGGGGGCCACATTGGTGCACAGACCGTATGACCTCCCACCACGAAGTTCAGACTGAGAGAAGCAGGGCAGGTAGAGAAAGAAGATTGGTCCAGCAACGAGAAAGAGAGCAAGATGATAGCTGAAATTACACCTCTTTCTGTGATGTACACATGCAGAAGACGCACAACGTGGCTAATGCAGATATGGTAAATTTGATCATTTGGTTGGATAATCACTTACCAAAACCAAGGTTGGAAGAAGCAGCTCCATGACCTGCTGGCTCATGTCAGCAAGACAACCGGGTGGACTGTGGGGCAATTTCGTTCGCATACATAAGGGTAACCCACTGATCCAAATAAGGCTTGTGTTACAAGTGCCTTCAGGTTGCAAATGTCTTTCGTGTAGAAACAACAATGCACTTGGGCATCCTTCACTCTTGGGTATGCAAGAAGTTGGAAAGCTGCGGAGTGCCACAGCAAGCTGCTAGAATTCCTCAATGTGAGACATTTTCCCTTTCGGAAGTCTGTTTGTAGTATATGAAGAATTTGGTATCCTATCAGCTTTCCAGAGCTGGAAGAAATGCTGTTTGGCTGCTGAGTTTAAAGTTCATTTGCTGTTAAAGTTGAGGGCTCTGTCTTGGGTATCAACGCTTGTGCATTTTATAACGTTCCTACAACCCTAACCCTGAAACGTTCACAATCCTTTATGCAAATCGAATGCAGGGAGGAACAAAAAATGGAAGCTCAGCAGCTACCCGATAGCTAACTGGCATGTAAACTGAACGTGGGATTTTCAGGTAAATGGCATGGTTCTAATATTACAACACATGAAGTTGGCAACATGGCTAATTTGTTTGTGCTAGCAGGGCTACTTAGGTGGCAACTGTGGGCTTAATACAAAAAGGCAAGCCAATCATTGCCCATGCCTCTTGTGCATGCAGAACTCTTGCTGCATGTGTGTGTGTGTATGTGCGTGTGCGTGTGCGTGTGCGTGTGCGTGTGCGTGTGCGTGTGCGTGTGCGTGTGCGTGTGCGTGTGCGTGTGCGTGTGCATGTGCGTGTGCGTGTGCGTGTGCGTGTGCGTGTGCGTGTGCGTGTGCGTGTGCGTGTGCGCGTGCGTGTGCGTGTGCGTGTGTGTGTGTGTGTGTACGTGCGTGCGTGCGTGCGTGCGTGTGTGTGTGCGTGCGCGAGGTTTCCCAACTGGATGTCGAAAGTGAAACCTACAGATGATGGCTTAATTGAGCACAATTCCGCCTTTTTGTGCCCGCAGGTTGGAGGGGTGTCCTGTCAAGCCACCGGTGAATGAGCCTGCTGGCATGGTATAATGAAAGAAAAAGAAAAGTCTACGCCAGCCAAGAGGCCGCGTGCATTAAGGAAAGGTTCCCTGACTAGCAATTGCTAGCTTGCAAGCTAGAAAGGGTCTCACCAAAGGGCCCTCAAGCCTAAACTAGACTAATTAGTCTAGCTTATAAGCTAGCCTAGGAGAAAGCCAGAAACAAGGTATAATGATGCATGCCGAATTGTTTGTGAAAAAAAGTTGCTTTTGCTACTTACCTGATAGGCAAAAACTATGCTTTTGAATTAATATTTCTCTCATCCCCAACTGCAGAATTCCTACTTTAGAGGGGAATAGTAGTGCATGAGAATGCAGGCTTGTTTTTTTCACATGGCCTGTTTTCTAACATGGCACATTCCTAAAATGATTTTGGTTCCTTGCCTCAAGCATGTTACATGAGCACTGACTGCCAAATCTTTCCTCTGCGTGACTAATTTCATGCTTAATGGACTAATTTAGTCATGATCATGATTTATAAGGCAGGTGTGTTGCTACCCCTCTTTTTGCAGCCCTTGTTTTGCATGCCTTTGTTTCTTTGCGGACAAGCCTGAGCAAGCCTGCTTTTTCCATTTCATATTAGCTGATTAACTTAGCCTTGTTCATTTTGAAGCACAGTTTTTCAATTCACGTTATAGTCAATGTAAGGAGAAGTTTTCCTTTCTTTTCAATGCAAGGAGAAATGATTGATCTACATCTTGTCCTCTCTCTAGGAGACTACTTTCCATGCAAATGACTACATCTGTGCCTTCAGCACAGGAAAGAAAAAGAAAAGAAAAGAAAAACTACGTAGGAAGAGTAACTCTCCCTACCTCAATTAAGGAAAAGGAGGCAAATTGGCTCATAAAGAGCCGTGAGCCTCCTCCACCACGAGACAAGAAAGAGAGACGAAACTAATGAGGATCTGGAGGGTTATTAGAAGCATCTGGCTCTAGAACCAAATGGCTGTGGTAAGCACTCTTGTTTTCAATACCGCGGCGTGTGGAGACTAGTTTATGGGCATAATGAACGGAATGGGCATGGAGTTTTTTGGCGAGCTTAGTGGCACGTTGGTGATCCAGTCCTAGTTTCTTTAATTGCATGAGGGTATGTTCAGTGTAAATAGTTCCACCAACACCCAGGAGGATTGGGTGAATAGTTTTAGCTTTAGCGCTAATAAGATTACAAAGGTTAGCATGTTGCTGCCTAGCCGCGCTTAATTGATGCTCTGGTCTTGTGTCTTCACAGAACTTAATTTCTATGAGATGCACATGACGCTCGTTCACATGGAGTTCATGTGGATGCATAAGGCGGCTAGCTCTGGTTGTCCTCCTAGTGGACCTGCGCAAAGCGTTTTGAGAATGAATAGAAGGGGCACTGTGAGAAGTAGGCTTGGCATTACAAGGGGTAATCAAAATGGCATCGGGTCGACTTGAATCTAGTCTTTCCCTTTCTTGAATGTTACGAGGGAGCAAGTAAGCAGGTATTGTTCTGTTCGAGGCATGTGTAGGGAGTTGCAAGTTGTGTTGTGCAAGTTTGAAATCACTCCCTATGTCAGTGTAGACAAGGCCTGCTCCCACAGGGCTTTTGCTGAGTGCTTTTGTAATCATTCTACCTGCAATGTTATGGCGTTCAGTTTTCATGTTGGAGATGATGTGATTCTGGCAGCCTGAGAGCATGTGGAGAGCACTGTCCAACTGATGGCAGCCTGGAAGGGGGCACATTGGGTCAGTAGACCTTTTAAAACGAACTCCATGTTTTTGATTATAGAGGGTTCCTGTGCGGTATTGAAGAATAGTACGTTTCATGTGTGTGGAAATACTTGACATATTTCTGAATGCGTTGCTAATTTTATTTTCTATATGCGGTAATAGGCTTTGGTAGTAAGAGTAGTATCCTGATTTGGCATTGGCATATCCAAGTTTGTGTTTAGAATGCATGTGGGATTTGAGAGCATCTTGGAGGTTGGGGAGATAGGTGAGCTTGGGAGCAGGAGGGGGACCTGTACATGTACCTGCGGGATGCACATTGCTTTTCTTCCTTGGCTAGCCAAAAAATATGTGTGAATGGATTTCCACCAGGGCCCGCACCGGGGATTTCAGTGTCTGCCACACAGTTGTTGGCTTGCTTTGCCTGGTGTTTAGCAATAGCATCTGCGTATTCATTCCCAGCGATGCCGGCATGGGCCTTAACTTTGAAAAATTGAAGTTTGGTGTGAGAGTTGCTAATGAGAGATGAGATCATTTTAAGGATATCTCCTTGGATATGCCTCAGGTGTTTCTCAGGGTAAAGAATTTGTTTACGTATTTGATGGAGAGAAGTGAGGCTGTCTGATGCAATGTTTGCGTATTTGCTGTTGATAGCAACAGCAATTGCAGCCAATTCGGCTCGGGTTATGGTAGTAGTAATCCCAGCACCGTTAGGTTCTACATAGTTCTTGTTATCAGTAAGTGGGTAATAGACGCCTGCTCCGATTTCTTGCCTACCGTTATGGACAAGGCAGCTTCCATCTGTATATGCCCAGGTCCTCCAGTCAGCAACTTTGAGGGTGAGGATAGAACTGGATTGGCTGGGCATTGAGTCTATATCTTGGATACTCATGTGTGAACTTTGAAGGTGTTTGGAAACATGTTGTCTGTCAAGTGGGAGGCGTTCCAATTTACTGAAACCTGGCATATCAGCATGCCTGGGATTTAGGACAGGATGGCTGCTGACATTCCTAAGCTTCCACTCTGTGGTTTCTTTAAGATCTCCTGCGAGGCCTTGCAGCCAGTCTTTGTTATGGTTGTTGAGGTGTATTCGACCAGCTGTGTTCCAAACAGCTAAGATACGAAGATCCCAGGTGTGCTCAGGTAGTGGTACCTGTTGGTTAGGCCAGGATTGTGGGGCACTGTAGCCAAGTTTATCACTTGGGATGGTTCCGAGGTCGTAACAGAGGTGGGGGTAGGCAGTGACAAGTTTGGAGTAGGGATTAGTTATCATGTGCCTCCCCCAAGCCGGAAGGAACATGAATGTAGCAGTGGCCTCTGTGTTGATAATGGCGGAGTAAATGGCATGTTGCAAGGCTTGGGTCATGATTCCCTCTTCATAAATAGGGTGGCATACGGAGAAGCCTGAGAATTTTGATGAGAAGGCATTATGCATGGCACCAAAAAGAGTGTCCCGGGAGTCCGCACTCCAATAGTTCTGGTATTGCGGGTTATGGTCAAGTGGGGAGGCCATTTTTTCTTGAGTTACCAATGCCCATTTTTGAAGGGCAGTATGGATGTGAATTGGGAGGGCTCGTGAAAAGGAGTCCTTAATCTTTTTGCTAGAGTACTTTCTTTCAAGCATGGATTTGCGGAGAAGAAGTCCTTGCATTTCAGTGGCAAAGCTGCCTGGGGCAGGTGACATATTCTCGTGTATGCCAGCAAGCTTGGCCCTGTAAAAAGCCTTATAGTCTAAGTTATAGAGGATTTGAAAGCGGTTAGGGGATATCATACCAACGCATTTGCCTTCCGTGTTATAAATGCAAGCCATATGTGCCTTGTATATTTCTGGAAGGATGAGGGGTGGTGGAGTAGGAGGGGAATGGATGTGAGATCCTGTTTGTGATGAAGCTGGATGAGGGGATTGCTGTTCTGTGTATTTCACGAGGTCAACCTCGCGCAGCCAGTATTCGCATGAGCCTGTAGGTTTTATGTCTGCTTGGGGATTAGTGGGGTTTGTATCAAATGTGATTTTGTTGCGCAGTTCTGTGTCTAGTTTCTGCTTCCATACATTGGTTGCATTAGGTTCTTCAAATCCCTGTCTCTCAAGATTTGAGAGGGTAGAATCTGCAGTGGGTATAGAGAGATTAGGCTCGCTCTGTTGCGCTTCAAACTTAAGCAGACACTCTCGAAATTTAAAAGAGATGCGCAGGTAAAAAGAGGTAAGAAAGAAAGAAAACTACGTAGGCAGTGAAACACTCCCTACATCAATTAAGGAAAGGGGGCCACATTGGTGCACAGACCGAATGACCCACCCACCACGAAGTCCAGACTGAGAGAAGCACGGCAGACAGAGAAAGAAGACAGGTCCAGCAACAAGAAAAGAAGGCAGGATGATAGCTGAAAGACTGGAGTTCCAGACCTTCAACAGCAAGCAGAGTCAGCACTGTCGGCCTTCCAACCAAGGAAAGCCATGCCCAGCAGCTGTCTGCTGAGCACAACTAAAGTCTGCATTCTGGCAGACTAGCTTAACTAGCTGCTAGCAACTGCTGACCACGCAGAAGCCTATGGAACAGCCCTAGAGGTTAAATGAAAGACGAAAACAACAATTTAATCAAGGCTCCATTGCAATCAATAGGTGCATATTGAAAGAACCCCTGATTGATTTCAACCGAGATGTGATTGAAATCAATAGAGACCTATTGAAAGAAGACCTGATTGATTTCAATCAAGATGTGATTGAAACTACTAGTTTTTGGCTGTGTGAAAACTCAATTGATTTTTAATCGGGCTCAATTGAACTCTCTATTGAAATGACCCTGATTGAAATCAATCAGGTCCAATCGGCATCAACCAGTCTGTAATTTTTCTGGCTCCAGCAATGAGAAAGAGAGCAAGATGATAGCTGGAAGACTGGGTACTGTGCAGTATGGGGAGTAGTACAACTCCAGCCCGCCATGTCCACTTGATAGAAGTTAAATACTATGAAGATAAAAAAAAAGAAAAGAAAAGAAAAGAAAGGAAAAGAAAAGTCTACGCAAGCCAAAGGCCGTGTGCATTAAGGGAAGGTCCCCTAACTGGAAAGCTAGAGGCCTCACCAGAAGGCCCTCTAAACCTACACTAGACACAGCTAGCCTAGAAGAGAGCCAAAAATAGATCTAATGGGGATCTGGAGGGTTGCTCGCCATGCTCCTGGACGCCCGGACTCTCCTTCTCCCGTCCTCCGCCGCCGCGCGCCCAGCAGAACCTCCCCAGAAGCCCCTGTGAAAACCAAGAGCGTGTCTAGTGTTAATGATAGTGGTTAATCTTTGAATGGCATGGTCCCTAAGCTTGGATGCTAGTGATTTAGCTTTTTTGTTTGGTAAGGCCCAGATTCATAAAAGGTGTGATTGTATACTCATTGTAAATGGTGCCAGCCACCCCAATTAAGATGATGTGCAGAGCCACTTTGTTATTCCTGTTTGGATTCCTTGAGCTGCGGGTTTTGAAGTCTAGTTATGGTGTGAGAATGTTGAGTTGCTGCACGTTCAAGAGTGATGAAAGGATTTGTGTCAGGGCAGAATTTCAGTTCAACAAGGTGGATGTCCCTGTCCTGAGGAGAGATCTTGGAGGGATCAAGGTGAGCTTGTCTGCCTGGAATAGGGTGCACAAAGAGAGCATCAGGGCGGCTTTGGTGCCGGGCAGGGGAGCCAGTACCATTAGGGAAAACCCAGTTTGGAATAGCTCTTGAGATGTTTCCAGGGACTTGTGTGCCCTGATCCAGGAGTCCCTCATTTCTGCAGTCATCCATGCCAATAAGGGATGAGTCATACCGGCCTTTACTGAGGGCTTTCACACAGAGACTAAGGGCTTCATGGTGTCTGTTGGTATGCATCCTGCTCATTGTTGAGTTTGTACACCTGAGGAGTATGTGGTTAATGTGGTTCATATCATCGCAAAGAGGGCATCTTCCAGAAATGGAAGAAAAGTTGAAAGTGGAGGCATGTCTCTGTGTGTAAAGTGTATCTGTTCGGTACTTCATTATATTTATTTGCTGTTTCAAAGTAATCTCTGGATTTTGCCAGAAGGAGTTGCTGATCTCCTTGTTAGCAAGTTGAGAGGGCTGCGGTGCGTGCGCAGGCGTCAGCCCCCTCATTGCCAATGATGCCAGAGTGGGCTTTGACTTTGTAGAAATGAATAGGATTGAACTTAAAAGGGGATTGTTCTAACAAATTTAATATAGCCTGGATGAGCTCTGCATGGACGTGATTCCTCATCTTCGGAGCCTGCACTGATGCCCTCTCAGTGCGCTACTCTGGGTACTCCTGCTGTCATCTCCCCCATGACGATGAAATCATGCTTCAACTCCTGCGCCATGCGCTCCATTCCTCCATTCAAACCAATTCACCGGTTGCCACCTTCATACTATTACCCCACTGGAGGGGCTCCAGCGGCAACGCCTACATGAACTGGATTAACGACTTCCCAGGATACGTCAGTGCTTGCCGAATTCCATGCAAGATGCATGGAGTTTGAACTCCCCCAATACTGGTTCAACGCCATACCCAACCCCACTCATCCTACCTACCCCACACAGCTCATTGTTGTCTGGAGCCAACAAGCAAGGGAGGTCCTACAAAATGCCAACAAGCACTGGTTTGAACACCTTCAGCACAGTATCCCTAAAGCCCAATGGCTGCCTCTTTCTCGTCATGCCCCCCCTAGGAACCTGAGCTCCAACCAACGCCTGACATCAAACAAATGGAGGAAAAATTCCTGTCCCCTCCCCTTGAGGTACCCCTAGAATGTTCACACAAGCGTGCACAGGCCGTAGCAGATCACCACCACACACAAAATACCACCTTCACACCCAAAATTCAGTGTTGGAGAGACATCACCTACACTTATGGTAGCGTCATGAAAACCAAGAATGATTCCCCCCCACTTGTTGGCTCAGGCGTCTACAAACCAAACAAATAGGGCGACCACCGGTACCCCTCACCACAAATACAACTGTACATCAAACCCAATGGCCGTGGCCCAACTAACACAATCAACAGAGCAGAACTGGCTGGCATCCTTGTTGCACTCCAACAGGGCTACACAAACATAGCCACTGACAGTGCATCCTGTTTGTCCCAAATCTATAGGCAGGTTCTCAATCCAATGCGCATGCGGACCCACCTACATGCAGAGCTCATTCAAGCTATTTCAACCATCATAGAGCACATCACATCAGCTGAATTTCTATAAAGTCAAAGCCCACCCAGGTGTCATTGACAATGAGGGAGCTGATGCTTGCGCACAAACTGCGGCTACTATGGATAACACAGATATCTCATTGCCTGATGCCAAGGACCCTTTCCACAACTCCTTTTGGCTATCCGTCAAAGAAAGAAAAGAAAAGAACAACTACGTAGGCAGAGGAAACTCTCCCTACATCAATTAAGGAAAAGGAGACACATTGGCTCAGAAGAGCCGTGAGTCCCCTCCACCACGAAGCTACAAAAAGAAGACTCTAATGGGGATCTGGAGGGTTATTGGAAGCACCCGGCTCCATAACCAGGCTGCAAGAAGTACTCTTGTTTTCAATAGCACGCCTAGTGGTAACAAGCTTGTTGGCATACATGACAGAAGTTTGGGCATGAAGTTTGCAAGCAAGTTTATTGGCGTGTTGGTGGTCAAGTCCCAGTTGTTTAAACTGGTTAAGGGTGTGCTCAGTGTAGCAGGTCCCACCAACACCCAAAAGGATGGTGTGGGGAGTCACAACTTTTGCATTAATGAGTTTGCAGAGGTCTGCATGCTGCCGCTGTGCCGCTTCCAACTGTTGTCCAGGCCTCCGTCAAACCTCCCCAAGGGCACTCCCATAATCCCACACCCCTTTACCTCCCTAACTTGAAAGACAAGCTCAAAGCCCATATGCATAACAAACACAAGCTTGGCTCTGCCGATGTATCCAGTTGCTATTACACAGGCTGGCAGCAACTCATGCAACCACCATCTCATAACAGCAATACCAACACAGGCTTACCTAAGCTATCCCTTGAACTTGCTTACCAAAAAAATAGCAATTCCTTTTTGGAGCAACCCTAAGGTTACCCTTAAGCAACAAATACATCTTCTCAAGTACCGCACTGGCACAATTTACACCCAGAAGCACGCTGTCAGGTTTAATCACACCTCTGGCTCTGCCAACTGCCGATTATGCGGCAATATGGATAGCATCAATCACATTGTCCTCGGATGTTCACACCCAACATGCCAAGGGATGTTCATAAACAGACACAACACTGCCCTCAGTCTCTGTTGTGAAGCCCTGAGCAAAGGTGCACATGGCTCATTCCTTGTTGCCATGGACGCCTGCTGTAGAGAAAAACTCGAAGAACAGGGCATTGAAGTTCCTGAAAACATCTCCAGGGACATTCCTGATTGGGCTTTTCCCAATGGTTCTGGCCCCTCTGCCCAACACCAAAGCCGTCCTGATGCTGTCTTTGTGCGCCCTATCCCAGGGAGAGCAACCCATCTGAACCCCAGGATGATACCTGCCCATGACAGAGATATTCACCTTGTGGAACTTAAATTCTGCCCTGACACTAACCCCTTACCCAGCCTACGAAAAGCTGCTTACCAGCATGCTGGCACCATTTCCAGACTCCGCACCCGTAGTCTCAGAAACCCGAACAGAAATAATAAGGTGATCTTGCACACCATTTTACTTGGTGTAGCAGGTACTATCTATAATGACTACACCATCACTCCCCTGTTTGAACTGGGTCTTGCCAGACATAACGCAGAAAAATTAGCTTCTCAATTAAGTTGCCATGCACTCCAATCCTTAACAAAAATAATAAACACCAGGCACTCATTATACTTGCAGGGTTCTTCTGGCAGGGGCATCACTGGGGGTGAGGCAGTTCAGAGCAGGAGGAGGTGAGTCTGCGCCCGCAGGCGCATGGCTGACAGCAACCCGCCTGACCCTCATTAGTTATTCCCCATCGGCTCATAGCTTGGTTTAGGCTGGGCCTGTGAACCTCCTCGGTGAGGCCCTAGCTGGCTTGCTAGTTAGGGGACCTTTCCTTAATGCACGCAGCTGGACCTGGCTTGCGTAGACTTTTCTTTTCTTTTCTTTTCCCTCATCTGCATAGGATTAAGGGTTTGTTTAGAAATTTGGGAGAGGCAGGACGCACTATCAGAGGCAATGTCAGTTTGCCCTTGTTGGAGTGTCACAATAAAACCTGCTAGTTCTGCTCTGTTGATGGTGTTTGTAGGTCCACAACCGTTGGGTTTGACATGCAGCTGCAAGTGTTAGGGGGGTGGACTAGTGTCTCTTCCCGGTTTGTAAACACCCGAGCCAGAAAGTGGTGGGGAGTCATTGTCTTTGTGTTTAATTACACTGCCATCAGTGTAGGTGATTTCTCTCCAGTCCTTGATTTTAGGTGTGAACATCTTTTTTGTAGTTGGCAGGGATGAAAGCTGCCATAGCCTGAGGGCACTTGTGTGAACAGCTATGTGTGTCAAGGGGAAGTGATTGGAATTTCTTTTTCTAGGTGTTTGATGCTAGGTGTTGGTGGGTACGCAGTGGTGTGGCAGGATTTGGACGATCCAGGGGTAGCCAGTGACCTTCTGGAACATCTTGATTGAGGAGTTAGAACCAGTCTTTGTTTGCGCTATCAAGCATTACTCTGTCATTAAGATTCCACACGACAATGAGTTGCATAGGATAAGAAGGTGGGGAAGGGTTGGTAATGGTATCAAACCAGTGTTGTGGTGCCTGGAATTGGATATTTTTGGTAGGAAATTTGGCAAGCACAGTAAAGATACGAGGCCTAGTGCCCGGCTAGAAGCCTCACAGCAACAACACAGCAAGCTGTGCAAACAACTCCAAGGTGCAGAGATTACTATACACCCAATCCTCCTGGGTGTGGGTGGAACCATTTACACTGCCCATACCCTTGATCAATTCAAGAAATTAGGGATCGACTTGCGAAAATCTGAAACACTCAGTTAGCTAGGCTAGCAAGAAAACTCCATGCCCATTCTGTACAATTTGCGCACAAACTTACCTCTACCAGACGTGCCAGGAAAATAAAAAGCACTCATCATAACACTGGTGCCCTGGAGCAGCGTGCTGCCAGAAAACCACCCGACCCACATTAATTCCCCTCTCATCTTCTGGTGAGGGGAGGCTCACGGCTCTTTGAGCCAATGTGTCTCTCTTTCCTATATTGATGTAGGGAGAATTTTCTCTGCCTACGTAGCCTTTTCTTCTTCTTTTCTTTGAAAGACTGGAGGCTAAATCAGAATTTTCGAGCCACTACTAGGACCAGTGCTCTAAGGGCTGTTCTAGGCTTTTGCGTGGTCAGCAGTTGCTAGCAGCTAGTCAGGCTAGTCTGCCAGAATGCATACTTTAGTTGTGCTCGGCAGACAGCTGCTGAGCATGGCTTTCCTTGGTTTGAAGGCTGACAGTGCTGACTCTGCTTGTTGTTGAAGGTCTGGATCTCCAGTTTTTCAGCTATCATCCTGCTCTCTTTGCATTGCTGGACCTGCCTTCTTTCTCTGCCTGCCGTACTTCTCTCAGTCTGAACTTCTTGGTGCCACCAAGAAGTTCACCAGTGGGGAGGTCTTACGGTCTGTGCACCAATGTGGACCCCTTTCTTTAACTGATGTGGGGAGTGTTTCACTACCTACACAGTTTTTTTTTCTAGGATGGCGCGCGGAGATGGATACCAGGAGAAGGAGAGTCCAGGCGTTTTGGAGCAATGATGACAACCTGACTGATCCTGATTAGTTCTGTCTCTTACCTCTCCTAGGCTAGCTGTAGCTAGTGTAGTTTTGAGGGACCCTTGGTGAGGCCCTTGCTAGCCTGCTAGTTAAGGGATCTTTCCTTAATGCACGCAGCCCCTTTGGCTTGCGTAGACTTTTCTTTTTCTTTTCTTTTCTAGGATGGTATACGCCTGCACCTATACAGCACCTATTACTATCTTGCCATGATGAACCTGGCAGCTGCCGTCTGTGTATGCCCAGGCAATTTGCAACTTTGAGCTGGAGATTTAAGCTGGAATGACAAGGATTAGGGGCAGGTATGTCTGAGGCTGGTTGATGTGAGACCTCAACAATTGGTTTCTTGTTTAAGGGGAGTTGTTCACATTTCCTTGTTTAAGGTCTCTCATTGCCAAGATCAGGCACGGGCTTCTGCTAGTAACCCTCCTGATCATCAGTCCATGGGGATGATCCCCATTGACTTCTTTCTTGTTTCTCATGGTGAAGGGGATACATTGTGCCACGGCCCTAGGTATCCTCTTTTCCTTAATTCATGTGGGGAGTGTTTCCACTGTCTGCGTGCTTTTTCTTTTCTTCGTTAGACATAACAGCATGCCTCGCATTAAGGACAGGGTTGTTGCTCACAATTATAAAGACGCTTGGCTTCTGAGATATCACTGGCTACATCACGGAGCCAGCTGGGTTTCTTGTTGTTCGAGTGTAGGCTTGCAGCTGTATTTTGAACTGCAAGAAAAAGAAGAGAAAAAGAAAGAATCACGTAGGCAGTGGGAACACTACTTACATCGTGTAAGGGATGGGAGACCAGAATGCAATGAAAGTAAGTCCCAGGTAAGCTGAGGAAGAGCAATTTTTTGGCTGGGCCAGGATTGGGGATTGTTTTAGGTAAATTCCCTCTTTTAAAATGATCCAAAGCTTGTAGTAAAGGTGCTGGCAAATGCTTACCGCTTACCGCTTGTTGCAGGCAGAAATATGAAGGTGGCCGTAGCCTCTGTATTGAGGATGGCAGCGTAGATTGTGTGTCACAGGGCTAGTGTCATGGCCTTATTATCTCAGATGGGGTGACAGATGGAAATCCCTTGATGATAGGGATTTTGTTGTGCGCCAACAAGGATGCCACGGCCCGTGACACGGGGGTCAGAGCTCTATTACTGCAGGTATTCAATGCTGTAGTTTAAGGGAGATGTAATTTCCTTTTGGGTAACATGTGCCCATTTTCGGAGAGCATTGCGAATGTGGGATGAAAGCGTCCGTGAGATGGTGTCTTTGATATTTTTGCTTTGACATTTGTTCTCCAATTTATTTTTACGGGCTAGGATTCCCAGTAATTTAGATGCAAAGCTTGTTGGTGGAGGGTAGATGCTATAGTGTAGGTCATGTGCTTTGGCTTCATGGGATGCTTTGTATATGTTAAAACGTTGAGGGGCCAGCACATTTGCCTTCCGTATTGCAGGTACATGTCAATTTTAAATTGTAATTAATGGGAGGTTAAGGGTAGGATGGGATAGTAAGAAGGGGAGTATGGCTTGCAGCAACATCCGGTAGAGTTTGGTTTGGAGGTGGCTTGGGATTGTGTTAAACAAGGTCACTTTCCTGGATCCAAAACTTGCAAGACCCTGTGGTTTTGATATCTGTTCGAGGATTGGTGGGGCGTGTATCAAACATGATTTTGTTGTAAAGTTCTGTGTCTAATTCCTGCTTCCAGGTGTTTCTTGTGTCCGGTTTGTTAACTTGATGTCATTTAAGATTGAAGAAGGCTGGATCCGCTGTGGATAGGAGGAGATTGGAATCACTTTGCTGGGCTTTAAATTTGTTGATTAACTCCTTGTCACTTAAGATTGAAGAAGGCTGGATCCGCTGCGGATAGGAGGAGATTGGGATCACTTTGCTGGGCTTCAAGTTTTAGGTTTACCTGACCCCAAGAAGGCAGGCCAGGTAAGTTTAATTTAAATTATTCTTGCTTCCACGACGGCATCCAGTTTACCTTAAGCAGCTCCTTCCTAGACTCTGTCCCTCTGTTTACTTGGTCTTTGTTGCTGAGGCCAGCACAGGCAGCGCAGGCCCAGGTTTCAGCTATGTGGGCCTGTTATCTTTGCTCTTCAGTATAGCATCCAAGACCTTCCAGGCGATTCCAGTGATAAGTGCGTTGGCAAACAGTACAAAGATGCGCGTCAGTAGGCGGGCTTGGAGTTTACAGGCTCCAGGCCTCCGTGATAGTTGCATACCTCGCAACATGCGCATTTGATGTCGTGCAAGCAGCAGCACAGATGCTTGCTGGCTGGAGGCCAGCATTTTTTAAGAGAGGCAGGGCCCACTTCTCTATGATAATGGGCCTGTAGTTTGTGTAGTCTGTTGGGGTGAGTGGTCATTGCTGATGTCCTTTCTTTTGGCTGGACAGATTCTCAATGCATCTTTAATTCTCCCAAGCCAGCTTCTTAAAAAAAACTCCTCTATACTTCCAGATCCTATTGCCAGCGCAATTTGGAGCTAGAGGGTTGATGGTAGGGCTTTGGAGATCTGTCTTTATGTGAAGTAATTTCATCCTCTTCCTAGTTTTCTGGCTACTATTCTGTGTGTTTGGGCTGTTTGGAGTGTCAGGGTGATTGGGGTGGATGGCATGCCATGCTATTTTGGCTTCTGGCTATTGTGCAGAGTGGGTCTGTACAGGTGCAATCTGCGCCGTTAGGATGAACACCTAGCCTTGAGGTGCCCTGCCTACATGTTGATGTAAAGATCTTGAGCTGTACCTTTTTGTTGAACGCATGTGCTTGCTGGGAGGCCCATCATCAGGGAGCTCTGTTTGTAGGCCAGGCAGATTAGCTCTGATGTTGGGGGCGTCTCTAAGCGGAGAGTTAAAATGTTCCTGGCTTCTGGGAACACATTATGGGTGTGGGGCAGTACTTTGGATGGGGTTGTATTAAGCAAGAGGTTTTGAGTTGAGTGCACAGAAGGAGTGATGCTTGTTCTGCATCTGTAGTAGATTCTTTCACTGTGGGGCTCATTATCAGACTCTGTAGAGCCAGTTGCTATATTCGTCTCCACCTGGGGGTAGATTCAAGGTTTTGGTCAAGAAAGACAGAAAGAAAGAAAGAAAGACTACGCTTGCCAAGTCCGGCCGCGTGCATTAAGGAAAGGTCACCTGTCCTGAAAGGCAGGGCCCCACCCTGGTTGGTAAAGAACTGTGTTGGTTGGCATTATTTCCTAAGTTGTCCTGGCAAAGTTTCTGCAGCACATGTCTAGATACTTGCTTTTTTGTAAAGCATGTGCGTTTGTTGGGAGGCCCATTTTCAGGGCTTTCTCTTTGTAAGCCAGGCATGTTAGCACTTCTTCTTCTTCTTCTTCTTCTTCTTCTTCTTCTTCTTCTTCTTCTTTTTCTTTCTTCTTCCTCTTCTTCCTCTTCTTTTCCTTCATCATCATCATCACCATCTTCTTTTTTTCTTGTTCCTCCCCCTGCTCACGGTATGGGTTACGTAGCAGGCATAGGACCACCCAGAGGACCAGTCCAGCTGGCTGTATGAGACATTTCCTCATCAATGAATACAAATCGTGGCATGTGCACTTGATTGAGATAAAGTACTGTGAAGACACAAGGCCTGGACAACAGTTGGAGGCGGCACAGCGGCAGCATGCAGACCTCTGCAAACTTGCTATTGTCAAAATTGCAACTTTGCTCACTATCTTCCTATTGGTAGAACTTACTACACTGAGCATACTAAAAACCTTACTTTTAACTAGAGAAAAAAGAAAAGAAAGGAAGTAAATGAAACGAAAAGGAATGTAATGGAAAGAAAAAGAGCTTTGGCAGCAGAGCCACCCCCTACATTTCTACGTATTTCCCTCTCCACTCTGTTCTCCCGCGTATAGAGAGGTTACTTTTATTTCACACCATCTTTAATCTAATTGATCATCCCGGCCAGATGTGTTCCTCACAGGGCTCCCAAGCTTGCATGCAAGCTCTGTGCCTGCTGCCACCAACTAATGCACAAACTGATCAGGACCAAAAAGCGGCAATCGTATGGGTTAACATTGTCACAGTTAATTCTGGCGTCGATTGATGCAAGCAAATCCACAAATCTATCTACCGCTTTGCTGAAGAGGACTTGGGTTGTCCTGTGCCAGTGTGTCTCATCTCCTATTTTAAAATGGGGAATGTTTGCTGCTGCAGCATGAAGGCAGCTCTTGAAGGATGAATTAATGCGCAGTTCACACATTTCTTTTGTTGGAAAGCCGCCCCCTAAGTTATTTAAGGAAGACAGGACACCAAGGAGCCAAGAATCCATTCCGGCAAGGCCTCAAACCAACATATCAGGATATCAGGACACCATAAGAGGAGAAAATGATATTGTTATCCTTAAAAGAAAAGAAAACTACATAGGCAGAAGGATCTCTCCCTACATCAATTATGGAAAAGGAGACACATTGGCTCAAAAGAGCCATGAGTCCCCTCCACCACAAAGTTGTGAAGTAAAAATGCTAATGGGGATCTAGAGGGTTACTGGAAGCACCCGGCTCCATAACCTGGCTGTGAGAAGCATTACTATTTTCCATAGCACGTCTACTAGACGTGCTACCACTAGCGCTAGTGGTAACAAGCTTATGGGCATACATAACAGAATGGCATGAAGTTTGTGAGCAAGTTTATTGGCGCGTTGGTGGTCAAGTCCCAGCTGTTTAAACTGATTATATACTGGTTAATTAAGGCTGTGCTCACTGTGCGCACTGCTCAGTGTAGCAGGTCCCACCAACACCCAAAAGGATGGTGTGGAGAGTCACAACTTTTGCATTGATGAGTCTGCGTGCTGCCGCTGTGCCGCCTCCAACTATTGTCCAGGCCTCGTGTCTTCACAGTATATGAGAGCTTCCACGTCATTTCATCTCAGGTTAAAGGGTTAAGTGAACCATGCCATCCTCCAGAGCTCCTCCCAGATTGATTTCAAGTTAATCAGACTTCCCATCTTGACCAGGAGCATGAAGTGTGCTTATATTGGCTGTGCCAATTCCCAAGCATTCTTGTTTTGATGATGTTTGAGTACGTATAACTTTATTTTTTTATTTTTAGTATCGCATATTCGTGTGATTTTATTTTATATGCCAGGATAGAAAGCGGTTGATCGCTGTCTTGCAGCGTGTACATACTCATTTTCGATCTGATTTTGATATATCCACATCAGTACCTTTCATAAAAACACAAACGGGCATTGCACAAGCCTGATCGAGGTATGCCAAAAAGTGTGTGAGACGCAGAGAACCTCCCTTTGCACTTACCGAAAAACCATGCTCTCCATTTCTAGCCCACCGAGTCATTCCTTTCCCTTTCTTCCCCACTTGAACAAAGCACACACCCTGCAAAGACACACAAGGCATGGTGACCACAAGGCGTGACACAAGGCTCCGGGCTGCCCAGCAAGCTGCTGTGGACCATCAGCAGGCATCAGGTGTGCTCAGGCAAACTTTGTTGGAGCGATCTCAGCCGCATGCATTTTTTACTTTAGACAGGGGGTGTGGAGCCTCATATTATGATCACAATTTAGCATAGGTTGAGCTATGAGCACACAGCTTCTCTTTGTGTACTCAACATGTTGAGCTCCAACTCAGAATGATATCAGGATATCATCACCATGTATGTTTTTCAGCGCATGCCTGTTGCTGCAATGTTCGAAAAAGAAAGGAAATCCCATCATCTGCAAAAGCTTGTGAGGTAGGGTGCATTTTCTGGGCACAAATGCAAATGGTCATGCTCTGCCACACAACCTACTTATGGTGGAAGTATGCGTTCTTTGCTCTCTAAAGGGCTAGTGTCCTCACGTTATTGTTCCCGCAAGAATACCTGCACTGCTGCAACATGTATCCATCATTTCATTCAAGCTACAGCACTTCCCTCCTTTTCCAAACGCAGCTGCTGCAGCACGAAGAGAGAGGTGGCGCACATATCAACCACCTCCAAACTCAAGAGCCCTTGACAAGCAGGTAGCTTCCCAGTTGAAAATTGGAGAGGTGTACACCTTCTGGTACGACAATGGGTCTAATTTCTCAAAACTGGCAATCAAAGCCTTCTCCGAGGATCGAGAGGAGATCACAGTGCGGGAGGGAACCTTTGAGTATGAGCTCTACTTGTGTGAAGGGCTATATGGTCAAGGGTCGGGGCATGACATCCTGTACCTGGTATCTTGAAGGAAAAGCTATCAGATCCCTGATTCCCTACGTCCCTACTTGGATGCTTTAGTATAGCATCCCTTGAAGCACAGAGTTACCGTTTTCCAGTCATGTAGGTACAGGATTCATCTTTTGGCGTGTTTGATTTGGTCTCACTTACATAATTAACCCCGTAGTGAGGTTAGTGCTTTTCTGCTGTCAATTGAGGAATTTACCTTGAATCAAGTCGTTATGTTTCCTTCAGGAACCTTTGTGAGTCCCATTGCTGTAGCACCGATGATCACTGTCTCTGTCCATCGGCACCAATAAATAAGGGGCATGCTTTATTGATGGGGAAAAAAAAAGAAAAGTCTACGCAGGCCACAGGCAGCGTGCATTAAGGAAAGGTCCCTTAACCAGCAAGCTAGCAAGGGCCCCACCAGAGGTCCCTCAAAACTACACTAGCTACAGCTAGCCTAGGAGAGGGAAAGAGACTGAACTAATGAGGATCGGGCAGGTTGTCGGCCATGCCCTGAGACGCCCGGACTCTCCTTCTCCTTGTATCCACCTCCGCGCGCCCAGCGACCCCCCCCCCCCCCCGAAGCCCCCAGTAAGCAAAGAGCATGTCTGGTGTTAATGATAGTGGTTAGTTTCTGTATGGCATGACAGCTCAGCTTGGAAGCTAGGGATTTTGCTTTGTGTTTGGATAGGCCCAAATTGACAAGAGGTTTGATTGTGTACTCATTGTAAATGGTGCCAGCCACACCAATCAGGATGATGTGTAGAGTCACTTTGTTGTTCCTGTTTGGATTCCTTGAGCTGCGGGTTTTAAGTCTGGTTATAGTGTGAGCATGTTGAGTTGCTGCAGTTTCTAAAGTGATGAAAGGGTTGGTGTCTGGACAAAATTTCAGTTCAACGAGGTGAATGTCTCTGTCTTGAGGAGGGATCTTAGAAGGATCAAGGTGAGCTTGTCTACCTGGGATAGATCTCACAAAGATAACATCAGGGTGGCTCTGGTGCCGGGCAGAGGAGCCAGTACCATTAGGAAAAACCCAGTCTGGAATGGCTCGTGCGATGTTTTCTGGGACTTGTATCCCCTGATCCAAGAGTTGCTCATTACGGCAGGCATCCATACCAATAAGGGATGAGCCAAACCTACCTTTGCTATGGGCTTTAACACAGAAGCTAAGGCCAACATAGTGTCTGTTGGTGTGCATACCACTCATAGTTGGATTTGGACATCTGAGGACAACATGATTAATGCTGTCCATATCATCACACAGCGGACATCTTTCAGAGGTGGGAGATTTGTTGAATCTGTTGGCATGCTTTTGTGAGTAGACCCTTGTAACCCTAAGCTCAACAAGTCAAATGGTCAGAAAAAAAACTTAATTTAAATTCATATTATCTGAGGAACGCGCAATGATCCATGTGAAATGGCATTCTTGTGAGGGAGGCTGCTGAGGTGCTTCAGGTGCAACCAGACCTGCAATCCCATGCAGAAAGCCTTCAAGGAGGATACACAGCGCTTCAGACCCAAGCACACTTTTTTCCTTTATTGATGTGGGGACCGTTTTCACTTCCTACACTGTTTTCTTTTTTTTTCCTTCTTAAGGAGTAATGACTAGAAAGATCCCCATGCCAAACGGCTCTCAATTATTGACCTACCATTCGCAGAAACTTCGATTTCCAATCCATCAACCTTCACACATGTATACAAACCTGTAACCATGATGCTCTGAGGGCACACTCGCATTCAAAACACAGGTTTGGAGGGACTCACATTGAGTCAGGACATTGCTTTTACAATCAAAGTCTACTTCCCACTGTCCATAAAAGGGTTAGCAATGCCTTCTGGACCATGGCAACAATCCCTTGAAACATGAAAGTACCTATTTTCAACTACTGCACAGGTATTCTCCGAGAGTCTTCAATCAGAAACATGCAGAGAGCTTCACAGCTTCCACTATCCCACAGTGTCCCCGTTTTTGGAAGCCAGGCCGTGCATTCTACATTCTTTCAGGTTGCAAGCATTCCATCGTGTCAATTATGGGAACTGAGCGCTGCATATTGCCAATCGAAGCCTTCTTCAAGTCTTCAAGTTAAAAGTGACAGCAAAGGCCCTCGTGGGGCAGGCTTTGCTCTCCTGGACATAGGCAGCGCAGATCATCTTCCAGAACAGCGGCACATTCCGAATTCTGCTCACTTCTAGTCACTTTGCGAACGTTAAAGCAAATAAGAGGAAATCTGTGTTGGCAGTGAAAACGCTTCCCAAACGAAAAAGAAAGGAAGAAACTACGCATGCAGTGAAAACAATCCCCTCATCAATTAAGGGGAAAACAATATTTAGGGCCGAGATACCTTGTAAACCTTTCACAAGAAAAAAAGATAGAAGTCAATGGGGATCAGGAGGGTTATTAATAGTGAGATAGTGTCGCTATACCCTAGCAGTACCCCTTGCTTGATCTTGATGACGGGAGTTGAAAGAAGTCTTTTCAAGAGGGCGTATGGTGCTAGCAAGTTTATAGGCGTACTGGACAAAATATGCATGAAGCTTCAGAGCAAGCTTGGTGGCTTTATGAGGACAGTCAAAACCAAGCTCTTCAAGGAGCTCCAAAGCGTGAGGGGTGTAGATGACCCCACCCACACCTGACAAAGTGGTATGGAGGGTGACTTGAGCTGAGGCCCTTGACAGATGGTGACAAAGGCCACAGTGCTGCTGCTTGAGCTGCGTCTTGGGCCTGGCGTCTTCACGATGTTTGATATGTCCAGGTCCACAAGGTCACACTCTAATCTGATTCAACAGAGCTCATCATACCCGGAAGCAAAACCAAAGTAACAGGTAACGTACAGAGCCATCAAAAGACAAGTACAGGGTGACAACCTTTCAGGCCCTTGGTCAACATCTTGAGAGAAAAACAAAGATATAAAGACCAAGGCCCAATATGTTGCGCCAGACATGCCTTTTTGCTTCCAAGGAGTGGAGCTCACCATGGACCTGAATTGGAAGCACCAAATACAACGCATGCCATGTAACCTCAGGGAAAATCCAGCCCGCTGACTGGTGCTGCTGATTTTGGTCCATTGTTGCCATTGTAACCAAAGGAAGGACAAGCAAGCAAGAGATCAGGGTACCAAGGTTTCAAGTCAAAACGCACCAGTCATCATCAGACTGGGAAGGTTTGTTTTGGTCACAGGCACCATTCTGCTTCAGATAAGCTCCCCTAGTAGACAGGTACAGCTATCTAGCCGTTTCCTTGTCTTTCATTTACGGTGGAAAACTTGCTGGGCTTGACGAGCGGGGCTGCCTTGAACCTCACCGGTCATCTTACCTCACAGGCAGGGACAGCTATGCCACCCTTTCCATTCATTTCCTCACCTCTCCTCTCCTCACCAGTCATCATCATGCTGCTCATCAATCCTCCAAGAAACCAAAGCACCACCACTTGATAGCCCTGCCTGCACCTTCTTGATGTGGTTAAAGATGTCATCATGCACGCCATGACACAAGTAGTAGGCGACATGGAGCTGGCGATTAAGAGCGCGCGTGCGGAGGAGAGCTGCAATGGAGGGCAAGCTGGCTTCAGTTGTGCTGCAGCCCGATGTGGTGTGCTCATTGCCGACAAAAACGAGGGTCTCCAGACTCTCCCAACCTTGTACTGCCTCAAACACTGCCCTGCATGGGAGGAAAGATACACAAAGTGGACTCAAGGAGGAGCATTGCGTTGACACTGGGGATGGCAACAATCCGGTTCAGGCACTACCCTGCATGGGAGACGCACGAAGCATGACATTTAAACTGGCACGAGGTAATAATCCTGTGCTATCTTTCTTGCATTTGCAATCACACACAGGGGGTTCCAAAGCCACTCAGTAGAAGCGCTTGATGAGCATCCCTGAGCAAACACATGCAAGGAGCTCAAAGGCAGGCCAATCACTGTTGGTGGGGGTCATGCACGGTGTCAGTGCTAGCATCTGTGGCTTTCTTGTAGAGCATGCTGCGTTGCATGTGTGCGTGCATGCTTGTGTGTATGTATGCGCGCGCACTCTACTTCTTAGGGTCACAACCAGAAAGCTATGGCTTGCAGCTGCCATAGTGGAGCCTCAGCAGACAGCCCAGTCATCACTGCACTGGTAGGACAGCCCATTATCACTGCACTGATGAGGCAGACTAGTCATCACTGCACCGGTAAGGCTTCAGCAGATGACCTAGCCACCACTGCAACCAATAATGCAGCCTTGTTATCACTAGACTGGTAAAGCATACCAGTCATCACTTTATTGTTAAGGCCTTAGCAGATGACTTGGTCATCGCTGGTTGGGCCTCAAACAATCAACAGCATCTGTTCAGGCCAGCATTCAGTCATTTTCACCAAAGGCTATTAACGTCTGTAAGCTGTGTGAGCTGAGGCCCCGTACGGTCAACAACCTGCCTGGAGTGTTGTTCACACTGGTGACTTATTTCTATCTCTACTTTCCACTGTCACCTTGATTGTGACTCTTAGGTAAGTAGTCACAATAATTGAGGGGGGGGTCCCGTACACAGCGGCACCAAACACGACCTTGCACAGCACACAACACAGGTCATCATGCAGTCCAGAATCACATCCTCACTTAAAAAGCCCAGAGTCTGGGAGGACCTCTTCAAGCCACAACTGGAGGATGTCAAAGAAAATACATCATAGGAGAGGCATCATAGGAGAGGATCCATAGGAAGCCTTGGGAGGACCTCTTCAGGATGGAGTGTCATCTTGGAGTCCACTACTACAATGCTTTGCGGAACATTGCACAGTCCACAACCCACCAGCAGTCCAACACACAGCTCTCCAATGCAAGCTTGCGCAAGAGGGGGAACAATGCTGCCAAGCTTGCCATTTCTCCGGCTTGAAAGCTCACGCTTTCCAGATGCAGTGCCTGCAGACACTGCGCATGCGCACACACAAAATAATAGTAAGGGAGCAGGGTATCTCTAAGAGGGCATGAAAATACCTTGTGGAAACACCATGGGAAAGATGCAGTGCCTGCAGACACTGCAAATGCACAGGGACAAAGCAAAGTAAGGACAGAGGGTATCTCCAAAAGGCACGGAGATTCTGGGGGAAATGCAGTGCCTGCAGGCCTTTTGCACATGCGCATGTCAAGCATGAACCGTCAGCATTCATTTAATGGTCTATTCTATATTGTACACTGTGGACATGAGTGGAATGAGAAGCGTGGATCACAAGCATCTAGTGGTTTGTACACTATGCACATGTGTGGTATGAGAAGCATGGATTACAAGCGTCTAGTGCTTTCCTAGCCTGATTATGCCTGTTGGAAACCATTTTGAGCATGGAGACATTTGCAGCATGCATCCCTGCCGTCATGCTCTTCCTGTGGCAAGTTGTGAAGACTTGCTGGATGACGTTTCCTATGTGTGTAAGACTCCTCGTCTTTTTAAAATAGGCACTGGACATTTACGTTGATTGGCCACGGATGCCTCTTGTGGGAGGTATTCCTTGGAGGCCAGGTTTGCGGGCGTATAACATCAGCAGGCTCAGTCACATTAGTGCAGTCACGACTGTGTTAGCATGATCCTTAAGTGCATGGGCCAAAAATCTTCAGCTGTCGACTGTATGCAGCTACTCAGGCATCTGCACACAGCTCTCCAAAGCATACTCTGAGGGTACCATTCCCTTGCAAACCCTCGTTGTACTCCAGGGAGTAATCAAAAGGAAGAGAAAAGAGAAACTACGTAGGCAGTGAAAACGCTCCACGTATCATGTAAGGAAAAAAGGATGCCTAGGGCCGAGGCATCGTGCATGCTCTTCACCATGAGGAGCAGAGAAACAATGGGATTAGGAGGGTTCCCAGCAGTACCTTGTGCCTGATCTTGGTGATGAGAGTTGAAAGGAGTCTGCTCAAGAGTGCATCTGGTGCTAGCAAGTTTATGGGCGTAGTGGATAGAACGTGCATACAGCTTCAAAGCAAGCTTGGTGGCTTCATGGGTGTCAAGAGCAAGCTCTTTAAGAGGCTTTGAAGTGTGGAGGGTGAAGATGACCCCGCTCAAACCTAAAAGAATGGTCTAGAGGATAACTTGAGCTGCGGCCCTTAAAAGATGGTGACAGAGGCCACGGTGCTGCTGGTTGGAGGCCTTGAGCGGAGAGGGCCAATTCCTTTGCCCTGCACATGTTGTATTGCTCTACTTCAGCAATTAAAAGAGTTTAGGGCGCCCTAACCCTGAACATAACCAAGTTCAGGGTGACTTTATCTTGTAGTGATCAGAACCTGGAACCCAGGGTAATTAAAAGTCCTGCAGCTGCATCCACCCCCTCAACCTAGCTGCAGGCGTCAATCTTGCACACATTTTGACATGAGTGTGCAACCTGACGAGCGCATTCCCTTTTTGCAGCTGCCATGCACCAACCTTACAATAGTGCACCAATGAGCGCCTTAAGGCAGTCTATCCTGGGACACAGTATGCAGACACGCACGCATGTACGTGCGCACACACACATATACACACATATGACAAGTGCTTTCCTAGTTCCAAAATGCTCACCCTCTGCCTGAGATGCCAAAAAAGCAAAAATATCTTTTGCTGATATCAACAGTGCTGTTGTGCTGCAGTGGCCATCCCGAATTCACACAGCTGTCCCCATGGACTCTCCAATCCTTGGATGTAAAAGAACAAAGGAACAAGTAAGAAAAGCGCCGCAACCGACGCTGGAAAATAGGCATAGCCGGTCCTTCCTGACACAGGGGCGACAATGCTATGCAAAGCCTGGAGCAACAGCATGACTTCCCTGCAGCAGGCCATGCCTCGTTCATGCATGCATGCACTGTGCGCGCCATGCGAGCTGTGCAGCTCCTGCTCGTCATTGCTTACTTGTTTCCTTGAGACAATCAGCAGGCTGCGCTCCTGAGGAACCATTATCCACACAACAGGACAGGGGTGCAGGTCCTGATCCATGTCGCACGAGCAAACCTCTGTGCTCTCACTTGTCAATTCGCGGTGCACATCACACCATTGTTAGGACACAACTAAAAGTCCCATCGTAATTGGAGTCATGGAAACCTGTTGGCTCAGCGGCACGCTGGAATCTTTCGTGGAGAATCTTAAACTTTTCATCCGGGCCACCCCAAGGCTCCAGACTTGGCAAGGGCATACAAGGAGGTATTCTGATTGATCCTATGCCATCAGGTGCTGCTCCATGGGCATGGAGTGGCGAGGTTGGCCCCCTTGTCAGGTTAGCTCTTCTTATCTACCAAACATAGCTATGTGCCCCAGAACATTGCAAAATGCACCACAAGTTACCCTGACTTGGCAGACCTGGTAAAATTTGTTTCTGGGCCTGCAAGTCGAGTTCCAGGGCGAGGGGTGTACTGGGTGGGCCAGGGCAGCCAGGTGCGAAATTAAGCGGAAGGAGGCATACCTAGGGGCTCATGCCCCATGACTGGGGCTTTGCCATATATCACCTATGCAGTATGTATGTATACAGTATGCTTATTGGCTCATTCTTGGCACCAAACGAATCCCCCCAAATCCTGACACACTGTGATGTCATATAATGTGATATGATACACTGTGATGTGATGCACTGCGCTGCATTCACATGATGAGATGCACTGTGATGGCACCTTTCGTGCTCCAAGCAAGGGGCAGCAACAAGGTACGCAACAGCCATTCCAAATTTGAGCATATATTGCTTGTTAATCCCCCCAACAATCAACATCACTGAGCATATGTCACAACCTTTGCAATTCCATGCAAAGTCTAAACTGCTTTTTAGCAAAGAGAGTCAACAACTAGACAACCCATGGTCCATGACTAGGCTTCCAGCTACAAAACAGGCTTGGACTCACCTTGGCCATCTGTGTGTTATTAAGGAGGGGCTCAAGTTTTGCCAAGGGGGTTGCGCAAGGCAGCACAATTGCCCTACTGACAGAGTCAATGATAAGGCCAGATGGGCCCCATGACATGTGCATGCCAGCGAGGCGATCTCTGTCGCCCGCTGTGAGGCCCATAGGTTCTGGCACCAGTGACCCGCCCCAGGTTGCCTGTGTGTGTGTGTGTGTGTGTGTGTGTGTGTGTGTGTGTGTGTGTGTGTGTGTGTGTGTGTGTGTGTGTGTGTGTGTGCACGCATGTGATTGCATTCCTGTGTCTCAAACAAATGTGCTAGCGCTTTCAATTGGATTTCCTTGTCCTTTGTTGTGGGTGCGTGGCCACTTGTACAGAGGTTCTGTGGGGTTTGTCACATCTCTCTGAAAGTGCACGTACCTGTGTTTGTGTGAAATTAAGAGACAATAAGGACTTCCCACAAAAATGCATTAACAAACATACCTGCCTCCACATTAGCCAAAAATACAGCCAGGAACGCGTGCACACATGCATTCACACACGCCCACGCGCTCCAAAAAAAAGACTGCAGCTGCAACCACACAAATGAAGCTCACCTTGTTGAGCAAAACAATTTCCTGGAATTTGGCGCTGGTGGCCACAACAATGTGGGGCAGGAACTGCAAGCAAGGAGTGTGAAAGGAGTACGGTGTTTCCTTGCTGCCAAGTTGCCTCAAGCACATCAACCAGAAGTCCAAAGCACCTGAGTGCCCCATTCTTCTTAGCATTATAACCTGGCTGTCATGCATTTTGACTGACGGCTCCTGCATGTAAACCCTGTAACCCTGTATCCCAAGCACCCAAGTGCCCCAACAGCAGCAACAAGTGAGGCGGCTTGCATTCAAAACAGGTACAGAATAGAGAGAGGGATGTGTACCGAGGCCACTTAAAAGTGACGGATTAGTTACCTTAAGGGACAAGCAGTGGGAGATGACAAGGCACTGCAGTGAGCTGCTGCTGCCATGATGAAAGTCAGGAAGGCGTAAGGGGCACCCATGGTTGACCTCTAGGCGTATCAATTGCGAGCAGCAAGACAGCACAATTGCCCAGCCTACCTGCATTGCAAAGCAAGGAGCTTTCAGCGGTTTGGTCTTCAAAGCAAGGAGATAATAATATAAATCTGGGACAACGCTGGGAACTCACCAGTGTGCATCAAGGACAGACCCAACAATCAACGCGTACATTGACTCATTCTCAAAACTAGAAAGAGAGCTCGGAGAAGCCACCACATTTATATGAGGGAGGAATTCACCGAGAATTAAACTTGCGCAGCTGTATATACGCTGCTGACAACTGCAAGTCAACCCCTCAATTATTTTCCTTTGCGTTTCTCCCTCAGCATTTGACCTTCCATACTGAGCAATGTACAAGTACTGCAAGCATCGCAGATGACCGCAGGAAAAATCCTTCTCCTAGTATTTGACATTGTACTGAGCAATTTAGCAATGCAGACAACCGCAACAATACATTTGTATCGTCACAAGACCCAATAGCAACAATGGAGCAGCAGAGGCAAAGGGGGTATAGGGAGCGTTTTTTACAGGAATGTATGTATATTTTCGCTCTTCTTTCCTTTGCTCTTTCCACAGCCACAGTAGAGCATCACAGACAAAGGGGGTGTATGGAGCATTATCACTGCCTATGTATATGTAAGTGTTTTTTTGCTTCTCTTATTTTCTTACTTTCTTTCTTTTCCAGAGGGCACAATGGAGCAGCACAGGGCAAGGGGGGAGCAGTGCTGCATGCATACAACCTCGCCATGTTCTAAAATTGCATGAGGAATGCAGAGGCCAGTAAACACCCAATGTATGCCCATGATTAAATCACAAGCGTTGCATAGCTGCTTGTCTAGAGCCGGCGCAGCAAAAAAGAGCAAGCCTTGCAACGTTCATGCATTGGATTGGAGCTTCCTCTTTAACATTGGAACTTCTTACATGCACAGGCATGTGGTCGCGGCATTACCTGTTTGACAGGCAATCAAGCTTATGGCAAGGTTAACAGGAAAGCCATTCAGGCCCCGAAGAATTTTCAGTGACTTTCTCTGGTTTCAGACCACCAGAAAAGATCCCGGAGCAGGAGCCGAACATCTGTGCAGCATAAAGTAGCTAAGCAACTGATGCTAGTTGCATTTTCAGTAAAATGTTGTTTACTTCTGGGGCGCATGGCCGCAGCGTCTGAGGCTGATGCTTTCCGTTAAACCCTCCTGGTATGCAAGCTGGAGCAAAAGCAGCCTCACCGTTTGCCGCCTGCGTGCATGCTTGCCTCACCTACATGCCACATGTACACCTGCATGCACCTACATGCCACATTTGCCCGCTTGCTTCACCTACATGCCACATGTGCAACTGCATGCACCTACATGCCACATGTGCACCCACATGCACCTGCATGCCACCTACACGCACTTGCCACGCTACTTGCGCACACTTGCCCCACGCACACGCCACATGTGCACATCTGCCTTCCGTGCCACCTCCGAGCATGCTTGCCTCACCTATGCGCCACCTACCCATGCTTGCCTCACCTACATGCTACTTGTGCATACTTGCCTTCCATGCCACTTAAGCGCACTTGCCTCACGCATACGCATATGCAACATGTGCACCTACATGCACCTACACGCCACATGTGCACATTTGCCTTCAAAAGCACCTGTATGCATGCTTGTGCCATCAGCATGCCACATGTGCAAGCTCGCCTATCAAATTTGAGGTCCTGCGGCAATCCGGCCTTGCAGTCCAAAGCAAGGTTTACAGCGGGAGTGAAAGGAGCATAAACGACCCCCTCCTTCAGCTTTTGCTAAAAGCTCATGCACATGCCTTCTTTACAGCCTTTGCTCGTAGGCTAGTTACAGGTGTGATCACGTGTTTTTGCGTCTCATACATGTTGCAGAATATGCATACTGTGATCATGATTTCTCACTAATACCCAAACTCATTTCAAGTGACTTGCACCCCTTCCCTTGCAAGCTGCAGCGTTTCCCACCTGCAACATTTCCCACCTACAGCCTTTTCCCACCTGCACGCTGTCGCACGCAAGCTGCAGCGTTTTTAATGCTGTGAGCGAAGAAAGTGGGGACAGGTCAAAGCTGGAGCGCCGCTGGTACACGCCAGCCTGCGTTATCAATTTCAGAACATTAATCTGTTAATGCAATAGACGTCCTTCCAACGGCAACAGCGCGGCTGCACTCCAGACTGTGCAGCTCTTTGAAGGTGGACTGAGGTGTAAATGAGGGCCAGACACCTGGAAGCCAAAAGGAAGAGCATGCACCCCATCGCTTCTTCACAAACTTTTGCCTGTTCAGCCAAAACATGGGCTGCAAAATGCGCATGGCAACTGTGACAGCTTGCAGATCAGGCCGAGCAAGCACATTCGTCCTCAAATGCCCAACACACACGTACACACGCATATCTTCCAACACCCATACCCATACACACACCTAACCAGGTTAAGCTAACCCTACCAACCAACACCGACCTAACCAATCACAAGCACTCTTGAAACACTTACACACCCACGCGCCACACGTCCTAGCAGCAGGTGCTGCAAGCTACGCACGGCTGCAATGGTGCGCAGATCAGGCCAACCAAACACAAGCACCCTTGAAATAGTACACCCAGGCGCCCACCTGTCCCAGCTGCAGGTGTTGCAAGCTGCGCAGGGCTGCGATGGCCCGCAGCTCAGGCTGGAAGCACATGCAACCTGAGGTTGGCAGCTTCAGGGTATGTAGATGCATCCACGTGCTTGAGCACAAGGCCGGTTGCTGGGAGTGTGTGGGTCTTGTGGAGGATGGCAGAGCATGAAAAGGCGCGTGGAAGGTGTCTGTCCTCCCCTGCGTGTCCCTCTCCTCTTTTGGTGGTGGAGTCGCCTTAGGGAAACACCCCTCCGATGCAGGCGCCTGAAGTGTGCTAGACTGGCACTGCCTGTCCCTGCTCTCTTTTGGCGGTGAATTTGCCTTGGGGGAACGCCCCCCAGGTGCAGGCGACTGGGCACTGTCTGACTGGACTTGCCTGTTCCCATTCTTCTGGAGGTGAAGGTTCCTCACCTGGCTATCCAAGCATCCCGCGGCAGCCTGTGCACTCCGATGGAATGCTGTATAAATAGCTGTGTCACTCCCCCCTGTGCTTTCCTTGTGGCACACTGTGTCTGCATGCTCCCCTATCTGACCAGAAAGTGAGCTGCTGCTGCCTCCTTCTAGGTGGCACACAGGTTCCACATGCCCCTCTACCAGACCAGAAGGTGAGCTGGCCTCTTGCAACCCCTTGCAACCCCTTGAAGATGAGCTGCAGCTGTTGTTGAGGCCATCCGCCAGGCGCTCATAAAACGTGGAGCCCCAAACGGTGGCCTCCTCCAACGCAAGTACTTTCAGGTTACCACAGGATGCAAGGAGGGCTGCCGCCAGCTCTGATTGCACAGCTTCACTTCCTCCAGCCCTTTTGTGGAATCCCTGTGTGTGCAACACAGGAGAGGCGATCAGGGACGTGCAGAGAGTACAACCGGCCTCTTGGTTAGGGTGCGCTAAGGAGGGTGCACTGAGGAGGGTGCACTGAGGAGGGTTGCTGAAGAGGTCCACGGACGAGTGTGCATGGGAGAGGGAATATCACTGAGAAGGGTGCATTGAGGAGGGTGCACTGAGGGTGCACTGAGGAGAAAAAGCCACCGAGGAGGGTGCTCTAAGTATGGTGCATTGAGGAGGGTGCGCTGTGGAGGATCACCATTCTGAGTTGCAAGCAAGATGGGGTTTGGGAATGTTTCTACAAGGCTGTTGCCCACAGGTACCAAAAACAGAATACAGGGGGGGCCCATGGGTGATTCCGGTACCAAAGCACCATGTTTGGATTAGGAGGCAGTGTAGACGTCTCAAGGGCTATAGACGTTTGCAATGCGGGATTCATTCAAAAGCTTCTCTCTGCCATTGGGGTTGACTTGTTGCTTACATAGATCGGTTATGAATGCCTCTACATGAGGCTGCTGCAGCAGCTGTCAGGATGTGGAGACACAGCAAGCACACCTACTTCACATCAAGGAGTGACTTGTCACCCATGCAGGCATGTTGTTATGTGACACATGTTCCTACACTGAGGCGGCCAGCCATACCTTCAGCACAAGCTCTTCGACTCCACCCAGAAGCTCGGCAGTCCTCCTGTGGGTCGTGCAAGCTTCAAAAAAAGCGAGGAGCCACTCCGGCTCATCTAGGTTTTGGGTCATAGCACACCATTGTGACCAGTTTGCTGACCTGAGTGCCAGCTTTCTTCCCTCCCTACTGCCTCGACAGCAACCACACCTAGAGACAAGACCAACACACAACAGTCCTTTGAGGAGCTTTTCCTGGTCCTTATGCTTTTCTGATTTGGTGTCAGCAGCAGCAGCTGTGCTTTTAAACTTGCGATACACAGTCCAACAATGTTGACAGACCTATGAACCCTAATTGCTGACCATATTTTCCATGTGACCCTTAACAATGGCTTATTGCACCGGATGAAAGAAATACCTGCTGCAGCGAGCATCCCCACAGATCACCTGCAAAGACCAGAGTTGTTGAGAGTGTGTGTGCGTGCGTGCATGTGTGTGCGTGTGTGCGTGCGTGTGTGTGTGTGTGTGTGTGTGTGTGTGTGTGTGTGTGTGTGTGCGCGCGCGCGCGCGTACACGCGCGCGTGTGGGTCTGTGCAGCTAATAATGGGAAACTCTCAACCAACAGCGATCAATTCATTGTCATCAATGAATTTATGAATAAATCGATTGTGCAGGATCGCTGTGCTTGGAGGACATGCCTCACCCCATCTCTAACTATGTATCAGTTGCTCCAAGGAAAATGGAGATGATAAAAGATACGAGGATGCATTTTTACAGCATGGCTTCAGCAGAGCCTGCGTGTGAAAATGGCATTGCTCTTCCCAGTGGACATTGCCTAAAGCAAATTGAACTTCCAGGCATTGAATATGTGCTTGGGCATATATATGCCCACCTTAATAAACATAGATGGAATGTGTGGCAGAAACGTACCAGTTTTTTCAAATTTGGAGCCGGGAACGTCAGGAGTCCATCTTTAGGGTTTGTGTAGTCAAACAAATTCAGACATACACGAGGGGGAAGCATTCGCAACAGCTCCTCATTCCTGAGTGCTTTGCAAGTCTGAAGGACATTCCAAGCATCTAATGGGTTATTGCAAAAGCCGAGTATTTTGCTTTGCAGGTGTGTAGGCAGGTCCAGGAATGAAGTCTCCATGGGACTGAAGGATCACCAGTGCTTGAAGAGTAGTCTATTAGGAAACTTAAATAATGGAGCATGAAAGAAATTAAAATTCATCGACATTACCTATACTGATTGCTTTAAAATATATGGCCATGGGGGGAGCCAATGTCGTGTTCGCGTGAATCGCGGGTGAAACATTTTCCCGGTTTGGGAAATTTGTTAAATTCGGAAATTTTCTTTTTTGCCTAATCAGGGCCAGCGCTGAGAGCAAAGCATTCAGAAATGATTGAAAGTGCCTGATTAGGCAAAAAAGAAAATTTCCGAAATTTTATAAATTTCCCAAACTGGGAAAATTTTTCACCCACGATTCGCGCGAACACGACATTGGCTCCCCGCCTGGCCATAATTGACGATGGCAATGACCCGTGTTATCAGGTTCAGTCCTTTGATGAATGCACAAAAATCAAAATTCAATCACAAATATCTATAAGTCTTTTGGGACACCACACAGATCAACCAGCATATGAGTGCCAAACCTAGACAAAAAGGATAGGAAAACGGCTTAGAGAACTCTCAGGAGAAGTAGCAGTGTGTGTTTACAAAGGAGGTTTCAGCTCAGATTCTTTTTCTACCTGGTATCCAAAAATATGGACAAGGTTTGCTTCCTAAGAAAAGAAAAAAGAAAAGAAAAGCCTACGCAGGCCGCCTTTGGCAGCCAAAGGCCGCATGCATTAAGGGAAGGTCCCCTAACTGGAAAGCCGGAGGCCTCACCGGAAGGCCCTCTAAACCTACACTAGACACAGCTAGCCTAGAAGAGAGCCAGAAAAAGATTTAATGGGGATCTGGAGGGTTGCTCGCCATGCTCCTGGACGCCCGGACTCTCCTTCTCCCGTCCTCCACCGCCGCACGCCCAGACCCCCCCCCCCCCCGTAGCCCCCGTGAAAACAAAGAGCGTGTCTAGTGTTAATGATAGTGGTTAAACTTTGAATGGCATGGTTCCTAAGCTTGGATGCTAGTGATTTAGCTTTTTGTTTGGTAAGGCCCAGATTCATAAAAGGTGTGATTGTATACTCATTGTAAATGGTGCCAGCCACCTCAATTAAGATGATGTGCAGAGCCACTTTGTTATTCCTGTTTGGATTCCTTGAGCTGCGGGCTTTGAAGTCTAGTTATGGTGTGAGAATGTTGAGTTGCTGCATGTTCAAGAGTGATGAAAGGATTCGTGTCAGGGCAGAATTTTAGTTCAACAAGGTGGATGTCCCTGTCCTGAGGAGGGATCTTGGAGGGATCAAGGTGAGCTTATCTGCCTGGAATAGGGCGCACAAAGAGAGCATCAGGGCGGCTTTGGTGCCGGGCAGGGGATCCAGTACCATTAGGGAAAACCTAGTCTGGAATAGCTCTTGAGATGATTTCAGGGACTTGTATGCCCTGATCCAGGAGTCCCTCATTACTGCAGCCATCCATACCAATAAGGGATGAGTCATACCGGCCTTTACTGAGGGCTTTCACACAGAGACTACGGGCTTCATGGTGTCTGTTGGTGTGCATCTTGCTCATTGTTGCTCATTGCATCTTGGTGTGCATCTTGCTCATTGTTGCTCATTGAGTTTGTACACCTGAGGAGTATATGGTCAATGTGGTCCATATCATCGCAAAGAGGGCATCTTCCAGAACTGGAAGAAAAGTTGGAAGTGAAGGCATGTCTCTGTGTGTACAGTGTATACACTGTTCGGTACTTCATTATACTATTTGCTGTTTCAGAGTAATCTCTGGATTTTGCCAGAAGGAGTTGCTGATCTCCTTGTTAGCAAGTTGAGAGATTGGGTTGTGTGCTTCAGTGTTTGCAGTGGTGGTGGTTGGCATGGTATCGTTAAGTTTCTGCCATTTCTGGTAGTGGTAGCCAGAGATGTCAGCAGAGCCAAGCTTGTGTTTCTTGTGCATATGTGCTTTGAGTTTGCTGTTCAGGTTGGTGAGGTAGTGGATTGAGAAAGTGTGGGAGCGGTGCATGCCATCATTCTGTGCGTGAGAGGTCTTCATAGAGAGCCAATAAAAAATTGTGGAAGGGGTCCCTAGCATCTGGAAGTGCGATGTCTCTAGTGTCTGAGAGGGCTGCTGTGCGAGCGCAGGCATCAGCCCCCTCATTGCCAATGATGCCAGAGTGGGCTTTGACTTTGTAGAAATGAATAAGATTGAACTTAAAAGGGGAGTGTTCTAACAAATTAAATATAGCCTGGATAAGCTCTGCATGGAGGTGATTCCTCATCTGCATAGGATTAAGGGTTTGTTTGGAAATTAGGGAGAGGCAGGATGCACTATCAGAGGCAATGTCAGTTTGCCCTTGTTGGAGTGTCACAATAAAACCTGCTAGTTCTGCTCTGTTGATGGTGTTTGTAGGTCCACAACCATTGGGTTTGACATGCAGCTGCAAGTGTTGGGAGGGTGGACTAGTGTTCCTTTCCGGTTTGTAAACACCCGAGCCAGAAAGTGGTGGGGAGTCATTGTCTTTGTGTTTAATTACACTGCCATCAGTGTAGGTGATTTCTCTCCAGTCCTTGAATTTAGGTGTGAACATCTTCTTGTAGTTGGCAGGGATGAAAGCTGCCCTAGCCTGAGGGCACTTGTGTGAGCAGCTATGAGTGTCAGGGGGGAGTGATTGGAATTGCTGCTTCCAAGTGTTTGATGCAAGGTGTTGGTGTGTTCACAGTGGCGTGACTGGATTTGGAGTATCCAAGGGTATCCAAGTAGCCTCTGGTGTGTCTTGCTCTACATCTTGCTGGAGGGACTGGAACCAGTCTTTGTTAGCGCTATCTAGTAATGCTCTGGCATTAGAGTTCCACACAACGATGAGTTGCATAGGATAGGAAGGTGGGGTAGGATTGGGTATGGTATCAAACCAGTGTTGTGGTGCCTGGAATTGGATGTTTCTGGTAGGAAATCTGGCAAGCACTTTTGCAAGATCTGGGTAATGATTAAGCCAGCTCATATAAGCGTTACAGCTGAAGCCTCTCCAGTTGGGCAGGAGCATGAAGGTAGCAACTGGTTCTGCTGTTTGAAGGGAGAGTGCACTGCGTGGTGCAGGAGCCTAAACATTATTTCATCATCATGTTGGGGATGGCAGGAGGAGAAGCCATTGTAGCATACAGAGAGGGCGTCTGTGTGTGCTCCAAAGACCTGGTCCCGGCAGTTTGTGCTGAAATAAGTGTTGTAGGTGACGTCAAATTCAAGAGGGTTGGAATACCTCTCTGTTGAGACCATGCACCATGTATGCTGGGCTGATCGGATGTGTGGAGGTGTGATCAGTATATTAAAAGTGTGGAGCTTTTTGCTCTTGGCTGAGAGATCTTTTTGTTGAGCCGGAGGACTTGTGAGGCGCCTCCACGCGGTTTCCCCTGGTAACGCCCTCATGTGCTGTGCAAGCACACGCCCGGACATACTCGGGAGCGGCTGAGACCTCACACATTGGCAGCGGAGTAACAGCAGTTCCATGTTGCGGCCTCTGGAGCTGGCTCGCGGCGCAGGCAGGGCGCGTGCGCAAGTGCCAGGTGGAGGACATTGGCGCAGGAGTGGTCCCAGAAGTCGGCGCGGTGGAGAAGGTCTCTAGAGGTGGAGTGTCTCAGCTTGGGTCTGCATAACTGCGTGCTCACCTCCCACCGCCCCTGTTTGGCCCCTGTGCAAGAGGGGGGCCCATGCTGAGATGTTGGAAAGCTTGCTCTATGGCTTAGGGGTGGGTCTTGAGCTTGCTGGACAAGACCTGCCTGAAAGTCGTGTCGTAGGTCCCATGGTGGAGGCCAACTTGCTGTTGTAGACTTCTGTGCCACCTCTTCCTCTTGGTCTGTGTCACACCACGGTGGTGGGGCCCTGCCTTTCAGGACAGGTGACCTTTCCTTAATGCACGCGGCCAGACTTGGCAAGCGTAGTATTTCTTTCTTTCTTTCTGTTGAGCCTTCTGACGAGAATGCAGCCTTATAATTTCAGTTTCTAAATCCTGAACAGGTGGCTGGATGGTGGCATGGATGCCTGCCTTTTTGGCTGCTTCATAAGCCTCAAGCAGGGTCTGGAGGTGGTTACTCCCGGCATTTGTGCTGGCTTTGCGGCCACATCAGGTCGGTCAGTGTGAAGACTTTCCTTCATGAGGTCAACACTTCTAATGATAATATCACATTGCCATGTTGGCATGATATCTGTCTGGGGGTTGGCAGGTTGGAAGTCAAAGGTGACATCCTTGCGAATGGCGCAGCCGGTAGTTGAGAGCCATGAAAAGTCAGATAGGCCCTGGGGATTGCCTTCAAAGCCTTGGTTGACAAGATTTTCCAGGTCCATCTCATCGTCCAGGGGGTCTACTGTTTGTTCTGGTTTTTCCTCCTCAAAGGCTTGCACATGACTCATGTGACATGAGCATCCAAATCTGGATGCATTTGTAACATATTGGCAGCTTCCCATTTAGAATGCCATTCCACATAGATCATTTCACAACCTTCAGAGAACTTGATCCTTTTTGCTTTTTGGGAGTCTGATAATGAGGCACACGCAGGGCAGTCCCGGTGCTCATTTAGTTTGCTCAGTGCCCGGTCATTTTGGGAGCAAGCTTTGACATTTATGAGACAGCCCCAATGGTATGTGCGGTGGCGGGTATCACAGGTGGGCATATCGTCAAAGCATTGGGTTTCAAAGGTGAGTTCTTTGCTCACTGGTTCTCAGCAGAGCTGGCAACATGGGTCTAGTTTAGTTTTTCTTGGAGCACTGCAAGCATGACATGCTTTGAATAGGCCACTTTCAGCCCGTCATTTTGGAAAATGGGCAAGGCCCATTTTTCAATGGTGACAGGATGTCATTGCCATACTTTGTATTGAGTTTGCTGCTTTTCTTGAGAGGATCTCTTGGGTTTCCAGAAATGTTGCCAGCCCAAGATTTTTAGGATGCCATGGTCGTAGCGGAAGATTGTGTTGCTAGCTTGTCCTGCGAAAACGAAAAGAAAACATATGCAAGCGGTCAAACTTCAAGCGTAATTTAAGGTAGGAAGCTTAAGCCAATGATAGGCTTTTTCCTTCCTTACCTTCTCACTTCATAGTTTGAAGCAAAGCTTGGGGGGTCCAGTTTCCGAACCGGTTTTTCAAAGAGGGCGGCCCTTTTCCTTAATTGATGTAGGGACCCACTACCTATGGAGTTTTCCTCTTCCTTCCCTTGAAGCATCTTGCACGTTAAAAATGCAAAAACACCTTGCATATCAATAATGCAGGTGCACCATTGCACGGGCTCATTTCCAGCCACACAAGAACTTCTTGAAGTCATCCGGGCGTTAAGCAACAGGATGAGAAAGGAGAAAAGAAAATCTACGCACTGCAGCAGGCAAACTCTCCCTGCATTGATCAAGGAGAGGGAGGAAACATGTGTCTTCTTTCATCTGGTTGTCAAAACACTGCGGTTTGAATCCTTGTGGCCGGGGTGGCGAAAAAGATGCCCTCTATCGGTGGGAGGCATTGGGAGGCTCTTTCCTTAATGCACGTTGCCGAACGGCAAGCGTAGATCTTTCTTTCTTTCATACACTGCTTAATAACCTAGTGAACATTGAGCATTGCATGGGCTAGCCCATGCAATAAGCGCTTATTTGGAATGACTGCTTGTGAACTACACGCAGCAGTACATTGTTCACCAAATGTTTTGAATGTTTGTCTGATCCAACAACTTTAAAGCCTTTGAGCATAACCTCCCTCGTGCTTTTCCATCTAGCACCAACCTGCAACAAACATGCTTTTTTTTACCTATTCTTTCCTGTCCAAGTTTTGTGAATTGAGCATTTTTTGGCCAGGTCTGTTTACAGGCCTCAGTGTTTCCGCCCAGCTGTCCTTGTAGGCGATTTTAGCGATGTACTCTTATCTTCCCTTAAGAGAGGGAGACAGGATAACCATGGCATGCCCCCACTCGTTGTCGCTTTAAGCAGCTGGTCCCAGCAGGGAACATGCTTCGGTTCCGCCTGAATTGTAAAGTAGCTAAGATTTTCAGGCTTTAAAAATCTCATTCTTTAATGGAGGTCACCTGGCTTTTAATAAATGATGGTTTTACACAAACATGAGAAAATACAGGTGATTTATCCACAATAAATGAGGAAGGTGGTGGAAGGAAATTGTTTAAGTACATTGTAAAAAATGGATCATAAGCAGTGTCGTGTGTAACTGTATTATGTAAACAAGGTTAAATTTACAAAAGAAAAGCATCCTTTTATACAGAGAGTCAGGAGGTATTTGATGCCATTACATAGAGCAAGCAATTCACGCTGATTTAAAAAACGTATGCCCCATCCCAATGCCCAAGAAGGAGCCTATAGCATAGCCTAGTGTTGAGGTCAAGATGCCAGGCACTATAGAGGATGTCCAGCCCTTGGCAGCTGCCATCCCAGCGACAGTGGAAGGTCCTGCACAAGTCAACAATAGAAGGAAAGCTTTCGGCGACCCCAGACAGGGGATAGTTTGGATGTCCACGTTCAGCTGGAAAGATACCTGGCAGGGTAATTTCATGCAAATGAATGCGCAAAGGCAAGGAAACACAACAAGATATACTAAGATGTAGAAAGACATGCAAAACATGCAGACATGACAAAAACCTACCTCCGATGTTGGCATTGGATGCGACTAGCAGCTCCCTGCGGGAGAAGCCCAAAAGGGACCCCACCCCCAGCAAAAAGCAGAGATGCCCAGCAAGTGCAATGAAGGAAAACAGGAAGAGGACAGGTGCGGTTGTCACGACCAGGGCAATATTGGCACTGGCTCCGATGGTGGCATAAAACACCTGCGCATACTTGACAGTGGTTGCAGGGTATGATGAGGTCCAGGGAATGGAGCATGCACTTTGAAAGAGGCTGGATGACAACGATTTCAATTGTCCACCATTGTGAACAGTGGCCGCCCTGGTGCAAATATTGAGGGATTGGCCCAAAGCACAGTCAAAGCACAGATTCTAGTCTGGTATCCTTGGAGGGTAGCCAGAAGTGATAGAAGCATGCCCCGTGCAGAGCTGCAGGCTGACAAAAGATGGGCACCACATAGAGGCATCATGCAGAGTAGCTTGCCGACCAGCTGCTTAGAAATGCACTGGGCTGAATTCCTTCAAGATGCAACTTGCTAGCCAGTGCTTGCTCAAGCAAGTGGGTGGAGTAATCTGCACGCAGCATTTCTGGCACCTTACACCCACTTGCTCAGAAATTGGGCCAGCTCCTCTGCTGAGACTCCCCCCCCAATGAAAAAAAAACTACGTAAGCAGCGAGAACACCCCCTACATTAACTAAGGAAAAGAATACACATTGGCTCAGAGAGCCGTGAGGCTCCCTCACCATAGGATAAGAGGGAAGCTTATGTGGGTCTGGAGGGTTCCTGGCCACACGCGTCCCCAGGGCATCAGAGTTTTGGTGAGTGTTTTTGTTTTCAATGGCACGTCTGGTAGAGGTACATTTGTGTGCGCATTGCACAGAGTGGGCATGGAGCTTTTGTGCAAGTTTGGTAGACCTTCGCTTGTCAATCCCTAGTTTTCTGAAACTGATCCAGGGTGTGGGCAGTACAGGTAGTCCCACCCACACCCAGGAGGATTGTGTGGAGAATGTTCTCGGCACCTTGAAGTTGTTTGCACAGTTCACTGTGTTTATGCTGTGAGGCTTCTAACTGGGCACCAAGTCTCGTATCTTCACAGTATTTGATTTCTCTTAAGTGAACGTGGCGGTTTTGGTTGTTCAATTCATGAAGTGCCTGGCTGGAGTTGTGCTGCTTCTTACTTCTGCATTACGTCTCATACTGCGGAGCACCCGATGTAAGGGCAAAGTGGGATTATTATTTGGGTTAGTAGGGCAAGGAGTGACCACGACACCATCAGGGCGGTGGGGTTGCGTCTAGCTTGATCAGAAATACTGGGGTCAAAGAGGTGTGGAAGTAATACACGATTAGAGGCTTTCTCAGTGATGTGCAAGGCATGCTAGGCCAGACAGTCTGCACTGCCAACATCACCATATGCGCAGGATTTGACCCATAAGAGCCTTCCCTCCCTAACCACTTACAACAACACCACTTACAACAACATTCTGATGGTAATGTTGTGACGCTCAGTTCTGACGCTCAGTTACCAAGTTACACATGATGGAGCACTGGCAACCTGGGAGCATGTGAAGAGCGCTATCCTTATGAGATGGCATTCTTGGAAACCCCAAACATCAAGGAACTCACATACATAATCTTTTGGACAGCCTTTCTGCAGTACTTGCCCCCAGGCCACAACGAAACTCACCTGCATCAGAATTTGGGCCAGCCCCTCTGCTGACCCCACCAAGGGTGCCAAAGCCTTAGGAGCTGCTGTTGCCAGCATGACTGCATTCAGGGGACACAGCATGGCGAGGAAGACAGCTTCATTAGCCTTTTTAATCCCTTTCGTTATACTCCAAAGCACGGAAATTTAAGGACAGCACATCTGTAATCACCACATGTAGCACACACAAATTCAAAAAGATCTCAATGAATACCAAAGCTGAGATCGTGAGATCGGATGATGTGAGCATGGAGAATGAATAAAGACATATGAAGTCTGTGGAAGTGGCTATGCGGTGACTGGCGGACCTGAAAGTGCTATGAACTGTTGTACACACGCACAGGCACACACACATCGTTGGCACTCCACCCACGCATCCAGATACTAAGGCTGACAAGTGACAAATACAAACAATGTGCTATGCGCGATGTTTCACTGTGTTGGCTAACCTGTGAGTGCAGTGATGATGGTGATTGATTGGCCTGGCGCACCCAGGGCACTGGCCAAGCAGGTGGCCACATGGCAGATCACCGCAGAGATCGTCAAAGAAGTGAGGCCCTCCAAGAGCTGTGAGCATGAGAGCATGGGTGCGGAGTGGCAAGTAGGAACTGAACCAGTCACCAGCAGGTGGTCACATGGCAGATCACTGCAGTGATTGTCAAAGAAGGGATGCCCTCCAAGAGCTGTGAGCATGAGAGCATGGGTGCGGAGTGGCAAGTAGGAACTGAACCAGTCACTAGCAGGTGGTCACACGGCAGATCACTGCAGTGATCGTCAAAGCAGGGATGCCCTCCAAGAGCTGTGAGCATAAGCGTGGACGAGGCAAGCAGACACTTGAGCTTTTGAAAGCAATGTAAGGATGAGGCATGTGCGAAAAGGAAGAACTGTGTTGGCAGGGGAGCCTCTCCCTCCATCATGAGGCATGTGCGAGTCAGTTGGTGTGCCTCCTGAGGGACCTCTGCCTGAGCGCAGAGACGCAGGAGCCCATTCAAGTTTGCTACTGTTGTTCTGAGTGCCTTGCCAAAACTGCTGCTTGCCATTCATGCTTGTGGACTGTTTGATATAACAGGTCCTCGAGGAGCAAGCACTGGAAGGCAGGCAGCGTCTGAACATCCTGTGCACCTTGGAGCAGCTCTAATCAGGCCAAATGCCTTCCTTCAACGGCATTGCCTAAACAGACACCTTTTCTTCATTGAAAGGAAAGACCTGAAGCAAACTGCACTTCAGGCCAACACAGCCACTGCCCTGAAATCCACTTGAAATGCCCTAGAGTATATGACAGCATTTTTCATGCAGCAGGTACATGAGGGGTGGCAGGGCATGAGGCGGTACTGCTACAGTAAAAATGGCCTCGTAAGGGTGTGTCTACTTTACCTTAACACTGTGACAAGATCATATACACACTTGCAGAGAACCAGCCCTTCTTAAAAGTTACCGGAGTACATAACCAGAGCCATGCCGACTTTCACAACCAGCGCCACAGAAAGCTGTGATGGACTGCCCTGTACCATATTGCTGTCCTAGCTATGCAGGCTAACTGTTAAGGCTTCCAATCTGGGTACACCTGCTTTAGTTGTCTTTCCTCAGAAGCAACATGTGTGCATGCCTTATTCCACTACTTGCATGCATCACTTCTTGCTAGCAGCATGTTTTCCTCAAATAAGACATGCATCCTACTTCATTTCACTGGCTACATGTGCCACATCAATCCAGGAAGCCTGCACCCTGCTTGCTTTTGACAGAGCTCCCATAGAACACCTACATCACGCTTGTCAACCACCTTTACCTGAATGCGCTTTTTGGATGTACTGCTGCCATCACGTCCGCTCCCCCCAGCCTCAGCCACTGGAGCCTCAGCATTTCATGCTGATGGTGTTTGATACTCGTCTTACCTGAATGCCCTTTTGGAATTTGAAGTGCTGCCATCATGTCCGACCCACCCCTGGCCTGAGCCTCAGAAAGGTCAGCACTTGATGCTGATAAGGTATGAATAGCCTTTTTGAATTTGTAAGTGCCCTCACCATGTTTGCCACCCCCACCTGATCCTCAGGAACCTTAGCTCCTGATGCTGATCATGCCTGTGAATCGTCTTCACCTGAATCCCCTTCTTGGAAGAACTGCCGCCACCATGTCCGCCCTCCATGGCCTGAGCCTCAGGAGCCTCCAGGACCTCAGATTCTGTTGTTGGTTGAGCAGTGCCTCCAGGGCCTTCATGCCCCTTCTGCTTGGGCTGCTTATCATTCTGGCATAGCAAGTGGCAGAGCACAAAATCAAGCAGTCAAGAGTAAGAGACAACTTTGCAAGAGCAATAAAAACCTTCAAGGAGGCAAATTTGCAAACATATGTAACGATCCTGATGATCAGCAAGGGGGTCTAAAACCCTAAACCCCTAAACCCTAACCCTGTCACTACACGCGAAATACCTCTGAGCAGGGTTTATCCAGGGAAAATGGAAGTTGCACACCTCGCAACAACATACTTTGCAAGGGAGCGAGTGGGTCATTCTCCCGTGGCGATACTGGTGCTGAGAGTGCACTCTGGGTAACATGAGCATTGGGCTTTATGCAGGCATCTAACAAGAAAGGGAGGAAGCAATGCTTAATCTCAACTACAATCATGCATGTCACAATGCTTGATCTCAACCACAATCATGTACGTCACATGCCTCATTAACACAGTAAGAGGGAGAGGCGTAGAAAGGAAGTTGAGGGCCCGGAGAACAAACCTTTTCAGAAGCAGATGCAGAGTCTGGGGGTACAGACTTTGCCAACGTGTAGAGAGCAGCAAAATAGATGGTGAGAATGAGGTCATCAGCTGCCAATCCAGCACCTGCAAGTGCGCAAACAACAGGCTTTCTTTTTCAGGCATGATGTCAGTACCCGCAAGCGCTTGCAAGTATTAATGCAAGCAGAGGCCATGCCAAGATCAGAGCAAAACTTGTAAGGTCAATGGCTGAGACCTGCCATTACATCAAAGCAATCAAACAGGAGGCACACTTTCATGTCATGGTCTAAAGCGCACAAAAGCAAGCAGTAAGCATGCCAGCAACCAAGGGGGAGACCTGAATGTATAAAAAGGTGGGAAATGTTGGTCAATTTCTGGGGATTTGATGGCAGAAATATGCAATATGATGTAAGGGAGTGGATGCAGGGAAATGCCCTACCTCACGATTTAAATGACATTCTCAACTCAAATTCAACAAGGCAAGCCTTGCACATTTTTAATCGGCATGAACTTTACAGGTCTAATCAATGGTAGAAGCAGTCTTGCTCCAGAAGAATAGAGCTTGATACATGTCGATGCAGCTGACTGTTGAAGTAAGGCAGCATGCAGTTACTGCTGAACCCCTTTAGTTATGTGTCTGGATAGTCACCAACTTTATTCCTCCCAGAAGGAAGGGCATCTGATGGAATTACCCTTTACTTCATTTGCGGAGACACAGACCATTCCTTCTATGACAATAACACACGTACGCGCGCGCGCGCACACACACACACACACACACAGACACCCCCCCCCCCCCAAAGCCGGCACACCTGCCATTGAGGAAAAGTTAAGACAGAAATCAAAAACAATGCACGAATCAAGTTGTAACCCACCAAATACACTGGGTGGAATGGACAATGTTTCAGAGACAGCCATGTAATTGACAGCTCCCCCTATGTGACGAGCGGTCAGCGCACTAGCCATCCTCCACCTACAACCCATAGCCGCAACACAGGCATGAGTAAAACCAACGCTAATCAGAAAGGAAATGAATGGAAAGAAATCCAAATGAATGGATGGCTTAAAAAAAGCCAGTCATGATAATGTGTGCCCTTTAACCTTTTCCAGTTGGAAGCACAAATGGTAATAGAAATTGCCTTGTTCCTCTCAGCACAAGGTTTTGGAGGACAGCTGGAACCTATAGAGCCACCCGCCCAGTTGTGAGCTGTTATGTTGCCTTGCCTTCCCAAGTAATGAGTCATGCACGCTGCTGGACCTGGCTTAAGTGGCCTTTCTTTTCTCTTCTTATCTTTTCTTATGAGCCATGAGCACAGGCCATGAGCCATGCGCGGCACAGCTCAACACAGCTCAACCCTCTCTGGGTGATGCCCTATCGAGCCTCATCAAGCACATAAGCCTCCTCATAAGAGGAGACAGGGGCTCACCACCTTGTCGAGCTCATCTTTCATCAGGAACATTTGATAGGAAAGCAAGCTCCGATGTCCCAAGCAGAGCAAACACAAGGAAGACCCACCCAGCATCTCCCAGCCAGGGAGCAAGAGGGAAGAGGAGCATGGCCACGTAGGAGCCCACAATGGTGGCTGCAGCTCCCAACAAGAATGCCAGCAGCAGCCTGCCTGTCTCTGTCAGCACCCGCCTGCATCATCCGCACAGTTGATGCAGGGAGCAATGCTTGTACACTTTGCAGGGACAATTATGTGTGCACCTTTGTAGACACAGTGGATGTTGCAAAGACTGTCACACTTCCATCTGCTTCTTTGGCATCTTAGAAAAGCTACTTACGCCTTGCAGTTGACACAGCACCCACTGCTTGCGTGACATGCGCGAGTGTGCACCAGTAACAACACGCTGTGAGTTGAGCCAAGTCAAGGTAAGGAATGAGGAGCGGCACTGAAGCTGCGAATGAACTGAAACTGGTGCCGTGAGCTCCTCAATGTGCAAGGAGGTATGGTTCTGAAGGGTGCGCTTCTGAAAGTGCAGGAGCAAGGCAGGCTGCGGATGGTTTGGAAATGATGCCATGTGCTTCAAAGTGTCATGTTTTCTCAGAACCCTATGTTTTGTTGGCACAAGCATCGGAGAATGTGCAGGGACAGACTATGGTATTGCTGTTCTTGGGGAAAATGAGACCTCTGCATTGGGTCCACCTGCTGACCACCCTGCTAGCAGCATTTGGTCCAAGAAATAAGGTGCCAGTGAGAAAGCGTGACCTGCATACTGCCAAGCTGTTGAAGACTATGGAGCACTGGAGCAACAGCATACCTGAGATCAGCCGAGAACAAGAGCATGGGGATCGCGAGGGGCAAAAGGAACTTGTACACCACGTGCATCTCCTGCAAGAATGGGTGAGTGCCGTGCATACGTGTGTGTGTGTGTGTGTGTGTAACTTGCGGGCATAGGCACAGCCAACCTCCCGACAATGGCTGGAAGAACTTCCCAGTGCCCCCATGAGCTGATGCACAAAGCATGCAGACATATACTTTTACTCAAGGCCAAGAGTGGCAACATATGCCCCCATATGCTTGTTCAGCTTGTGGCAAAACCCCAGGCTCGTGGGCAACTGCCGCAATCCATGCTTCTGGACTTGATGCCTGATTTGTAAAGCAAGCAGGTGACAGCAACAAGTCATGAATCTGGTTCTGCCCAAAGGTGTGCTTTCATGAATGAGAGCAGGGACGTCTTTCATGGCACATGCCTGCGAGGCAGGTCATGTTAGACTGGCATGGCACACGCCTGTAAGATGGCATGTGATTAACGGCATGGATGGCATTCATTGCACATGCAAAGTAAGTGTCGTCCACATGGAAACTGACGTCTAAAACTTGAGAAGTTGGAGTGTTGTAGCATACGAAACCTGTACCTATCCGCACCTTGGGCCCAGGAGGCAAAACACCGATGTTCGCCAGCAGCATGCCTGAAAGGGTGGCTACAAGAGCTCCACTGAGCTCCTTGCCTAGGCGCGTCCTCTCCGACCTGTGCAAAAATTGTGTACCTCAAATGTGACCTACTGCACACGCTGGAGGGGAGTGAGTAAGGGATCCAGGCAGGGCCTTTCCACGTCTTCGGCTGAGTAAGCTGTTTGAATGAGAAGGCTGTTTGACCAAGTGAGCTGGGGCGGGATTCATGGGCTCCTTTGACAGTGGCCAGGGAGTAGCAGTAAAGATTGCCAAGCCAGCCCCTAGCACAATGGAAACTGCTGTTGGTGCAAGACATACTCGAGTGAGTCAGAGGCAGGTGCTCACTTGCATGTGCAGGGAAATGTCATTATGAGGTGGCAATGATGCAATGTTGACACTCAGGCTTCCCACCCACTTTTCCTTGCAAAATCTAAAAATCCTTTTCATCAAAAACCACATTTGCGAAGCATTGATACGATTAAGATGGCCCCAGATCACCCTTTAAATTTCCTAGAGGAGGCCCACAGCTTTGCTCCGCTTTCACTCTGTTGTCCCCAAAATTTAGGTATTTTCCACTTACCTCGCGAATCCTGTTTGCCAAAATGTGAAGGTGGAAGGAAGATGAGACGGGTAGCTTATTTCCAACAACAAGCAGGCAGATCTTTTGCCCCCCCAAAAGCAGGAGGGCAATGTTGTGTACAACACGGATGCCACATCTTTTTATCCACAAAGTCCTGGCCTCTACGACCCTCGTTTCAGGAGGGATCGATTGATACAGTAAAAAAAAATAAAAAGGGCCATTGGTCTCTTTCTGGATGTCACGTGTTCATCCACAAAGTCATGTGCCTTCATGTTGTCACTTCACACGTGCAAATACTAAGGTGATGTAAGCATCACAAGGCATTCCATCGAGAGCAATAGGGACTCTCTAAGCCAAGCTCCGGCCAGCCAGGTGCTGCAAGCCCCCTACAAATCGACACCAGTTTTTTTTTTATTTCTCTGGTGAAGATGAGTCACAGTTATTTCAGTTAGTGTGTTTCATTTTCCTTGAACGATTTAGGATGTTTCAAACCTACAAAGGCTTCTTTTCTTCTTTTTGAGCTTTGGATAAGGAATTTTCAGCAATCCCAACAGCTGCTCAGCTCCTCATGCAAGGTGGTGTTGCTGCGACTTTTCCACGGTCTCCAGCTTGCCCCGGTCAAAAAGTGTATTTTCTTGGCGGCGGAAAGCTTTGAACTCAAATTGCACTACTGAATTTTAATCCCTTATTGGTTTTCACAAACTCCTTTTAAAAGCGTTATCAGTATCAGGCCAAACCTGGGTCAAAGCAGGTGTTACTTAGTATGCATGGGGCTTGAAGGGCAGCCACCAAAGGGATGTGGATGATTACACAGGTGCCCTTCTGTGGTGGTGTCAGCTTGAGAGACACCCGAGTTTCCAACCAACAGTCAATGCCTCTTTGCACAAGCAGACCTGGTGCTCCCAACTCTCCTGCTAGGCAATTGTGCTCAAAAGCAACATGTTTAAATTTTGTCTGATGGTACCCTCTGCTCCAAGACATTTTTGAAAGTGAATTTGGTCGGCAACAATGGGTCATTCTCAGCCGGAACAGGCATCAGGAAGGCCCCAATATTGCCAGTGAGGCACATGCTTTGTTTTGCATTCCTTCCAATTTGGAGCAACAATCACACCTACTGGATTTGCTCCATACCAAAGCAATTCAATTGCTCCAGCCTGTACATTGCTAGCCATGGCAGCTAGTGCACTTAAAAGTCACCATGACTGTGCTCTTTCTTCTGATGATAGAGCCTTGGGTCAATGGACAAGACCGAGGGGCATATGCAACCAAATGCTGAGATATGCGTGGGGACTGTGTTTTCCAGAGTGGTTTCCTGGGGGATACGTATAGAGGGGATGGGTGCCAGGCCGGCCAGTGAGCATTTCCATTCCACTGGTTTCAGACCAATCTGGTCCTAGATCTGTCTGGGAGGACAGTTTTCAGGCCAGGCTGGTTCCAGACCTGTCAGAGGGGACAGACTGATCCCAGGCCGGCCACTCAGCATTTCCACTCCACTTGCACTTCAATCCCACCTCATGCTGCAGTCGATGCTTGTTGGGAAAAAAAGCTTTCCAAATGGCAATGGTGTGCATTCGATCCTTCACTCATTTGAATGCTGCAATGATCTGAACCGGTGCAGCATCTTTATGTCAACTGCTTGGCAGGTGCTGTTGCCAACCTCAAAAGTTACAAAGTAGGGAAGCCAGACGCCGGAAACTCCCAAAAGTCGAACCACGTGAGGGAGTTGCCCATGTGGGCATACTCTGTACATTTATAGGGTATGGAAGTCTGAATGCGCAGATGACTGGTGCATTAGGCCTGCTGACATGCAAAAATAAGTGGAATTAAAAAAGAAGCACTATGCTTTGATTGTGGCAATTTTCTGAATTTTCCACATTTCTCACCATAGCCCAAAAGTGCCCGCCAGGATCAAGCAAGCCCACACGCCCCAAGGTCCCCCAACCTGCAAATTGTGACGTGCAAGGTTCAGAATTACCTGATCAGTTGATCAAGGGCCTAACATTTTCCCAAGCTTGCAAGATACACCAGCAGGGCAGCTGGAATATAAATGTTTTGCAGTTTTTGGAATCGCCCATGTGTTAGGAACTCAGGAACAGATGATGCGGGGGCTTTCGCAGGTGTAACAACCAAGTTATCACCACTAAAACGAGGCAAATGTGTAAAAATTAAATGCAGCGCACACCTACTTGGCACCTGTGCACCTCCAGATTGTTTGCATGATATTTCGCACAGTATCTGATTCGCACTTACTGGAAAGAGGGAAACCCCAGATGCTGCCCCTGTTGCACTACTGCTGACGCTTGCCAGCACTGCATTGGTACCTTCAGAAACTGCCGCTGGCAAGGATGCTGGAACGGTTATTCTTCTCTGCTGAGCATGCCCTCCGCTTCCTCGCACGCTTGCATGGAGGCCCTGATGCAGCAGATGAGCTGATGCATGCCTGTAAGACCTCAAGTATCGAGATCCTGGTGTTATGGACACTTCAGACTTGCAGCATGGTGGCTGAGTGCGCAGAACACAAGGTGTCAGTTGTTGTTTCCATCCAGCAAGCAGCATGCTTTGAAGATTTCAAACAATTCAATGACATTTACTTAATTGTAATCACTTGAGCAAGCAAAAATCGAACCAATCTGTTGCAGCAATGGCAGGGCAACACATCAGTACAAGGAAGTCATAATACATAGAAATTTAGATTGAAGAGCAACAGCCATCATGGCTGCTGTTTCATCCGCCTCGGGGCTGCTTTCCTTGCTCTCTGAGCCCTCCGATACTCTGCGCTCCTACGCACTGCAGAACCTGGACCGGGTAGTACATGAGTTCTGGTTTCAAATCTCTGCCTCTATAGCGTCAGTGGAGGCCCTCTATGAGGACGAGGAGTTTGGGCAGCGAGAGCTTGCTGCCATCGTGGCCTCAAAGGTGGGTGGCAACTAGCTTTTTGAGGAGGGAGGCCTACATCTGTATGTAGTGTGGATGGGAGACATGGACTTGTCTGTCATGAGGTGAGTAGGGGAGAAGCCTGTCTCCTGTGGATCTGTCAGTTCATCCCTTTGCCCCGCTCCGTCCACACCACGAGCAGGTGTTCTATCATCTGGGGGAGTTAGATGACGCGCTCGCGTACGCCCTGGGTGCCGGGAACCTGTTTGACGTGAACGAGCAGTCGGAGTATGTGCAGACCCTGATTGGTAAGTTCTTGGTCTTGCTGGGCATGAAGGGCTTTGAGGTAGGGTGCTACATGCCAGCACACTTGTACTGAGATTTTATCCCTCTGCTAAAAGCAATGCATGCATGCCCGGGTCTCAGCGCTCAACCTCCCTCTGCGCATGCAATTCCCCCCACACGCAGCGCGCTGCCTGGACCAATACTTTGAGTTGCGCTTGAAGCAGGTGGAGGCAAAGCAGGATGTGCAAATAGATCCCCGGCTGGTTTCCATTGTGGAGCGCATGCTGGAACGGTGAGGGGGCATCAGTTAGGTCTTGAAACAGGGCACGAGGATGCAAGAGGCTGGAGAAGCCAGCAATCAAGAGCCTTAGCATTCTGGTTAGCTGGAAACATGAGCCCTGTGAAAATATGCTAGGGCTTTGTGAAGCAGGTGGCCGTGAAAATAACAGGGGAAGCTTGGAAGAGGTCTCACACCATGCAATCAAAAAGTGAATGTGCTTGTAGAGCTTGCGCACATGGTTTGAAAGAATCAAAGGCAAAGACTGGAGCACACCTGTAAGGCCCTCCCGGGTGTGAGTAATGTTGCATGCGCTTCCCCACCAGTTCACCTTCATCCTCGCGTGCTTGACCCACATGGGTGTTGTTTGCATGTCCAGCTTGAGCTGGCAGTGGCTGTGGCATTGGAGGCACACTGCCAGACAGGTTTGTCAAAGGATGCATGCACTTCTTAATGAGTTGACTCACCTACCTCCACTTGCTTAACCCACATAGGTGTTGCGTACATGGCCAGTTTGAACAAGCAGTGGGAGTGGCGCTAGAGGCGCGCAGGCTAGACAAGTTGGAGGAAATCATTCAACGGAGCACAGACAGCCTGAAGACTCTGAAGTACGCGCTGCGGTGCTGCCAGGGTCTCATCATCAATCGTGATTTCAGGCAGCAGGTGAGCAGCACTAGCCGCTCCAGTGTGCATGCATCCATTCCAGCGTCCATGCATCAGGCAGTAGACTTGTTGGGCAGATAAGGCGACGGGAGGTGCCTTGGATACCAGGGCCTCATCATCAACCAGGATGACGGGCAGCAAGCAGGTTAGCAGCCGTAGCCACGCCACTGTGCACACATCATGCTGATGGGCTTGATGGGCAGGGCTAGGGGAAAGTCAGAGGCCCTTGATGCCAGGGCCTTATCACCAACATGACTTCAGACAGCAAGCAGGCAGGCAGCAGCTAAAGCAGCTCTAGCCACACCGGTGTGCACGCATCAGGCAGGTTAGCTTGATGGGCACGAATGTCAGGGTCTATTAACACTGCCAGGGCCTGAGGTCAAGCGGACATCATTGCGTGCATGCAAGTTATGCGCCTGCCTTTTTTTGTACGAGGCCAGCAGATCCCTAGAATGCATGGAAACCTGCCAGTGCCTCATGGAACATCCATCATCTTGCACATGCAGGTGCTGCGCCTTCTGATTCGTTTGTATGAGGCCAGCAGGTCCCCAGACTACGTGGACATCTGCCAGTGTTTGATGTTCCTAGATGACGCCTCAGAGGTGGCAAAGATTCTGCACAACCTGCTCACAGGCACGGAGGTAGGTGACAAAGATGGTACACACAAGCATGGAGGCAGGTGGCAAAAGATCCTGCACAACCTGTTCACAGGCTCAGGAAGGAAAGGGAAGCACAAGGGCTACATAGATGTACCTCCTTACAAGGGGTAGGGGCCTGTTGCAAGCCTTAGAGCAAGGCCAGCCTTGGTGTAACGAAAGGGAAGAGTTATATAGCTGCACCTGCCTACAAGGGTTGATTGTGTAGTAAGTGCCCCTTGTACAAGTTCCTTAGGTGAGTGGCAGGACGATTTTGGGAGACTGTGGGAGAGGAATGCCTAATGCCAGGGTGCGTGCCTCTATGCCAATGTGCCTTTTCCGGTGCCAGCATGCGTGCTCTTACACCAGCATGCGTGCTTCTATACCAGCATGCATGCTTCTATGCCAGCATGGCTGCAACGATGTCTGGTGCCAGCATGCCTGCTACAAGTATGCATGCACCTGTGTGCTGGTTGCATGCGTGTCCATGTATCAGTTGTGGCATGGAGGGAGCGTAAGAGTGTCTTACCATTCTTCCCACTTAATGCATCTATTAATGTGGCCTTTGCATGCATCTGTGTCATGCGTACCTTCAAGGAGCAAAAGATTGTGTTGTTCCTCCCTTCATGTGGATTGAATATCAATATAATATCCAAGATGAACACGATGTTTGCGCGCGTCTGCTGTGTGCCTCAAGAAATGCGTGCATCTGTGCTGCGTGTGGCTCTAGGCCTGTGCGCAGAGGCGCCTGACACACGCATGCTGACAGCTATCCCATTGTTACTGGCGGTCAATTGTACCTCCAGTCATGCGCTGACATATTTGATTTGTTCCCCCTTGCTCAACCCAGTGCAAAAAGAAAATGTTTTGGAAAACCAGGCCGCGTACAGAGGATCTGCTGCCTGGTTGCAGGTTTGAATTGTGCAAGCAGGGTTGTGATGGGTGTTGTCAGCAAGGGATGCAAGGCTGTGAAGAAACGCCTGATGCTACTTTGTGCCTTGCTGCTTGTGGAGTCTTGTGGAGTCTTTGTGTCACGCATCTGGAGAAGGCTTGCTTTGCAGGCTCCTGCTGTGCCTGCTCGGTAGGGAAATGGGCTGCTGTCATCCAACAACGACGACGACAACAACAACAGCAAATGCTGTGTTGAAGAGCTGTTGGCACGTTTTACAGGGTTTGCTTTCCAAGCTCTCGCTGCATCTGCCCCTCGCTCTTGACTAGCTATATATTCAATCACATGGCACGCTCCTGGCACTCTTTGATGAGCTCCTGACACTCGCTGTCAAGCTTCTGGCATTGTTTATGAGCTGCTGGCATTCTCTGCTGTATTGAGGAGCTTCTGGCACATGTTGCTGTGCTTGCTCTACAGGATGATGAGCTCTTGGCATACCAGACCTGCTTTGACCTGGTTGAGAACGAGATGCAGTCTTTCTTGACGAAGGTGGGTTCAGTGCATGCAGACTGACAATACTTTACCTTGCACACTTGGTCACAAGCATGCATGTACATGCTGTGCCCTTCCATCCATACGTGTGCTTGTCGACGCAAGCTTGCGTGAGCTTGCATCTTGCACTGCTACTTAGCACTTGGACAAAAGCATGCATATGCGTGAACTTCGCACATGAGCACTTGGACACAAGCATGCACGTGCGCATGCATGCACACACACACACAAGAGCACATTCACACCTCCCTGCCTCTGCAGGTGCAATCAGAGCTGGCCGCCCTTGCGCCCAAGGCTCCTACTGCCCCTGCTGCTGCTGAGGAGGGAGGAGATGGGACAGCTGCCATGGACACGGACGCTCCGGCTCCTGCCCCCTCTGAACCTGCTCAACCACCAGCAGATGCCCCAGGTGTGCTTGGCACTAACCCTCATCACATACAGATAGGTCAGGAACCCAAGAAAAAGGCCAGGGTTAGCTGTGGGGAGTGTGCAGCAGTTGCCAGGGAGTGTGCTTCTGGCCACTGCTGCCGTCTGCAGTGCAGTGCATTGCACGCTGCTCTCTGCAACTCCTCTGATCCAGGACCCAAATTTCTGTTGGGCCATTGTCAGGCGTCCCCTGCTGCTGTCTGCGGTGCTCGGCTGTGCAGCTTCTCAGATTGTCCCCAGCTCTGCAAACAAACGCTGGATGATGGGAAGGAAGCTGGCAAAATTGCCAGGCATGCTGCCTGGCACATCCAGGAACGGAGGCCTAAATTGTGCTGACACTCTTATTGACTAAAAGCCTCGCTGATACGTTCAATGATACCTCTTTAACAGTCTGGCTGGAATCTTGCTAACACACCTCTCGCAGCATGTTCGCAGCATCTTTTAATGAGCATCTTGCTGCTGCTGCCTCTTGCTACCTCAAAATTTGTTACATGCATGGACGTCCTCGTGCCAGTTTACTGTGTCTTACCATGTCCATCTCCCCTTCAAACAATGGCTGCTCTCTGCCATCCTTGGCATGCATGCAGTGCCTGAGCATGTTGCCCGCCACGCCAGCAAGCTGAAGAAGATGAAGGACATCTTGTCCGGCCAGACACCCATCAGGATGCACTTGGACTTCCTGTACAGGTGTGTGCGGAAGTGTGGGTGTCGAGTGTGTGTGCGAGCTGTGCGTACGCGTGCACGCTTATCTGGCTTCTTACCACAAGTTTTACCCTGCCTCCTCTTTGGCTCTATTTGCATTGGGGGGCATTTGTGCGCTGCGCCTGCATGCTCACTTCTTTGTATGCGCCCACTTGATTTGTAAATTTGTTTGTTCATACGTCCATCGCGCCGCAGGCACAATCGGGCGGACCTGCAGATCCTGAAAAACATCAAGAGCGCAATAGATTCGCGGAACAGTGTGGCCCACTCGGCCACCGTTTTTGCGAACGCCATCATGCACAGGTGTGTAGTCCCCTTCATGCGAAGGTGGTGTGGAAACCATCATGCACACGTAGTGTGAATAAGGTGAGGCCGCCTACATGTTGCCTAGATGCCAGTTACCACCATTACTGCCATTTAAGCAACACAGAGGTGGCTTCATTTTCTTCCTACCCACCTGTGCATGATGGTGCTCACTCCTGTGCATGCTTGCTTGCTGTGTTGATTGCGGTTGTGATGGCTGTGATGTGCCTGAGTTGCTGTGAGCAAGATGAGGCCGCCTGTACCTTCCCTGTTATGCTTGGAAGCAAAGACCAATGTGTAGGCGGGAAAGGCGTGGTGTGTTCAAGGAGAAGACAATGCTGTGTCCAGCCGAAAAAGGCATGTATCCAGGAAAGGTTCCAAACTAGCTAGCTCGTGACAAAGTTTGTTCATGGTGGCCGATTTTGTAAGCGGGCTCAGACATCCCTTGCCATTCAGAAATGAATGAGCAGCAAATGCACGGCAAAAATGGGTGAGCACCGTGGAAGGCATTGTGTGCTTCATGCGTGTGTGCTGTGGCGCTACTGCTGCCCATGAGTATGCTGCGGGTTCACTGCTGCCTGTGTGGCTTCACATTACAGCACACAGGTCACAGCATACCATATGCACTTGGTCTGCAGTGGATTCACTGCTGCCCATGAGTATGCTGCGGGTTCACTGCTGCCTGTGTGGCTTCAGATTACAGCACACAGGTCACAGCATACCATATGCACTTGGTCTGCAGTGGATTCACTGCTGCCCATGAGTATGCTGCGGGTTCACTGCTGCCTGTGTGGCTTCAGATTACAGCACACAGGTCACAGCATACCATATGCACTTCGTCAGCAGTGGATTCACTGCTGCCCATGAGTGTGCTGTGCATTGCTGCCACATGTGCATTGCTGCCACATGTCGCATCAAATAGCCAACTACAGCACTGGATCAGCATCAGAGTCACTGTTGCCCTGTGTCAAACGGGATAACAAAGTGCAGGAGCAAAGAGCCTTTAGTCAGTTGGTCTTATTGCTGGCATAGGGTTGTGTGTGTCTCAGCCTTTTGTGAATGAACAGCAAACACGGATAATTTTTTTGTGTCTGTCATTGCACAGATGGCGTGTGCATGATGCATGAGAGAAGTGGTGCCATCTTGAGGAGCATGCACTTGAAGCCTGGTGTGCAAGGTTTTGGTACAACACGCCTTTTGGTTTGTGAAGAGCAGCATGATGCGTGTTCGGGATTGGGCCATGTTGATGCGTGCAGTAAGACTGCCGTGAGACGTGTCCTCGCACGAGAACACATGGAGTGGCTGTGCAGGGCTGTGGTTGCTGTTTAAGGCTTTGCGCTGTGTGGATGTGTGCAGTGGGACCACCGTGGACATGTTCTTACGCGAGAACATGGAGTGGCTGAGCAGGGCTACCAACTGGGCCAAGTTCAGCGCGACGGCAGGGCTTGGGGTCATTCACAGGTGAGGGCTAGGGGTCATTCACAGGGCTGCAGGCTGTTTATGTGTGGTCTTCCATGAGTGAGTGGGGGTCACTGTCTCCTGTCATTCAAGACATGGCCGGTCTTGCCTGCGACAAAAACAAATTGTACGTATGGAGGCACGCGCGCGCGTATACACACATACCCAAACAAACAAACAAACAAACAAATGCACACAACGTGATTTATTGTGTTCTTCAGAAGTATAATTTAACTGGTACCTTAGAAGTATAATATAACGGGTATCTTCGCCTGGCCATGACCCTGGATGCAGAGACAGCTGCCAAGCTTGTTTGTATTGAGCTCGGTCACGATTGAACTCCTCATGGAGATGAGTTATGATGATCCTGCCAACTTTATAAAAAGAAAACCTACACAGACCTGGATTGGCTGCATGCTTTCAGGAGGGTTTCCGTCATTTGCAGGCCAGTGAGTGCCTCACCAAATGCACCTGGTTCCGTGTGATGCTTCCACTTTTGAAGGCAACTTTGTTCAAGTTCAATAGCGTCTTAGAGTCTGATCCTGTCTGGTTGCAAGTGCACAAGGTGCAAAAAGGGTTGAGCATCACGTTGATGTGGCACTTGTGTGCTTTTACAGGGCTCTTGCAACGCTAGAAGTACAAGAGTCCTGATAAACTTTGAATTTATTGGTTTGCTTCTTGGATTCCTCAAGCTGCTGCTTTTGCTGGAGCTTTCTTTTCTGCCAAACGCCATATGCTGTTCCAGTGCATCTTGGCTTCTCAGCTACTAAGAGCAGATAGCAAACACATACACGCATGGATGATAGAATCAGCTAATTGTTGAATGCGCGCGTCCTGGCATGTATTTGTGGGACGTTGCTTATGAAATTCTTTTGTAATCTCATACATGCATTTAGCGGTTAGAGTACAAATTAATGAATGCACGTGTCATGATTGAATCATTTCATTGGTAGCATGTCTTCTGCCTTTGGGCTCACACTACTACCCGAGCATTCGCTTTGGTCAGGGCTGTGATGGTTATCACAATCTTATCCTACACTCTGATTTACTCATGAAAATAGCATTTCAGATGCTGAGCCCTTTCCTAGTGCATGAGAATATCATGTGTGTGTGTGTGTGTGTGTGTGTGTGTGTGTACGTGTGTGTCACTGAGGTAGTAGGCGTCAATGCACCTTTGTCTGCACTTGTATTCTGCACCACGCCTTGCGATTTGCACTATGCTTGTGAATCGCCTGCGTGTTTTGCTTCACACAATGCCTGTTGATTTAAACTGTGCCTTCACTCTCTTCCTCATTCTTGGACGCGCGGCTGGGTCAGGGCGGTGATGTTCATTTGACATCTTATCCTACACTATGATTCTTCAGTGAAAATAACATCATCAATGCTGAGCCCCTTGCCCTGCGCTTGGATGACACGTAACACGCATGCTTACATTCTGCCGTGTACCTCACAATCTCCTTACGAAATAGCTGAACTGTACAGCATACCTAATTGGAATTGGCCAGCCCAAAATAGCTGAACTGAATGGCACACCTATTTGAAATTGGCCCGCCCATAACACTAGTGTGATAACGGCAGCCTGGCAGCTGTCCCAAACCATCCCTTGCATTTGATGCCGCCTCCCTTCTGGCCTCAATCCCTCAGAATTCCGGCACTCACACTCTCAAAATGCCCAACGCGACTCTTTGGGCACTGAAGCTGCATCGTTTTTCTGCATTCCTTTTCTGCGTTGATATTCTGCAGTTCTATCATCAATTGTCGTTATGGAAAGCTATCGTGCATTCTTTGCATTTTGCGTGACATGAACTCCGCAGGCACTGCTGCTGCTGCAGCAGCTGCAGCCAGGCTTGTCAGAGCTTTCCTTGTGCTTGCCTGCTTCCTGCCCTTGCCTGGACTCTGCTGGACATGCACACACACACACACACACCATATGTGCTGCGCATTGTTTGCAGAGGCCATCTGTCGCGAGGGAAGCTGCTGATGACGCCCTACCTCCCACGCGGTGGCTCCAGCACCTCGCCCTTCAGTGAAGGTGGCGCGCTGTAAGTACATGGGTACAGATAGTTAGCATGTCATAAGCATGGGCTCGAGCAACTTGCCCTAGTGGAGGCGGCGCACTCCTAAACACAGGAAAAAAAAAAGAGTAGTGTACTTCACAAGCATAAGCTCCAGCACCTTGCCCCTCAGTGGAGGCGGTGCGCTCTGAAGCCCAGAAATTTTAAACAGGTTTCCACTTCACAAGCATGGGCTCCAGCACTTAGCCCTTCAGCGACAGCAGTGCACTTTGGGTGTGCCTGGGATGGCCCAGTCTGTCAGCCTGCGGTGTCTGTCAGCCCCATTTTGTAGAGTTTTAAGATGATTGGAAAACACTCACATGGTGAGGGATATTCCTGGGCTCGAGCTGACGGCCTTGTTAAGGGGTGGACGGTACTGGCCCTTCAGAAAAGCCGACAGGTGGTGAACCTACTCTTGAAACGTCAATTAATACTTTGTGCATAATCATTGGTTTTTTTGTTCGTATGTTGTTTTCTTCTTCTGTGCATTGCTGGTGCCTTCCAGAGGGGTAGATGGCAGGTGCCCTTGCTCTCTTGTTGCCTGTTCTGAGTTCCAGCTGACCAATGATGAGCCAAAACCCAAATATCCTTTTCCTGAAGCTGAGAGGCATGCCTCCATGCTGATATTGGTGACTCACTGAGGTCAGAGGCGCTTCTTGCATGAATCCCATGCTTAACAATGGTGAGCCCTAGACTGTGAAGCCGTGGTCCATGGTCCCCATTTCTGCCCGCTTGGATCCTCTGTGCCTGATCCACTCTTCCTCCTGACCTCACAGCCGAGCCCACTCATCCTCCTGACCGTTTCTGCTTCCTTTGGGGACTCATTGGCCCTCTTGAGAGCTTCTTTTGACAAGTGCTCGACTCTTTAAACCCGACCCTGCTCATTTGTGGTTTACCTTGAGGTGGAGGGCGCCTAGTGAGCATGTTGTTTTATGTCATGTGAGCATGAAGGTGTGACATGTTAGTTGAGCATACAGGTAAACGCCATGTAAGCACAACTGGATTCTTGGCGGCGGCTGCAACATCACATGCCTGCATCACTGACTTATTTTGCACCTTACTACGGCAGCGCTCATTCTGACCCGCGATGCCAAACGCTGGATGATCAAGCCGGCTCATACATGGAGGCATTGACTCCTGGGTTGTCCTGTCCCTGCATTCTTTGCCCGGTTTGAGTCACAAGCTCGAGCGATAGATGGTTGGATCAGCTTGAAGACAGGCATTCACCCACTGCTTGTCCTGTCCCTGATTGGATGTCTGGCCTGCAGCTTACTTGCCCGCGCACGCGCGCGCTCACACATGAACACACACACACAATTGCTGAAGATGCGCATGCCTGCAGTGTATGTAGGCACGCTTATCCCCCTGCAAGTGGGTATAAGCCTCAGACCTGTGATGAGTCCAATCCAAAATATCCTTTTCCTGAAGCTGAGGGGCTGTCCGCCCCCATGCTGATTTTGGTGACTCACTGAGGTCTACAGCTCTTCCCTGGATCTGAATTAGAACGTGTGCCAAACCCCCTTGCAAAATAGCATGTTGTTTTGTTTTTTATGTGAGATCAATACAGTGGATTGAGGGGCCGTTGCCATTTGCCTGACCCTACAAAGTCACGGATGCATGCATGCTTGCTGACACGGAGTTGCTGCTGTTGTTTGAGCATAATTCGATCAATGATGAGCCAATCCATAATATCCTTTTCCTGAAGCTGAGGGGCTGTCCGCCCCCATGCTGATTTTGGTGACTCACTGAGGTCTACAGCTCTTCCCTGGATCTGAATTAGCACGTGTGCCAAACCCCCTTGCGAAATAGCATGTTGTTTTGTTTTTTATGTGAGATCAATACAGTGGATTGAGGGGCCGTTGCCATTTGCCTGACCCTACAAAGTCACGCATGCATGCATGCTTGCTGACACAGAGTTGCTGCTGTTTGAGCATAATTCGACCAATGATGAGCCAAACCAAAACTATCCTTTTCCTGAAGCTGAGGGGCTTGCCTCCATGCTGATCTTGGTGACTCACTGAGGTCTCCCACTCCCCTGCTGCTTGTCATCATCAGTTTGCCATTGCGTGTAAAAACAGGTTGCCTTGTTGTAGGCAGGTTTGCTGCTTTTGCACGCTGATGGCCCTGCATTGCTTTAACATCATCTAAGCATGTGCATGAGTGCATGTGCGCGCGCGCACACAGACATACACATACACATACATACGCACACACACAAACATTCTCTGCCAGTGCCCTCAATGCACACAGCTGTGCACATGCACTTTTCTGCTTTGCTCCTCGTTGTCAAGAGCTTAATGGGCTGGTCTCCTTGATGCACTCTGCTGAGAGTTGAGATGTGTTTACATCACAACTCTGAACATCAGATTGTAACAGTGGGACCAGTCCATTAAGCTCCAACAAGGAGCAAAGTAGATGGTGTGTGTACATAGCAAGGCACATGGAGCAGAGTTGTTTTTTTTAATAAATTTCAGGATGTGCCACTTATTTTCCTTCAAGTACACACCAATGAATTGCAGTTTTCTGAGTAGGGCTCCATTTCGTGTGGCCCAATCTTTTACAGTTCATCTACCAACATTAGTGTCTTGTAGCAGGACTGGCTGTGCTGGTCCCTGCTCGCCTTCAAGTGCAAATAACAGTGAAACCAACATGGCAAATCGCGAAAATGTTATATTTTCCATCGCCCTGGTTCTGCTTTACCCATTCTCAAGCACAGACAGAAATACTCGCAGCAGCAGGACAGTCTGCTATGTCCATTTGCGCAACTCTGTCCTTTTGGCTCCAACTGATCGTTTCACGTCTGTGGGCATCTTCCTGATTTGCTCAATAGCTGGTGATGACGCTGCTGCTGCTGCTGCTGCTGCTGCTGATGATGATGATGATGATGACAGTAATGTAAGGGCATGCAGGCAGATGCGGTGGGGGAGCTGGGTGAAGGTCATGGGTGGTAGAAGGGACAAAGCGTAATGGCTTATCACTGAACTCAGGCATACTCCTTCGGGATAAGTCATGATCAGGTTTGAGAGTTGGTGTGGAAGCAAACATACTTGTTTTAACTGCATGTTTTGCTGCATGCGCATGTCTTGTTGTTATATATCTATATATCTATATATAGTTTAGGGCTTTACAGTTGCCCTGTGCACGCTTCTTTGGCAAAAAATGTTTTGCTGCATGCGTCAAACTTGAAGCATGTTTGGCCCATCCCCTTTTTTTTACGCGCTACATTCTGTGTTGATGCAGCTATGCGCTAGGCTTCATCTACGCAAATCACGGCCATGACATCCACCCGTTCCTGCTGGAGTCGCTTCGGGGTTCCTCCGATGAAATCACCCAGCACGGAGCCTGCCTTGGCCTCGGTGCGTACGCATGGATGTAATGGATTTCAGGCATCCTCAATTGTGCACGTGTAAAAGAGTTCAATGATGCACTTAGACAAAATTAAACAAGGGAGCTTTCGTGCACGGTGTGGACGTAAGCCTTGACCTAGCCTACCAGGGGGTGGTACGCTTTCAGGTGGAAGTCCATGCATACGTGGAGCATGGGTGTTAATGAAGGTGTTCGCTCATGCCAGGTCTGCCTTCGCAGAGATGGAAGGGCTTGAAGATGCACTGGATACAATCATGGTCTCATGACCTGGGTGTGAATACACCAAACCACCTCATTTGCTGAGGTTGCCTGCACCTGCTTGTGCATTTGCATGAGGAGTGAGTAGGGCTAGCCAGTTCCGTGTATGTGCCATGTATTGTTACTTACTTGGCAGGGAAATGAGAGGATGTGTAGTGTATGCGTATGGTATTGGCCAACCCTAAGAGAACGGAATTTTAGTGGGCAATTGTCAGTCAGCGGGCACACGTTTGCAGTGTGCACTGGCTGGCAATAGCCATCCACGTTGCAGCATCGGCATTGAGAAATGTCTGTTTCCAGACCAGTTCTGTTCACAGTTGGTGATTATTTTGTCCTTCTAAGCGAAGGTCCGGTGGTCTCGACAGGCAAAGGGGTTGTTGAAGATGTTTGGATGAAATGCTTTGCAGACGCCAGCTCTTAGCATATGCTATGGTGCACAGATTCCCAAGCATCCCTCGCGCTCGGCTTTGTCAGACACTTGTTGTTTTTGTTTTGTGTCCATGCTGCAGGGCTGGCGGGGCTGGGCACGAACGATGAGGAGATGTTTGAAGATGTAAAGAACATCCTGTACACTGACTCAGCGGTGAGTAGATGCATGTGTACTGACATATGCAACATATTCAATTGAGTTCATGGCTGAATTGGAGGTACCACGTAAGCCATTCTAGGTGTGGTCGTCGCAGTTCAGCTGTGTCAAGCGCTGCCGCCATTGGCTTGAAGGCCAGTGGCACCAGGCAGAGCAGCTCTTCACTCGTGTGCTTTGTGCGCCTTGCATGTGAATCGAGTGCAGGCATGCTACTGGTGATGGTATTGACTAACAGGTCCTTGTGTGCAGGCATGCTACTGGTGATGCTAATGACTAACAGGTCCTTGTGTGCAGGCATGCTACTGGTGATGCTAATGACTAACAGGTCTTTGTGTGCAGGCATGCTACTAATGGTAACGACTATCAGGTCCTTGTGCAGGCATGCTACTGGTGATGATAATGACTCACAGGTCTTTGTGTGCAGGCATGCTACTGATGGTAACGACTATCAGGTCCTTATGCAAACTCATGTGTTGTGCTGGCTCAGCAGCTCGCGGAAAAAGCAGCAGGCATCAGCATGGGCCTCATCAAAGCTGGCATTGCTGCTGCCACATATGCGGGGGGGGGGGGAGGTGGCAGAAACATTCTCACATGCATTCTCACATGTGCTTGCTGGCTCACAGGTTGCGGGAGAAGCAGCAGGCATCAGCATGGGCCTCATCATGGCCGGCACCGCCACTGACAAGGCCACCGAGATGCTCGCGTACGCACACGACACGCAGCACGAGAAGATCATCCGGGGCGTTGTGCTAGGCCTGGCGCTGGTGAGTGGCTAGCAAACTTGTGGGTGGGACGATCACAGATCCAGTGCTAGTCTCCGTTGGGTGAAGGTTGGTGGGCCTTGTGCTGGTGAGTGGCAAGGAAAAGCAATACAAAAGAAGAGGAAAGGATCAAGGTTCCATTCAAAATCGCACAATGCCAGGGAGGGGTTTTTAATATTTGATTTGAATATATTTGATTTGCGAGGCCGCCTCAGATGTAGCCTCAATGCCAACACCTTGCTTCAGTGTTGGCAGAGTAGGCCACGAGCTTGGAGGTCAGGACATCAGGTCCTGAACCACTGTGAATAATTTCAGGCTTTGTGTGGACAGACCTCTTCATGCCATGAGCTTGTGGCCCAGCAAAATGCATGAGCTCATAGTTTGATGTGGCAGGAGCAATTTGCTCTGAGCAGCCAGACAGATTCATGATCCGAAACCATTCATACAACAAACATATATCATTCATATGCATTGTTATTTGTATGCATGCACAATTAGCACGGGCGAGAACAACCCTCGGGAGTGAGAACTTTCCACCCTGTTTAAAGCTGCAACTTGGACGTGCATGCACATGCGCAGGTCATGTACGGGCGAGAGGAGGGTGCAGAGACGCTAGTGGAGCAGATGAGCAGGGACCAGGTGGGGAGGGAGAGTGTTTTTTTCTTACGTGCATGTTTGTGGAGAGGGAGGACTAAAATGAGGGATTTAGGAAGGGGCAAGGAAAGGGAGCAGAGATTCTAGTGGAGCAGATAAGCAGGGACCAGGTGGGGAGGGAGAGTGAACTGACATGCATATGTCTGGAAAGGAAAAGGCTGTGCATGTTCAGGGGTGAAAGTCCTCTCAGGAAAGAGAGACACTGGGCCAGATGGGCAGAAACCAGGTGGGGGGGGGGGAGTGTGTGAGATAATTTGCATACGCATGGAAGTGAAAGGAAAGGACAGAGAGGAAAGCGACATGGCTGTATCTACTCTTTAAAAAGTTCCCTTGTTCGTTGGTGGCCACAAAAACGGATAAGGTTTGGGTTTGGAGCAGACAACCATACTTGCGTGCATAATCAGCATGCGGTGTGTTTGTGCAGCACATGCATACTTTTCTGTCCATGACCCATAGGTCCTTTGCAGTGTTCGTGTGGAACCCACTTCACCTTTCAACCATGCATCCATCATCTGCATCCGTCACACGGCTTGACGTGTGTGTTCCGCAGGATCCCATCATCCGCTATGGCGCGATGTACGTGCTGGGCATGGCGTACAGGGGCACCTCCAACAATGGCGCCGTGCAGAAGCTGCTGCACTTTGCCGTCAGTGACGTCAGCGATGACGTGCGACGTGCAGCTGTGCTGTGCTTAGGCTTTGTGCTCATGAACGCACCCCAGCAATGCCCACGCATTGTGGCGCTGCTGGCGGAGAGCTTCAACCCACACGTCAGGTGCGTGACTGCACCCTTGTTGCATAACTTCGATGTATGTTCATGGTTGGGCTGTGTACTCATGAACGCACCTCATGTAATGCAAAGCTACTGGCAGAGAGCTTCCTACCACATATAATGTCGGTGCGAGCAAAATTTTGTGTGTTTGTGTGTGCAAAAAATTCTGGGCTTTCTCAAGTGCGTTAAATTGGCCTGTGTGTAGCTGCACAGTTCAGCTTGAACTGAGTGGTGCTCATGCTCCCTGTGGTTGGGAGCACTCAGCCCTCTTAGAGTGAGCTTCCTTGTTTGAAGTGTGATCAGGCAACAGGCCAGTCACACACACAGACACAACCACACTACTGCTACCACCACCACCACCACCACCATCATCATCATAGCCATACACATGCTACTAAATGTAACATCATCGTCATCAGTGTGGCCAGAATCACACCCACTCAACTTCACAAGTGTGCCTGCATGGCTTGCATTGATGTTGCGAGTATGATATGGCAAGCGTGAAAATCAGCAAATAATAATTTGACCGGCATGGCGGAGAGCCTGACAAGTGTGCCTGCTTGTCTTGCATTGCTGGCAAAGATTTAAATAGTTTGACAAGTGTGAAGGGTTGGCAAGTCAACACTCTTGAGTGTAAAAGGTGTGACGGGTGTGCTTACACGTCTTGCATTGCTTACATGGGCTTAGCTGGCGTGAGCTTCTACCCTTGCTTCATGCTAGTGCACAAGTGCACGCCTCCGCGCCTTGTCTGAAGGCGCACGAGTGTGCACTTGTGGACAAACATGGAGCGTGGGTCAAAGCTTGCAGCCAGCAATGCTCACACCAGTAATGCTAATTGGCTTGCAGAAGGATGCCGATTTGACTTCTGGCTGCTGGACTATGCTGGACTCTAGCATGGTAGTGATTGATGCACCCTGCGCACGCATGCGCATATGTTAGGAAGAGCGCGAGCACCTCTGAACTCAGATGTTCCATAAACAGTGCGGTGGCGATGCAGGCCCCTTAGACTTGTGCTGCCCTTGCTAGCTTGCTGCTAGTTAGGGAACCCTTTTGATGTATAAGGCTGTTTATGCTGTTTAGTTTTTCCCTTCCTTCAAGTGAGGCCCTTACACATTCAGTATGCATGTGACTGCTTGTGGAGCGACTCGTACGCGCACAGCCCTTTCCTGCTAATACATACACACACATACACACATGCACACAGGTATGGTGCTGCCATGGCAGTGGGCATGGCGTGCGCGGGCACGGGCCAGAAGGATGCCGTTGCCCTGCTGGAGCCGTTGCTGCTGGACAGCGTCGACTTTGTGCGCCAGGTGTGTGTGTGTGTGTGTGTGTGTGTGTCTGTGTGTGTGCATGTGACAACGGCAGACCGTTTCCATGCGGAGCACTTTTCTTTCTGCCACTCTGCTTCTTCAATCTTCAATCTTCAATCAGGTCAATCTTCAATCTTCAATCTTCAATCTTCAATCTTCAATCTTCAATCAGGTGTTTGTTCTTGCATGCATGTGGCGCACACCTGCTTGATCTGAACAGTTCTTGCATGCATGCGGCGCACACCAGCTTGTTGCGGACACATGTGTACGATGACCAGATGGTTTGTCTGGATGCAAGAAGTGTGTGCTGTAAGCTCCTCCCCTTAATTGTTCTGAGTGCTGACCCTGGTTGTCTTCGGGGGCAATGACTCTGCCAGTTCTTCACTCAAATGTCGCTGCTAGTGTGTGGGGTGTGGGTGTGGGTGTGTTTGGGGGGGGGAAAGGTGAAAACAAGGCACTGTTGGGCTGTGGCTTCCCTCTCCTATGGGTGGGTCAACTGTATGTGTGTGCAATGCGCAGTGATCTTCTGGCATATTTAGTGCTGGGGTTTCATTTGCATGTGCAGCCGTGCGCTCACACAGGGGGGCCTGGTATTGCCACCGCTCTGGTGATGAACCAACAGCTGTGGGATGGTCATGGACTTTCTTATGCATGGGCTTCCTATGGAGACATGCGCGCATGCGCCTGCGCCCAAACCCCTGCCTTGCCCCCACACTGAGAATGCATCATTCCAGCCTTGGTGCCCACACTCTTACCTTGCGCATGCATGTGTGTGCACTTGGCCCTTAATTGGCATTGCACTGGTAATGGTCCGTATGGTTTCCAGGTACTCGCTTTACCTAAACTGCACGCACGCATGCTCAGGGCGCCTATAGCCATTGTGTATCCTTCATCTGAGTTTGAAGACGATTGCGCAGATTCTTCCATGTGTTCATTCACGAACAGGGTGCCTCCTTCGTCACCAGACTGGTGATGGTTCATATGAGCTGAGGAAAGGGCACTCGCGCTATTACTTCCGTGCATGTGTGAACGCCCTGATAGGGCGCCTAATTTGCTACAGCACTGGCGATGGTTGATATGCATTGAAAGATACTCTATGCATTGAAAGATACTCACACTCTTTCTTACTTCCATGCATGTGTACACAGGGTGCCTACATTGCAACTGCGCTGGTGATGGTTCAGCAGCCAGAAGTTAGATTGGCATCGTTCCGGAAGCGCTTGGACAAGTCCATAGGCAACAAGCATGAAGAGGTCAGTGTGCAAGCATGTTTGTGCATTTATGTGGGCGGCCGGCTCCTGGTTCTGACCTGAGCACAAGAAATCCATCATCCCCTGCAGCAATTAGCATGTGCGAATGGCGGTGAGCCTCAAACTTGAACAATATTGCATCTCCTTAAAGGGTCGCCATGCAGCATGTTTATGGAATGGGATTCTGCACGCTCATCAGGACTGCTGCCAAGCGCACGCACACGCACGCACGCGCACACACACACACACACACACATACACACACCACATTCTCACGCAGATTATGGCTAAGCTGGGTGCTATTATGGCCGCGGGTATCCTAGATGCAGGCGGTCGCAATGTGGGCATTGGCCTGCGATCGCGCTCAGGGTTCTTCCGCCGCACTTCAGTCGTAGGCTTGGCCGTGTTCACGCAGTACTGGTGCGTGTGGGCTTGGTGTAAGGGCCCCTGGGCTTTGTCTGTTGCACCTTTTATTACAGACCAAGCCTTGCTCATGCAATGTAGGAGCATCAACATGCTGCTAACTCTATGTACTACTCCACTGTATATCCTGTTCGTCTCTGCTAGCCACCGTTAGCCTGCTGAGTTTACACACTGGTTAAGCTGCAAAAAACAAAAATGAACAGTGATGACAAGTGAGGGAACATCGCAAGCATCGCTGAGAAATCGGCAAAGCCAGGCTGTAACTGCCTCAAGGCTTCAGTCATGGCTCCATTAAGCTGCAAGTGACACAATGCCCATGGCAGCAGTAGAGCATGCCATGATCCTCATGCAAGCTTGAAAGCATCGCTGGCATGCACTGCTGCGTGCATTGCTGCATGCATTGCTGTGCACGTTGCTGCATGCATCAGCGTGTGTGCAATCAGCATATTGATTCCTGCATTCTGCATTGAAATTCCTGCGTGCATTCTACATGATGTCTGCTACATGCATTCTGTGTTGCAATCGCTGAGGGCAAGTCATGCGAGCTGACAACCTTTGCCCACCTTCTCTTTGACTTGAACCAAAAAGGCCATGCACCAGAGACACACCATTCCTCAACCCACAAGGGTAAGGGGTCCTGCCCCTCATTGCATGAGCAAAATGTGCCAGGCTCCTCGTTGTGGAGCTACTCGCTGTGCACACGAAGGCTGCAAGCTGAAATTGCAAATGTCATCGCATTGAAATTATTGAATTCTGATGAATCATCGGAGAGCTGAAATCACCTGCGGAGCAATTGGATTCTGTCAGCCAGGCCGCTCCCAGGCCCAGGACTCATCAACTGCACGAGCATGAGTATGCTGGGTGAGCCCATACCATAAGGTGCCGTTCTGTGGATGCGGAATGGCCAGGTTGGGTTCCGAGACACGGCTTCAGCTTCTTCTTGGCTACCAAACGTAAAACTGAATCCCAATAACGTTGCCCACTGCACTGCTTAGCCACCCAAACTCATCTCCCGAAAATAAAAATTGCATGGCCTGCATGCCTAAATTCAGGCGAGGGGGTTGCTAATTGGGGCAAGAGCCGGCAACCCCAGGCTCTTATGTCCCATGACTGGGGTGTTTGTCAAACAGTAATAGCGGATGATGAGATGCAAGATCATCCGTGACACCATGTGGAAGTCCATGCGGCATGCAAAGGTCCACAAGAATTAAGATATGCGTTCCCCAGCTTTTTGCCATTACAATCGAAGGTCCAGCAGCGATTGAATTGTGTGATTTGTGCACAGAATATTCAGGTCACAGGCCTCCAACTTCACTTTGGCAGCAGAGAACTAGGGCATGGAAAGAGTGCAAGGTTTAACGGTCCCCCAAAAACGTGCACACACTCATACACACAGGTACTGGTATCCCCTGAGCTATTTCCTTAGCCTCTCCTTCCAGCCCACCGTCCTCATGGCTGTCAACAAGGACCTGGCCCTTCCGAAGACTCCCATTGCCCATGTGGCATGCCGCCCCTCCACCTTCGACTACCTCCCACCCGTCACGCAAGAAAAGAAAGAAGAGGTGTGTGTACATGCGCACGCACGAAAGCATGAATTGCTGTGGGGTACTTTCGACCTTCAAGATGTGGGTGTTGAATTCGCCTACAGCCCTTTCAACCTCCCTGGATTCCCTTCTTCATACCATGCAGAAGATGAGATGGAGTTGCAAATGCTTGGAGCTGTTTGAATGCTTGTCAATGCTATTGACTACTGTCTCTCCCATTGGTTGACCACGTGTGCAAAATAAGACGGAGGGGAGTTTGCTTAAATGCATCCAGGGATGAGGAGGTGCAGACCACATATGCAAAATAAGACGGAAGGGAATTGTTTGCTTGAATGCATCCAGGGATGAGGAGGTGCTGAAACTGCCCAAGTTCTGTGCACAGAAATGTGTGCATGCACACACACATACATACATTCACACACACGCACACACACCACTGACAATCACGCGCACAGGTGTCAAAGGTGCCAACAGCTGTCCTATCCACCACCGCCAAAGCCAAAGAGCGTGCTAAAAAGAAGGAGGCAGAGAAGGAGAAGAAAGCTGGTGCGTGATTGGGGTTTATGTTGTGTGCTGCTTAAGCGTGCCCTTGCCTCGTGGTTGCGTACGTTAGCGAATACGCAGAGCCAAAAGCTGGTGTCCCAGTTGCACCAGTACAACAAGCAATAAGTTTTAGGATGAACGGGGCTTGATTCTAGGTAGGATCGTTGACCCTTATCAAAAGCATCACTCACTCGATAGTGTGCACAAGAGACTGCTAAAGCAGCTAAGGAGTTGTTCTGGGATGGAAGGGTCTGAACTATAGAATCATTGAATCCTCATTATGAGCGATCACCCATTCAAAGATGTGCACATGGGATTGTGCTGGAGCAGCTGAAAATGGTAGGCATCAGGGAAATGCCGTAGACCAACAGGGAAATTAAAAAAGTAGTATTTCAAGGAGCCAAGTTGTTCTAAGTTTTCAAGGCTGGGCTGGCAGTGATGTTCCACATCTTTTGTATTTCTCCGTCGTCTGACCTCAGTGATGCCAAGCCTTCATCCGAAGCTCCTTCTGAGCCTTAACGGCCTCACCGGGTTTTTAATTCTTAAAGCGTCATACATTTCCCCCAAAAACGTCATGTATGGCAGGCTCAGAGATCGCGTACACTTGCATGCTGATGTTCTTATTGGATTGCATCATTTGCATTTGTGCTTTTTTTACCGATGATTTGAAGGTTGCACTACAGTACCTAGCATCCTCCTCGTATTATTTGGTTGCTTGAAAGAGTCTTCAAAAGGACAAGCTAATTTTATCAGGCTGGACTGGCAGTGATGTTTCACATCTTTTGTATTTCACCGTCGTCTGACCTCCGTGATGCCAAGCCTTCATCCGAAGCTCCTTCTGAGCCTTACCAGCCACACCGGGTTTTTAATTCTTAGAGCGTCATGCATTTCCCCAAAAAACGTCATGTGTGGCAGGCTCGGAGAGCACGCTCACTTGCATGCTGGTGTTGTTATTGGATTGCATCCTTTGCATTTGTGCCTTTTTTACTGATGATTTGAAGGTTGCACTACAGTACCTAGCATCCTCCTCGTATTATTTGGTTGCTTGAAAAAGTCTTCAAAAGGACAAGCTAATTTTATCAGGCTGGACTGGCAGTGATGATTCACATCTTTTGTATTTCACCGTCGTCTGACCTCCGTGATGCCAAGCCTTCATCCGAAGCTCCTTCTGAGCCTTACCAGCCACACCGGGTTTTTAATTCTTAGAGCGTCATGCATTTCCCCAAAAAACGTCATGTATGGCAGGCTCAGAGATCGCGTACACTTGCATGCTGATGTTAATGGAGTGCATCATTCGCATTTGTGCTTTTTTTACTGCTGATCCTAAGGTTGCCTTACAGTACCTAGCATCCTCCTCGTATTATTTGATTGCTCGAATGAGTTTTAAGAGGGACAAGTTCAAGCTAATCTTACCAGGCTGGACTGGCAGTGATGATTCACACCTTTTGTATTTCACCGTCGTCTGACCTCCGTGATGCCAAGCCTTCATCCGAAGCTCCTTCTGAGCCTTACCAGCCACACCGGGTTTTTAATTCTTAGAGCATCATACATTTCCCCTAAAAACGTCATGTATGGCAGGCTCGGAGAGCACGCTCACTTGCATGCTGGTGTTGTTATTGGATTGCATCCTTTGCATTTGTGCTTTTTTTACTGATGATTTGAAGGTTGCACTACAGTACCTAGCATCCTCCTTGTATTATTTGGTTGCTTGAAAGAGTCTTCAAAAGGACAAGCTAATTTTATCAGGCTGGACTGGCAGTGATGTTCCACATCTTTTGTATTTCACCGTCGTCTGACCTCCGTGATGCCAAGCCTTCATCCGAAGCTCCTTCTGAGCCTTACCAGCCACACCTAGTTCATGCCCTTGTGGTTTATATGCTCCAAGTTTCCCCAAAGAAATTATAAAATTCATCACTTAAGGCAGGCTCAGAGAGCGAGCTCATTGCATGCTAATGTTGTTAATTGGAGTGCATCATGTGCGTTTGCGCTTTTCTTACTGCTGATCTGGAGGTTACCCTACATTACCTAGCATCTTCCTCGTATTATTTGATTGCTCCTGAAAAACAATCTTTAGATGGACAAGTTCAATTTAATCTTACCAGGCTGGACTGGCAGTGATGTTCCACACCTTTTGTATTTCACCGTCGTCTGACCTCCGTGATGCCAAGCCTTCATCTGAAGCTCCTTCTGAGCCTTACCAGCCACATCTAGTTAATGCCCTCGTAGTTTTTATGCTTTCCAAAGGTTCCAAAAAACATTATAAAAATTCAACACTAAGACAGGCTCAGAGAGCGCGCTTACTTGCATGCTGGTTAATTATTGGAGAGCATCATTTGCATTTGCGCTTTCTTTACTGCTGATTTGAAGGTTGCCCTACAGTATCTAGCATTTTCCTCCTGTTTTTTTATTGCATGGAAGAGTCTTCAAAAGGACAAGTTCAAGCTAATCTTATTAGGCTGGGCCGGCAGTGATGATCCACATCTTGTATTTCACCGTCGTCTGACCTCCGTGATGCCAAGCCTTCATCCGAAGCTCCTTCTGAGCCTTACCAGCCACATCTAGTTAATGCCCTCGTGGTTTTTATGCTTTCCAAAGGTTCCAAAAAACATTATAAAAATTCAACACTAAGACAGGCTCAGAGAGCGCGCTTACTTGCATGCTGGTTAATTATTGGAGAGCATCATTTGCATTTGCGCTTTCTTTACTGCTGATTTGAAGGTTGCCCTACAGTATCTAGCATTTTCCTCGTGTTTTTTTTATTGCATGGAAGAGTCTTCAAAAGGACAAGTTCAAGCTAATTTTATTAGGCTGGGCCGGCAGTGATGATCCACATCTTGTATTTCACCGTCGTCTGACCTCCGTGATGCCAAGCCTTCATCCGAAGCTCCTTCTGAGCCTTACCAGCCACACCTAACTCATGCCCTCCTGGTTCATATGCTTCAAGTTTCCAAAAAATAGTATTAGAACCCATCACTTAAGGCTGGCTCAGAGAGCGTGCTCGTTTGCATCCTGGTGTTGTTATTGGAGTGCATCATGTGCATTTGTTCTTTTGGTTTTGCACTGCCATTCAAAGGTTGTCCTTCAGTACCCAGCATCTTTCTCTTATTTATAGATTCACTGAATAGTAGTGGTAGCTGGGCAGGCAGTGACGATCCGCTTTTATTTCACCGTCGTCTGATTGCCATGATGTGAATCCTCGATCCGAAGCTCCTTCTGAGCCTTCCCAGCCACACCTTCTGCATGGATTGCAGAATTGAGAGGACATGCAAGAACAAAAGGTCTGTCTGAATTGGCAAGCCAGCCCAAATTTTTTGGTGACCAGCTCAGCGGCTTGCCATGCCTGTTCACGGCTCACGGCTCACGCACACACGTGCGCGCACATACACACACACGCACGCGCGCGCACACACACACACACACACACACACACACACACACACACCACTTCCACTACCTACAGAAGTAGCACATTCTGGGGCCATTTTTAAATTGCACTGATGTAGCAGTCTTCCACAGCGTCTCAACTATCCATACACTGTCTCTCCTCCTGTTTGATTGCCTAGTGCACAAGGCAGCAGCTGGCCTTTGATTCCTCTGTTGCTTGGTTGCCCTGTGTGCAAGGCAGCGACCAGCCTCTCATGCCTTTATGCCTGGTTCAAGATGCTTGCTGCTCTTGCTCCTTGTTCATGCCTTGTTATGTTCTTGGTCCAAGGTGCATGCTGCTCTTGCGCCTCCTGGTCATGTCATTAAAAGCTGAATGTGCTGGGCAGGCAGTGATGATTGATGCGCATTTCACCGTCGCTCTGATTGTGATCCATCTTTTTGATGCCAAACCTGCATCCCAAGCTCTGTCTGAGCCTTCCCAGCGCTGCCATGAGTCTTGGTTCCCTCATTAAAAAAGGTTGCATCGCGTGCACCACAGTCAGGCATGCATTTTGTAGCCTCGGCTATGCTCTGGAAGCTACACCTTTTGTGTGAGCATGATCTGTATTTTCCACACTACAATGGGCTTGTGTATATAAACTAGTTTTATTTACGAGTTTCCCGCGCATGCACGTTGAATTTTGTGAAAAGGCGCGAGGTGGCCGTGGGGATGACGCACAAGTTACTGTCATTTGATGCTTGCCATGGCGAGCCTTGATAAGTCCAGGATCTTCTGGAATTGTACAGAGGGTTGCAGCTGGATGTAACAATGAACAAAGATAATATTAGCAGGTGATGACCTAATGCAGCACTTGCTCCAGATGCGTTCGCTGCATGTCCAACACCTTCAGCCGCTATGCGTCGTGTTTGCAATTGCTGCACGCACAGCAACCTTGCGTGTCAGCTTGCTCATGCACAGGTGCTTTTTTTTAGTGCATGTAAGTGTGCCTGCATGATGCGCGTGCCATCACACTCTTTCGCCTGCACAGCCCAAAAGACAGGGCATGCTGCGCAAATGCCGTCGCACCAAGAGTCCTGCACTTAGTTTTAAGTAGGCGCTTGTGCGCATGCAGCCTGAATGCAACCTCTCTCGGTTTGATATGAACTCTCATCCTTGCACTTGTGCACGCAGGCGAGGGTGGTGCTGCTGCCATGGACACGGATGCCTCAGCAAAGCCAACAACAGACAAGGCAGCAACAGACAAGGTAAACATGATTGAAGGCATTTGTGTGCTTGTCATGGAGCGTGCTCATAAGCATGCTGTGTGAGGCATTAGAGCTCGTGTGCGGGGTATCTATTGCAGTGGGTGAATGGTGTAAAGGGTATAGACACGCAGCAAGGTATCAGCATGCCTGCTTTTGAGGATGACTTTCCGGGTTCTAGGGCGCGTCTTGTGCACACCGCTGTCCCCCCATGGGGAGAAGCTCTCCTTTTCCCTCTTTCTGTACTTTTTCAGCATACCCATGTGAACAGCTGTAAGAGTGCTCAGACAGCATCTCGAAAATTATGATATTACTGGATGAGACAAGCAGCTTTCTTCCAGGCTGAGGAGCCCAAGGCAGAGTTCCTGCCTTAACAGAGCCTACTAGCCACGCCCTAGGCAACCCTGCGCACGATAAGAGTGCTCTCATAGCTACCCACAATCATTTTTAATTGGTGCTTCTTTTCAGGCCGAGGAGTCCAAGGCAGAGCCCCCCGCCCCACCAGAGCCTACTAGCCACACCCTAGACAACCCTGCGCGCATTGTACCTGCACAGGTGTGCACTGTGTGTGTGAGAGGGCATACATGTGCGTAGTAGATGGCATGTGAGAGCAAGCAAGAGGGGAGAACCAGAAGACAAGGCATGCCTAGGATTTGCAAGTAACAGCATTTGGCACATCCCTTGCTTCATTTATTTATCTGTCATTTGCTTGTATGTTCCTCTGATAACATCATATTGGCAAGCTGGCAACTGGTAAAATGTACTAAACTGCTGAGGAGGCTGATAAGTCACAGTGCCCCCTTTGACACTCGTGATGTGCACTCAAACAAATGCTTAAAGAGCCAATGCTTTCCTGTGCACAACATTTGCGCGCGCACACACACACACACACACACACACACACACACACACTCTTGCATACACTGTGCATGCATGCAGGCACGTTTTGTATCTCTGCCACGCGATCTGCGGTGGCATCCTGTGAAGGCAACCGCCACTGCCGGGATATCAGCGCTGGACAATGCAGATGCTCAGCCGCCCTCCGGCATCTTAGTCGTGAAAGACACGCGGCCCCATGAAGAAGTGCAGCTGGTGAGTCACGTGCTGTCCACCCCAGGGCATTTAGCAATCCTACTCCATATTCGGGTGTCCATGAGGTGCATCAAGGTTGTCAGGTGGAGCTGGTGAGCAAACTGCTGTTCCCGCCCCCTGACCATCTTTTTCCCCTTCCCTTGACGAGTCTCTTTGTGCTTTCCTGTGAAGCCATAGCAGTCAAGTCTGAGATTTCGCCCTGTGTAGGATGCATTTTGTGAGTAATGGGGCAGGTGTGGCCCAATATGCATTGCAGCTGCCGGGTCACAGCAACTGTGGGCGTCCAGATCTGGATTGCCACATGGGAGTGCACCTCTGTAGCTTGTGTGAATGTTTGGTGCGGAAGCTGGCGTGCACTGCCCTGCTACATCAACTTCATGCGGTGTCCTTCTTTAGCGCAGGAGCTGGCATGCACTGCCCTTCTTTTACATCAACTTCGTGCGGTGCCCTTGTTTGGTGCGGAAGCTGGGATGCATGGCCCACTGATTACATGGGCTCCATGCGGAACGCCGCAATCATTTTTCCTAACTCACTTCATACTCTGTGGCCGCCCCCTCCCCCACAGCATAAAGCCTCCAGAAGCCAAATGGCTGCCTGCGTGCATGAAGAAAAGGACATGACGTGTCACCCCGCCACTGCTGTTATCCACACCTTTATCCGTGCCTGCTTCTTGGCATGCTCTGCCTCCTTTCTGTGCCCCATTGCACATCCTTTCTCTCTACCCCTTTTGCGCGTCATGTCCCTCCGCCGCGTTGGATGCACTCTTTTCCTCCCCCTCCTTGCCAGTCCTTTGTCTCTTCCCCTGATTAGTTCTCCTTCCCTTCTCCCCCTCGTTAGTTGTTCTTGTAATTCCACCTGATCAGTTGTCCTTTGCCTTCCTACCCCTGCAGGTGGCCACCACCACGTCTGCATTGATTTACCCCTCTTTCCATTCTTTCCATCACCTCCTCCTGGTCTAAAAATCATTTATTGGTGGCCATCACCGCAGCTGCAGCTGCTGCCATGGTCAGGTGGCCACTTTCTCTCCCCCACAATCAGTCGTGCTTTTTGCTTCAGCCTGATCAGTTGTCCCTTGCCTTTCCGCCTCTGCAGGAGGTCGCCACCACAGTTGCTGCTGCTGTCGCAGCCCCTTTTACCGCTTCCTCTCCTCTGTTGTCCACCTCATCAATTTTCCTTTCACTTCCCGCTTCTGCAGGTGGCCTCTGCAGGTGGCTTCATGGAGGGTGGCCACAGCTGCTACTGCTGTCACAGCCCCTTCCACCACTGAAGCAAAAAGGAACCTTTTTGTCTGCCTGGTCAGTTGTTCCTTGCCTTCGCAGCTCTACAGGTGGCCACCACCATAGCTGCCGTTGTCTGTCGCAGCCCCTTCCACCACCAAAGCTTCTTTTTTGTCTGCCTCATCAGTTGTCCTTTTCCTTTCTGCCTCTGTAGGTGGCCACCAGAGGCGCATCACTAACTCATCCTTTTTCCTCCTGTTAATTTCCTGCACTTTTCCTGGTATAACAACCATATGTAGGTGGCCACCACCACAGCCGCACCTGCTGCCGCAGCCCCCTCCACTGCTGGAGCCTCTCCTGCACCCCAAGCACCAACCCCAGCAGCTGGCCAGGCGACATCCCAGCCCCCTCCCAACCCACCATCGTCAGGCAGGGGGCAAGAGGAGGAAGAAGAACCAGCACCCCCCGCACCCTTTGAGTTCCGCCCACCTCAATGAGACCTCACGGCTTGCAGCTGTGTGCTTGTGCTGGGTAATGATGATACAGGGACACAGGGAAGGGAAGGGAAGGGAAGGGAGAAGGGGTATTTGTGCACACAAATGTGGTGAGGTGCCTGGGCTTGACAGTGCTCTCATCTCCACTGCCTCCCTGAAAGTGTTCCGGAATTGAGGCATTGAATTAGCTGCGAGTTGGAGACTTTCGATTTCGCTGTGGTTAGGAAGACCTTAAAGGCAAAGGGTTAGGAATGCGCCATTACTCATGTACATGGTTACTATGGGATTTGACCTTCAGCCAGGTATTCTCCCTGTACACCTTCTGTTAGTCTGTGGTTTCTGCTAGCCAGATAGAGGCCCTTGTGTACCTGCAAACACTATGTAAATTTGCACTCTGTCCGAAATTGTGTGTTTGGTAGTACCAACCCATGACCATTACACATCATATATCTTGTTTTAACATACGCACTGCATAATGAGGCATCCAATTGCCCAAAGAGGGGGGTGCATATGCAAATGTCGACGCTGGGCAACAGCCTGCGTAAATTGAGGGAAAATCCAGAAGTCAGCACTGACAGTGAGTCCCACCATCTAGGAGCACAGAATAAAAAACTGCGCAGGCAGTGAAAGCACTCCCCACATCAATTAAGGAAAAGAGGATACCTAGGGCCGAGGCACCGTGCATCCCCTTCACCAAGAGAAGCAAAAGAAGAATCAATGGGCATCAGGAGGGTTACTAGCAGGAACCCATGCCTGAGAGTTGAAAGAAGTCTTCTTGAAATTGTGGAGCACCGCTAGGTGTTTCAAACACGCTTGAAGTTCAAGCGTCGGAACAGGGGAATTGAGTTGGTGGAATTGAGACCAGCAGTGCATTGCAAGTGCTTAAGCGCGTGCTTGTGGGGGCCCCATCATCATCAAAGACATCTTGTGGGCTGCGTGGCAAAGTTTCAAGTTACAATGGGGTTTGACCTTCAGCCAGGTAGTTTGGCTGCTCGGTCTGCTCAACTGTTCCATCTGCACGAAAAATATCCATGAGATTGGAAATAAAACGATAAGTCTCATTAGTTTGCTTCTGCAAGAAATGAATAGCATCCTCGGAATCTCATCACAAGAACAGCGATCACACAGAAGAGCGTTCCGGGTATCCCAATGGGCATAAGTTCTTCGAATGTAGCACTTTTGGGCTGTGTGGCTAACGAAGCTATATGACTCTACAGAGCTGCAGGACTGCAGGTAGACACCTGCAGACATGCAGAAAATAGCTGCACAGGATTTAAAGGTAAGGTCACATCGCTATATCCGCCTACAAGGGCAGCGGAGCGGAAACACTAACTGCCTGTGACCAGACCTGGCCAAAAAAGTGCTCAACTCACAAAACTTTGATTAGAAAGAAGAGGTAACAAAACCATGTCGGTTGCGGTCTGGTGTTTGTAAAAGCACGAGGTGGATTACGCTCAAAGGCTTCGAAGGATAAGGATAGGGTTACACAGCTGTACCTCAAACGCTTCAAAGGCTGCACATGATTTGATAGAATGTGCGCAAGGTAAAAAAACTCAGGGATCTGCTAGCAGAGTGCATACTTGCGTAATGGGAAAGTCAAATACTTTGAAAAGGGGCACATGCTGGTCAATGGTCACAGTTGGTTCGGTATGCAAGAGTACCTGTTTTCCTTCATGATCTCATGTGCATTAATGAACAGGCTAGCAGTCAAACGTCTTGGCTGAGGCCCTTTTTCCCCTGAAACCCCCTTGTAACCCTTGTATGCGAAAGTACTGCAAAAGAGACGCCTTGGACGCAATTTATGACCCTTTTCCTGACACTCACCGCATTCAAACAATTTAATTTTTAATCGTGTTTAATTGCCTGCATGTGGGACTAGAGAAAATAAACACTTTCCATGGCAGCTTCCTTCAGGTGCGTTCACATTGATGAGGATCCGTAACAAGTTCATGAGCACAAATAATAATCAGAAGGTGTTCACAAAGGTATTTGACAAGGTTCCGGGAATATAGCCAGCTGGGATTTTCGCACTACTTATTTGTGCATTAGATCTGTGCGCCACTAGGTTAATTTCAAAACACATAATTCAGTGTACAAGCAAAGATGGACGATTTCTTGGGCGTCGAGGTACGAGTGCGCGTCGAGGCGCGTGTGTATGTGCAAGCGCGATGCAAGCGGTGTACAGGTTGTCGATTTCAGGTACATACATACTACAATCGCTTTCCTACATGCAGTCCGCTCCCCCTGAGCAGCAGCAGGCTCCTGAGCAGGAGGTACCCTCCCCTGATGATGAGGCGTTCCAAGGCACCCAGGGCAGTGGTGAGGCGTACGGGGACTTTGGGGGCTTTGCTGAGGCACAGCCCGAGGCAGCAGAGCAGCAGATGCCACATCAGGAGAATGGGTCTGCTCCTCTGGGAGAAGAGTTTGGGTTTGCACCTCCCGCAGATGGCGATGGCCTGGTAGAACAAGCACCTGCAGAGGTGAGGAATCCAAGATTGGCACACCTCAGGCTTCTGTTGAAATACCCTGATGCATCAGCTAGGCTCTGGTATTGGAAGAGCCTGCGTGCCTAGTCACCATGGCACATCTGAAAACTCGTTTGCGAAGCGCGCAAAATTGATGTGGGTCGCTGTTGGCAAGCCATCAAATTCCTTAACAAATGACATGTCCACATAAGCACACACGCGCACACACACACATACATACACACACACACACACACACACACACACACACACACACACACACACATACACACACACATACGCACACATGCGCATGCGTGTGCTGGCCAACAAGTACTTGTATTCGTGTCCTCAGGAGCCTGCTCACGGAGCATTCTTGGACGGGGAATCCATCCCAGAGCCTGCAGCGCCCCCTCCCGAGCCTGAAACCGAGGTACATGCACACTAGGTGTTTGGATTGCACAAGAACAGCAGTTCCACCAGCAGCAGCGACGAAAGAAAGGATTGCACTGTTCCAATAACCAACATAAAGTAACTACGATGAGGAAGGAATCGCCCTGCAAGGCTTCCGCTCACGTAGCAGCATCAAGGCAAGAAGCAGCACCAACACAAGAGGCAGCTTTGGGTTTTTCCCAGCTAGGAGTGTGTGTGCAGTGTCCTTAGATCATCCACTCGCAATTCCACCTTACGCTGCAGCCGTGCCTTGAAGAGATTTCTGCACAAAACCATGTGATGATGGATGGAAGAAGTGTGCATTTGCAATAACTCAGCTTGTTCATGTTTTCATGGCTGGTACTCAACTGTTTGCTACGCCTGATGTTTTCTTCTGTTCAGGACCCCAGGGTGTTGTGGAGGAAGAAGAACCAGAAGGAACTGGTGAGTGCCCCAAACGTGGACAATGTTGGAAACATGTTGCTGTGCCTGTGAGTAATGTGCAGCATTGGAGGAATGGAATAGTTGGGAGCACATGGACGCAGCAAGCCTGTGCTGAAGTGAGGACCCTGACAAGGACAACGTATGCTGAGGGCACTAGGTCATTTGCTGCGTTTCAGGGTTAGTCTAGATGGTACTAAACCGAGAACCATGTCATTTGCAGCGCTGAGGGTTGGCCTAGAGGGTACGCTTCAGGGTTAGCCTTGAGGATCATAGCCAGAGAACCATGTCATTTGCTGCGCTGCAGGCGCCGATGGGGAAAGTTGTTCCTTGCAATACTGCAGGCAAAATAGACACATGCTGCGAGCCAAATGGATGCAGCTCTTTTTTGTAACGTTGCTGGCAAAGATGGGCAAAATGAGAGAACCAATTTGTTCGTGACGCTGCAGGCACAGGGGGACAAAGGAGAGATGGATGCACAGATGAGGCATATGTGGACGCTTGCAAAGCACCCTGTAATATTCCTCTGCGCAATGGCAAACAACTGCTGCCCTCACATGTTTGCGATGCCGCAGGCTGAGAAGGACAAAGAGGAGATGGAAGCGCGGATGAGCATGAAGGAGAAAGGCTCTGAGCACTTGAAGAAGGTCAAGGAGGTGAGGGAGGTGGATAAGGTTGACGAGGTAGGAGAGACGCATGAGCCCTGAGGAGAGCAAAAGACATGACAAGAGAACGAGCAAGCGCCTGAAAGCAAGCCGGAGGAGAGGGAAAGTGGCAGGAATGTGGCTTTGATGGTTGAGTGGACGCTGTAGGCCATGCAGAAGATTGTCCACTGACAAGGTTCTCCGTTGGCTGTTGGAAAACACCCCCCCCCCTCTCTGTGTGTGTGTTCAGGTTTGTATTATCTAGGAGTTTTGAACTATCCTAGAACTTACACAAATTTTTAACATTTGGCAAACTTTGGATTGCCAATACGTCGAATTTTAGGCTCTCTGGAAAATGAGGGGACTTCCTGACACCCCCTTCCAAAGACCCTTCAATAACCCAGAAACTCCATTGACAGACCCCTGTTCTCCCCCATCATCAATTGTGCAAGGGGTCCAGGGAGGAGCGGTAGGAGAGGAGGTTTAGGGCCAGGTGAAATCCCCTTTCTCCCCTTGCTTCTGGGCGAGTGCACATTTTCTAACAAATTGCCAAACCTCAAATTGTTTGCATACTTATTTTTGTCTTTACGGCGAATGAAACAACCCTCTTTGTACATGCGTGTATGCTTGATATGTAGTAAAATCTCCATTGGCTGCTGCAAGTCTCCTACCGCCAAAGGAAACGTCTTTTGCAAAGTTCCCTCTGCCATGGATTTGCATGCACATCCTCCCTGAAAAGAAACAGGTTGCTGTTGTTACCACTGTGAGTGCACACGCACATGCCCCTGGACTTGGATGGGTTGCTCTTGAGAGAGGACAGGGTTGCGGACTTGTATCTGCCTATCGAAATGTAGCACTGCTGCCTAACTGAATGCGTTCAGATGAAGCCTCAAGATATTTACATGGCAGGCTGAATAGAAGTGAGAATTGTAAGATATGCGCGTGCCGTGAGGCTGCGTGCATTGAGGAAAGGTCCGAAGTCCCCACCACCAGATGGCATGCTAATACCCACAGTCACATGGCTGGGGAGGTGCTTGGATCGGGGCTCCGTGAGGTGCCTGAGATAGAGGAGACATTTCGCTTTGATGCTCTTATGCGAGTTCATGACTTGAGGCTTTGATTCCTTCCTTCATGACAAGATGCCTTCATGTCCTCCTCTTGCAATATTGCATGGTAAGAGGCTGAGTGCCAGCAAGAACTGGCACCCCATGGACGCTTTGGCTCCCTTCTGTGGTTTGTCAAACTTTGTTCATTTAGCGAAACTATGTTCAAGTAAATGAACAGTGTATTCTCAGCCACCCTAAAGGATGTTTCAAGCTAGCGCCACAACTGTGCATGTTCTGGTGCATGAGTGCTACCCTTGGACATGTTACACGCAATAGCTTTAAATGCTGTGGGTCATGGGCAGGCTTGCAGACAAGATCGACGAGGCGGTAATTTAATGCCTGTGCCTACCAGCAATGGCAGCTTAGCTGGCGCAAGGAGCGATGCCTGCACCCTAACAGGCTGGGCGCCCGCAAGAAATGGACCAATCTCAAATTTGCAGGATGTCCTGTGAGTGTGCCTAAGATACATGTGCCATGTAAACAAGCATGCCTCATTGCATGTGCAGGCTCGCGAGAAGAGGCTGAGTGCCCGCAAGAACGAGAACCGTGCCAACAACTTCCCCAAGCCGGAGGCAGGCTCCGCCCTTGAGGGCACAACTTGGCAGAAGGTGTGGCCCTGTAAAGTACTAGGAGGGTAAAGGCATCAAATAGCAGCACTTGCCTGTACTCCGTGCTGTGCATGCTGTGCATGCTGTGCTTTGCAAGGCCAGAGGGTTGCCTGAGCAGGGGTGCCCTTGCCTGCGCAAAGTGTGGCTACTTTGCATGGCCAGAGCAGATTGTGGCTACCTTCTGAACATGGCTTGCCTGAGCAGAGTGTGCCTAAGCTCGCCTGAGCAGATTGTGGCTGCCAGTGGGTTTTTTTTCGCGTATTGCCAATACGATCGTATTAAAATCCGGGATTTTTGATGCTGGGGTTCGTATTAAAATGGACGATGCGCCCCGCAGGGGTGCATCGACCATTTTGACCCCCACTCAGGCCGATGAAGGGCCTGACCTCGGGCAGGAAGTAAAAGTTAACAAATGAAAACAAAGAACAAAGGGCACAGTGCTGGTGAATACAAGAATTCCTTGGAGCATGGTGTGAGCAACCAGTTCCAGGCCAGCTGGCTGGAGGAGAATGAGAGGCACTTGTGGCTTGAGGAGCATGGCAAGGATGTTGATGGTGTGTTCAAGGCAGAGTGCAAGTGGTGTGGGACTGTGTTCAATTGCCACATTGGTACATCAGATTCACGAGAAAGGCCAGAAGCACTGTGCAAAGGAGCAGCAGCATCAGCGGACAGCAGCAGCGAGGTCGTCACTCCAGCAGCAGCTTGATGCAATGCAACGGAGGGCCGAGCAGGAGATGCACATCAATGTTTGTGCTTGAGGGTTTAAGAGCATGGAGTGCAACTTGAGTTCCTTCCCCTACCCAGATGCAATTGGCAGGTGGTTGGATGCCGCAAAGAAGCGTGGACGATACATGGGGATGGTGGTGAAGTGCAATATGCTTGGTTGACATGCTAGTTGGGGACATGATATGACTTGGGTGCTTGGATTTTCAAAACTTGAACACTTGGAGGTGTTGATGGATGTCGAAACTTTCTTGCTTGCTTGATGAATTGATACGCATGCAACACATGTATGAGACAGTGGCAAACATAATAGTGCTAATGAAGTACTTGAAGCGCATAGGTGCAACACAATGCAGCATTGTAAGCAAGAATACTTATTACCTTGCCCAGCCGCGAGGCTGCAGGCCTCGCGGCAGGCTGGGGGGGGGGGGGGCAAAGTATTAAAATGGCACCTCTCAGGAGAGGGGATTTCCCTCAAAGTATTGAAATCTGGGTTTCGCCAAAACGAAAAAAAAAAACACTGGTGGCTGCTTTGCACGGCCAGATGCCAGCCCAAGAAGATTGTGGCCACTTTGTCACTTTCAGAATGTTGCTTTGATGCTATTTGAGGAGTACAAACCTTTTCATGCTTAAATACGGCACTCGCGACGCAGTGCGCTCAAATGCAACTGTCAGTGAACAAGACATGTTTGCGGGCATGTGGCATTTCAGGTGGCATTGGCAGTAACGCCTGCAGTGGGGGCCATGCACTTGAAAATGTTCAGTCTGTACTGTTTTGCTCATCATTCCAGCATCATCGCAGTTCTGTGCCATGTTTTTTGCCCCTGTACCTCTCATAGTTACCGACTCCATTTCCGCAGGTCAACAAGCTTGTGAGCTACAACTCTGGCACACATGCCAAAGACGTGGCGAGAATGAAAACTACTCTGACCTCCCTGAATGCTGCGGCAGCCTGAAAATGCCACTGGCGTGGTCCTTTCCGGTCTCGATTGGGGCCTTTCTGGTATCCATAAGGGGACGTGCCGCAGCCTATAGTGAGGTACCCAATGGTTGTAGACATATACAACGGGTGCCTCTATTGTGATCTGTGTTTGGGTTTGTGGCTTTCAACTGTGCCCTGGATCATGTATAGCAGGCAAGTGGCGCGGGAGGAGATCTTGAGGCAGATTGATATCTAGCAACTTGAGTGCTGAGCAGCGACGCGTTGTGCTGTTGCAAGGCCTTTGTTTACCTGTACGACAAGCTGTTTGATGCCTGATCCAACCTTGATTAATGATTATGTGGAAGCCTACTCCATTTTGGGGAAAAGGCTGGGTTCAAAGTGTAAAGTGAGGAGCCATCAATGTGTACTTCTCCTTTGTACAGCCAGGCAGGGGTTTCTAGGCCTACACATTGCTGCATGCTGAAGTGCTAAAGTGCTTATCTGCACAAAGAAAAGAAAAGGAAAAGTCTATGCCAGCCAAAAGGGCGCATGCAATGAGGAAAGATTCCCTGACTAGCGAGCTAGCAAGGGTGAGAACAAAGGGCCCTTAATCCTAAACTAGACAAGGTTTACAAGGATAAGGCCTTCAGTCAAGAAGTGCGACTGCTAGCCTGCTCATAAAAGGCAATCAATTCATGAAGGAAATAAGGAAGTTTATTGTTGTTCTGGTTCAAAAAAGCAGACACATCATGAGATTCTGCCTGTGAGAACAAGGGAGCATATTTCCTGCGGAGAGAGACCACCTGGGGATGTGTGCAATAGAAGAGGACATGTTGTTCATCCTGGACATCATCAATGAGTTACGGGTAGGATAGGGTTACATAGCTGTACCTGCCTACAAGGGCAGCTTAGCTGAAGCAAAAGGTGCCTGTAACCAAGCCAAACTAAACTTGTGTAAATGTCAACTGAAAGCCTTGAGCTGAGTTCAGAAGTGTCAACTGTAAAAATCACACACACTGTCACTCTAAATGAAACAAGCACGCAAAGCCAAGCACAAAAAACTCCATAAGGCTGAGTATTTTCACTGCCTGCGTAGTTTTTCTTTTCTTTTCTGCCAAAGTGATGTCTCAACTCTTAAAGTATGAGCATGTAAGCGAAAACGTGCTATGTTTCTTAGCGTGCGCTTGCCCAAATCAAGATGCAAATACCTGGGGACAGAAAAGGGCGCACCATGAACAGACAAGGGTCTCAAAGGAAGTGCCATCCAGTGATGATATTTGGCTAATTTGTTCGTGTGGTCACCATGTTCTGCCAAGGCATCAGCATTCCACACACCTCGCAGCCTTTTTCTCAGATCAACAACAAACTCCCTCATGACTATAGGCTGCCCTGACCGAACACAATGAGTAAACACATTGCACCTGTCCAAGCCTGTGCAGGCAGCCAAAAATTCTGAAGTCCAGCATTTATGGGAGAGACTGCTCATTTCAACATCTGATTGCAGTGCCTTACTGAGTGTAGTGCTGTTGCTGCGCAGTAAAGCATTGTAAAACCTAACTGCTGCACGAAACCAATAGAACTGTAAAGGTTCATGCCCACACTCGCGCAGTACAGACCAATTAGGAGTGGTGCGCTTTACCCCAAGGATACGCTTCAATAAGCACAGATGTACAGTTTGCAAAGGACAGTCCATTTCAGCTCCTTCTTTCATATATCTAGTGCCCAAAATCTGGCATGCATACATGCTAGCAGGGAGAGCATATGCTTTAGTCAGCCAGAGCATGGTATGCGGCCTGTCTGTCAGGCGGTGCTCAGATGCGAATTGCCTAATCCGTCTGCAACCAGCTAGGAAAGGGGCACACATATACTCTGCAGTGGCTTGCGGGTTGCGTTGTTTTTTGAACAGGATGCCTAAATACCTAAAAGAATCTGCACACGCCAAACGAGCTCCACCTAACGTGAAAGCTGGCACATTATCACCCTTTGAATTAAAATGCACAATCTCAGACTTGGCAGTATTGATCACCAACCCTTTCCGCTGAGCATACGTATGTAGCCTATCTAACATCAGTTGGAGCTGATCAGGAAGGTTACTAGTGAGGCACAAATCGTCTGCATACAGCATGTGGGTGACTCGAACGTCCCTAGTGCCTGTAATAGCCCCTTGCACATTTTCTGCCAAGCAGTCCACGTCATTGATGTACAAGGAGAACAACAAAGGGGAAAGCGGGCAGCCTTGCTTAACTCCAAAATGGGGGCGCATACGAGCTTGCTTGCAGCCATCCACCAAGATATACTCATCATTAGCATACATGCTTTTAATGACAGCCAACAGGCACACAGGCATACGAATGCGCTGCAGGTGAGTCCAAAGGGCTTCCCTAGGAATTGTATCGTAAGCCTGCTTGAAATCAATAAAAGCTGCATGCAGCCTTGGGGATGCATTTGGGCGCTTGACCTGAGCAGCATGCTGCAAGTGCCGCAAAATGAAAATGGGCTGCAAAGTGTTACGGCCAGGATAGAAACCAAATTGAGTGTCTGGAATCTTGTTTTTATCTTTACACCACCCAGTGACCACCTCCCTAAGAACGTTAGCATACAGCCTGTACAGGGTGCCACTTACTGCGAGCATGCGATAATTCCCTGGGTCCAGCACAGAGCCCTTCTTGTAAAGAGGAGTTATCTTAGCCACTTTCCAACAAGCAGGAATCTCAGCCCTCTCCATCATGGCAGCAAACAGACGTGCAATGTAAGGAGCCAAAACATTCATCCTATCCGTGCCTCTACCATTAACTGCTGGGACCCTCTTTTCAGCGTACTTAATGAAGGGTGCAGCAACAGCATCAAAACCAGGGGATGTCCTAGCATTCAACTTACGCATGTGCTTGCAAACAATAGGGTACAGGGCAGCTGCATCAGGCAGTTCCATCACATCAGGTTCAGGCATCCACCGAGACTCAGCACCTTGACGGAAAAGCTGCTCAGCTGGACATCATCATCAGCCTCACAAAGGTCACAGTTTGGGGAAGAGCTGTGATTCCAAGTTGCTGTCTCATAGCAAAGGGTGTGAATGCGGAGTCTAAACCGAGCCACGCTGCGAATGACATCATGGGGGAGGTCAAGGAAGAATTCCTAAACTAGACACAGCTGGCCTAGGAGAAAGCCAGGAACAGACCTGATGGGAATCTGGAGGGTTGCCTGCCATGCTCCTGGACGCTCAGGCTCTCCTTCTCCCGCTCTCCACCGCCACGCGCCCAGCAAACCACCTCCCAGGAGTCCCCTGAAAATGAAGTGCATGCCTGGTGTTGACAATAGCCGGTAAGGAAAGGAAAGTACAATGTTCAAAGAAACAGAAAATAACCACAAAGGCAGCGGGAACACTCCCCACATCAGTTAAGGAAAAGGAGACACATTGGCTCGAAGAGCCGTGAGTCCCCCTCACCAGAGGGTAAGAGGGAAGCTAGTGTGGGGCTGGTGGGTATCTGGAAGCATGCGGCCCCAGCGCACCAGAGTTATGTTGGGTGGTCTTGTTTTCAATGGCACGTCTGGTTGAGGTTAGTTTGTGCACGTATTGCACACTGTGCACGTATTGCACTCTGGCAGAGTGGGCATGGAGCTTTCGTGCAAGCTTGGATAGGATAGGATAGGATAGGATAGGGTAGGGTTACATAGCTGTACCTGCCTACAAGGGCAGCTTAGCTGAAGCAAAAGGTGCCTGTAACCAAACCGAACCAAACTTGTGCAAATGTCAACTGAAAGCCTTGAGCTGAGTTCAGTGCAAGCTTGGTAGACCTTTGCGGGTCAAGCCCTGGTTTTATAATTGATTTAGGGTATGGGTTCATCAATGTTCTGAAAAGAAAAGAAAAACTACGGAGGCAGAGGAAACTCTCCCTATATCAATTAAGGAAAAGGACACACATTGGCTCAAAAGAGCCGTGAGTCCCCTCCACCACGAAGACTACAAAAAGATTATCCTAATGGGGATCTAGAGGGTTACTGGAAGCACCTGGCTCCATAACCTGGCTGCAAGAGTATTCTTGTTTTCACACCTAGTGGTAAGAAGCTTGTTGGCAGACATGACAGAATGGGCATGGAGTTTGCGAGCAAGTGTATTGGCGCGTTGGTGGTCAAGTCCCAGTTGTTTAAACTGGTTAAGGGTGTGCTCAGTGTATCAGGTCCCACCAACACCCCAAAGGATAGTGTGGAGAGTCACAACTTTGCATTAATGAGTTTGCAGAGGTCTGCATGCTGCCGCTGTGCCGCCTCCAACTGCTGTCCAGGCCTCGTGTCCTCACAGTACTTGATTTCGATCAAGTGCACATACCGCTGGTTTACATTCAGTTGGTGGGGTTGCCTCACGCAGTTGGCTGTTGTGGCCCTCAGTGTGGGGTTGTACCTGCTGCATAATGCATGATGGTGTGAGCAGGAGGTAGAAGGAGAAGAAGTGGGTTTGGCTTTACAGGGAGTAACCAGTATAGCATCAGGACGGCTGGAGGTGAGTCTAGATCTTAGGAAAGTTTCTTGGAAAGAAGTAAGGGGGTATACTTATGTTTGATGCATGTGCAGGGATTTGAAGGTTGTGCTGTGCCAACCTATCACCACTCCCTATGTCCATGTTAACCAAGCCTGCTCCCCACGGGCTTTTGCTAAGAGCTTTGATGATCATTCTTCCAGCAACATTGTGGCGTTCAGTTTTCATGCTGGAGATAATATGATTTTGGCAGCCTGAAAGCATGTGGAGTGCGCAGTCTAATTGATGACAGCCTGAGAGAGGGCAGAGTGGGTTAGTGGACCTTTTGAAACAAACCGCATGTTTTTGGTTATAGAGGGTGCCAGTGCGATACTGTAAGATGGTGCGCTTCATGGGTGTGGATATACAGGACATGGCCCTAAAGGCATTGCTGACTTTCTTATCTACATGTGGTAACAAACTCTGATAATAAGAGTAGTAGCCTGTTTTGGGGTTGGCATATCCAAGTCTGTGTTTTGTATGCATATGAGACTTGAGAGCATTTTGGAGATTGGGGAGGTAGGTGATTTATGGATTGGGTACAGAAGCTGTGGATGTGCCAGCATTGTGTTCTTTTTTTTCCTCCTTGGCTAACCAAAATGATTGAGAAAAAGGATTTCCGCCGGGGCCTGCGCTAGGGATCCCAGTATCAGCCACATTATTATTGGTTTGGCTTGCTTGATATTTTGCAATAGCATCTGCACATTCGTTACCAGCAACACCAGCATGAGATTTTACTTTGTAGAAACAAACATTGCTTTGCGAGTTGCTAATGAGGGTAGATTTTGTTTTTAGGACATCCCCTTGAATATGTTGTTTGTGCTTCTCTGGGTAAGTAAGTTGTTTACGTATTTGATGAAGAGAGGTGAGACTGTCTGAAGCAATGTGTGAATAAGAGTGCGTGATGGCAGCAGCAATTGCTGCTAATTCAGCTCAACATATGTTTTTTGGTAATTCCAGCACCGTTGGGCTCGACAAAACTTCTGCTGTCAGTGAGAGGGCAGTAGACGCCTGCTCCAATTTCTTGTATGCCATTCTGGATTTGACAACTACCATCAGTGTAAGCCCATGTCCTCCAGTCAGGGACTTTGAGCTTGAGGGTTGGACTAGGTTGGTTAGATACAAAAAGTTCTTCCTGTTTACTTATATGTGGATAGGTTGGGTTTCTAGATGTTTGTTGTTTGTCAGAGGGGAGGCGTTGGCATTTATTGAATCCAGGCATATCAGCATGCATTTTATTGAGAGTAGAATGGTTGCCTATACTTCGCAGCTTCCAGTCTACTTCTGGTACAGCCATAGCCAGGCCTTGTAGCCAAGCTGGGTTATGATTGTTTAGATGAATCCTTGCAGCTGTGTTTCAATGTTCTGAGGATATGTATCTGATCCAACAACTTAGAGGCCTACGAGCATAATCTACCTGTGCTGTTCCATCAAACACCAGACTGCAACAAAACATGATTTGTCATCTTTTCTCTCCAGTCCAAGTTTATGAGTTGACCATTTTTTGACCAGGTCTGGTAACAGGCCTCTGTGTTTCCGCTCAGCTGCCCTTGTAGGCAGAAAGAAAAAGCTACGTAGGCAGAGAAAACTCTCCCTACATCAATTGAGGAAAGAGAGACACATTGGCTCAAAGAGCCGTGAGTCTCCCTCACCAGAAGATGAGAGAGAGAAGATGTAGGCGGATACAGCATTGCAACCTCACCTTACCTAGATTGATGGATGTGGGACATTCCTTGGCTGGAAGGCTGACAGTGCTGACTCTGCTTGTTGAAGGTCTGAAACTCCAGTCTTTCAGCTATCATCTTGCTCTCTTTCTCGTTGCTGGACCTGTCTTCTCTCTCTGCCTGCCATGCTTCTCTCAGTCTGAACTTCGTTGTGGGGAGGTCATACAGTCTGTGCACCAATGTGGCCCCCTTTATTGATGTGGGGAGTGTTTCACTGCCTACATAGTTTTTCTTTTCTTTTTCTTTTCTTGGATGTGGGAACTGTTTCCTGCCTGCACAATCTTTTTTCTTTTTCTTGCCTCTGTCAGCTGAGAAAGTGACGCAGCCACAACAGTTTCTCAACATCCCATGACTAGTAACGTTTAGAGAAGAGAAAATATCGATGCTGTGGCGTACAGCAACTAGCGGATTTACTGGGGCTTCCAGGGGCTAATTGGTGGGTTTACTTGCACAGGTTCTAGAGAGTCGGCGCAACTGTTTCTGACTTGGGTCTTTGCTCTTCCTAAATTCACAATTACTAGATTGCGCTGCGTGCACAGATTCTGGACACACACTTAACTGGGGTTTGCTGCTGTTCTCCTCCTCCTTGGGCTTGCGGCGCTTAGCCAGACATCCTCCACAAACTCAGTGGATTATTGAGGTCTATCAAAGCTTTCCTACAAGGCTGCTTGCTAGGAAAAACTACAGGAAAAGATGGCGCTATTGCAAGTGCATATAGTAACTATATTATAGTTCTCTAAACGCAGCCATAGCTGCTCAACCACAGGTAAACATGTCAATTGCCCAACTATCTCAACTAACTTGCAGCACACTCTCGTCACAGCACACTCTCGTCGGGACATCCCCTATCTTTCAAAAGAAGAGGACTCATAACTCTTTGAGCCAATATGTGTTCTGCTTAAAACTCATGAAACTGCCAGTGGTATGGGGGGTACACCCTTTCCCACAGTAAAAAACCACTTCTCATCATTTGTGTGCTTTCCAGCTAAGAACGCTCACATGACTTATTCCCCTTATATTCTACCCAAACATCTGTAGCTGGATTTGCCCAAACACACCGTGCGCAGCTTGGCAAGGTTTTACCTTTGTGTCCAAACTCTCAAAGTTGAGCAAGCTACTTGGAACGATGGCATCTCCTACCTGTGACCTTTGTGGTGCCCAAGATGATGTGCAGGGTTAGCAGCATGCTATTTACAAGTGCACACACCCAGGTCTGCTCTCTTTGGCTGAAGTATGCTTCCTCTTTCTCTGGCCCTCTCCATCCTCTCTTGAACACCTCTATCCAGACGGCTCCTCACCTGCCTGCCATCACCATGTACAGTCTTTTGACATGTTAGCCTTCATGAAGAGAGGCAACGACACGCTATACAAGTGTAAGCCTGCGCTGGACATGGCCATTAAAGAAAGACCCAACAGTCAGCGCTGAGGCTAATTGTGAGCCCTAACAGTGATCTAGAGGCTAATCTATGAGCAATGAAACCGATTGCGGTGTTGGTACATAACAAGCTGTATCCTTCAAGATAACTTTTCAACACAAGCTTTTCTTCTTTCCTTCTTCTTCTTCTTCTTCTTCTCCTTCTTCTTCTTCTCTTCTTCTTTGTTTGTTGATTTGAGAAAAAGGCTGCAATCTATATGGAACCCTGATGCCTTGGCGGAGAATAGTGAGCACATGAACAAATTAGCTAAATATCATCAGTGGGTTGTCACGACGAGAGTCTGCTGTGCCGAGAGTGTGCTGCAAGTTAGTTGAGTTAGTTGGACAGTGGTATTTATCCTTGTGGCAACACAGCTGAGGCTGTGTTGAGAGAACCTTTACTTCACGTAGGAACTCGCAGTAACACCATCTTGTTCTTATCATCTTTGTGAACCCAGTCAAGCCCCTAATAAAGTAGCCCATGTGTGAGTAAGCTCACCTAGCCTTTGGAGGAGGAAGCCAGCAGTGCCACGCCAGTTAAGTGCATCAGTCCAGCATACGAAGCTCAGCCTAATTACCAATAGCATCATCCAGCAAGCCAAGCAAGCAAGAGTCAAGCCGACTCTCCAGAATCTGCATCATATCTGTCAGTAGCTAGAATCTCCAGCCTGACCCGCTTGTTGCTGTACGCCACAGCATCAGCATCTTTTCTTCTCTCAACTCTGGTCATGGGATGTCAAGACACTGTTATGGCTGCGTCACTTTCTCAGCCTGACAGGGTGGCATTTTCTTTGAAACTTTAGTTAGCTGTTCACGGCACTCTCTGTCCCTAGGTATTTGCATCTAAACTTAGGTAAGCACACAGTGGGAAATTTAGAGTGCTTTTGTTGACATGCACACACTTCGAGAATCGAGACTTCACTCTGCCAGAGGCAGGAGCATGCATCTGCCAGTAAATGTGAAAGATGTGACCAAGGAGGACTCCACGACAAGAAGCATGCTGTTTCCTTTTGTCCATGTGTTCTGTTTCAGAAGGACTTCATCACATCTGTTCTCTGACTTCCCCTCTACTCACAGAACTGTTCTAGACAACGCTTTTTATTATACTCAAGCTAGTTCTGAGGTTGCCTTTCACTTCTCCCAGAAGAAAACGAATGAGACTTCTCATCTTATTTCCCAAATCTGACTTTTTTTTGTGTGGCCGGCACAGTCCAGCAGGCCGAGCAGCCAAACTACTGGCTGAAGGTCTAATCCCATTGTAACCTTCATTTCTTCTTCGCAATATTTTGTTGACAGGCTAACCGTTAGCCTGTGACACTTGGTCATTTAGACCAAAGGCCTTCTCTATCTAATAGGCTCACAAGTGAAGGCCGAACAGCCAAACTTCTGGCTGAAGGCTTGATCCCATGGCAAGCCTTTTTAATGTCTGTTACCTCAACCCTTCCTAAACAATTCTTCTGCTATTTTTTTCCACTTTTACTTGTCCATTTTCCTGGATGGAAACAATGATTCCTCTCTTCATGGCATCATTCCAAATGATCATGAACATGCTTGCAGTCCCTGACCAAAGCCTTTGGCAAAGGCCTTCATGCCTCATTGCTCTATTTCACCACCTCCATTCGATGATTGCTACCTTCTTTAATGCTCTTAACAAAATCCTTTGTTTTCTGCTCCAATTAAAAACCTTGGTTTGGTTTGGTTTCAGGCACCTTTTGCTTCAGCTAAGCTGCCCTTGTAGGCAGGTACAGCTATGTAACCCTATCCTATCCTATCCTAAAAACCTTGATCGTCTCTATCATATGTGGACATGATGTGGATGGGGCCCACAGGTGACATCACCAGTCATAGTATCACCCTGCTAGCACTGGGTCTGTTTAAGGGTTCTTTCAGGCTTTTTTGATTCCATTCATATGACCAGCACTTAATGTGCCAATCCAGAACACATGTCAAGAGCACACTCCCTTGTAATCTTAGGATTTCATTACAAAGCCTTGGATGTGAGCAAGTCAGACTTTGTGGCGAAGTGACCAAATAAGATACAACGGCCCCCTCCATAATGCAGGTGAACAAGAGATCCCAGGTCGCCTAAAAGCAGGGAAAACACCCAGAGGCACCCAGATGAAAGATGGAAGCAATGTAACTTCAGCTGTGCCTTCAGTGCTCTGCCATGCTCTGCACACAGCAAAACAACCCACAGATCCGTGCGCTAGCGACGCCCTAGCTAGCCCATTCGTCAAGGAATGTTTCCTTCATCCATGCAGCCGCACATAGCATGCATTGCCTTTTCCCCCTATGTTTTTCATGCATCTGGGGCACCCAGCTCTGACATCCTTGCTCTCTAGAACCTCAGGGACCGTGCTTTTGGCCTGAGACAGTTCAATGACTTCTTGAACTAACAAGAAACTTGGAAGCACATGCTCACCATAATGCTCAGAACCTTCAGCAGTTCACAGGCGATGGCTGAGTGCACCCAATTGGCTTTTAGCGACCTCAACTGGGCATCCAAGAGCTAGCTTGTGTTTGCTGGCGACGGCTGAATGCACTCAATTGGCCTAGCAGCCTCGACATTCCAGGAGCTATAGATCGTGACCAACATACATCAGCTAGCAAGCAGAGATGTCCGAGGAAGGTTGGAAAACACACTCTAGGCGGAGTAGCATCCGGCAGCCCATGCACCCTACCAGCACCAGCAGCACATGCTCACACTACCACTCGCTCTTCATGGTTCACATCAGGGCTTCCTTGCCCTTTCTGCAGCCATACTTTGGACTGGGCATGCTCAAGCCTTCCCTAAGCCACTCGCTTCCAGAGCCCCTCAGCCATGTGGCCATGTCACACCACAGGGACCCCTATTAACATGCTCCTGACTGAACGTGTCTTAAGGCTTCCCAGCCACATGCCGCCCCCCCTCCCCCCCTCCCCAACACACACACACACAAACAGTCTGTAGCGTCTCTCCTTCCCTTCCCTACAAAAGCATAACCATTTCACAGACTTTTTGCTGGATGTGGTCCAGCTCCTCCCGTTTTCTGAAGCCGGCCCGGTGCTCTCGGGTATAGGAGTGCGCCAGTGCTCACTTCCATTTCCTAAGCCGGGCTGGTGCTCTCTATGTAGATTAGTGCGTGAGCAAGAAAGGCTGTTCCAAGCACCAGCAGCGCTCACTTCCACTTGGAAGCCAGGCTAGTACTCTTGGTGTAGAAGTGCGCCAGCAGGGAGGCTGTGCTGAGCACCAGCAGCGCAGTCAACAGCAGGCCGTAATTGAAGTCGTCGTCCAGCGTGTCAAAGCCCTTGGCTGGAGAAATGCGCGTGTACTGCACAGGTATGAAGTGGATGAGTAATAGAGGAATTATAATGTTGTAGAGGGACATTCAATGCATCAATACAAACAAATTACAAGACCCGTTCTTCAAAAGAACAAGATCAAAATTAGGAGCGGCGCAGGTCTTTTGAGAGGCGCAGTCAGGTGAAATTAGGAATGGGCTGGAGCAACGCGGGTGTGCTGCACAAGCATGGATTAATTTCACATGAATCCTTACTTTGCAATGGAATACTAAAATATATTGTCAAGGGTTACTAGAGCACCTATTTAAAAAAATGTATCAACTGAACACTCCCGAAAAAAAGATTGCAGGTCATTTGAGAGATGTAGCCACGTAAAAGTAACAAGGTCAGAATCCTTGCATAGAGTGATGCTCAAATCTAGCATGCTCAAGAGGCTTGAGCAAAAACGACAAGAATCGTTATGCAAGCAACTCATTTTATAGGCATGGTTGTGTCAGTACAATGCTGAGCATCCCCTTGGATGGAGCAATGTTTGTATGTTTTAAATACTATTTGTTAGAGGCTTGAGCAAAGATAACGACTACACCAGCAAAAGCGGCTGCGTGCATGTGCACAAAAACAAGAAGCGCGCTGCATGAGCAATCCATTTTAGAGGCATGGTTGCATCAGTACTGTACAGGGAATGCTCGTAGATGGAGCAATGCTTGCATGCTTTGAAACATCATTGAACAGCTTCGCTGCCTGATTTGAGGGGCGTGATTTGAGGGACGTGAGCAGCATGACAAGAGGTGTGATGCATGCACAGTCCATGATGACACGATGCCTGAAGCATACAGAGTCCATGATGACCTGAGGCGAGTTGCGATGCCACTTTCAACTCAAGCCTGGCCATCATTGACTGATACATGGATTCATTCTCATCTCCTTTACTAACCGAGGGCATTAGCTTTCTCACCTGTAGGTCCACACCCCAGTTGAAGATGAGGGAGGTGGATTCCAAGCGAGAGGCTGCTGCTACTGTACCGCGCAGCCCCAGCACCTGCAAGATAGTTCGTGTGTGTGTGTGTGTGTGTGTGTGTATTTCTGTGTGTGTCTGTGTGTGTATGTGTGTGTATGTGTGTCTGTGTGTGTCTGTGTGTGTGTGTGTGTGTGTGTCTGTGTGTGTGTGTGCGCGCGTGTGCGCAGCCATACACAGATCTATGATGCTGGTATTGTGCATGCTTGTACGCCTAGGCAAAATACAATGCCTTCCTTTCTCCTTTTTTTCCATGCTGTCAAAAAAGAAACGATGAAAACACATTGGTGCATACAAGTAATATGTATAGTTGGGCGCATTCGTCCATTTGCCATTGCCATTTTCATTCACCATCTCTATTTCTTTCATTTTGGGGGGCCAATTTTGGGGGGTTTGTCACAGAAGCCCTTCTGAGCCTCTTTGACCCCACCCTTCATACATTGTTTGCATGAGATAAGGCCCCTGGCATGAGCTTGCTGTCTGGTGTCCTTGCATGGATTCTTGCTAGGGGTCCCATAAGAGATGCAGTTTGACAGGCGATGCTGTTTCTTTTCTCAAATCAAGTAGAAACAATGGAACTCTATCAGGTGATGCTACCTCAAGTCAAACAAACACAATTTGTTGTCCGCAGCTTCTGCACATACCCAGACATCCACCTCTTCTAACATTGCAGTACATGATACAACGAGCTTGCAATTTGTACTTCTTGCAGACACACACACACACACCTGCTTGTCATACGTGACGAAAGACAGCGAGTTGACTGGCAGGGTGTCCTGGTACGGCAGCAGCCTCTCCTCCATCTCCTGAGCACTCAGTTTGGTCTTTTTGGGCCTTCGTGGGTCAATGTAGCGAGGGTCGATGGCGTAGACCTGCCCAAACACATGAAGGCAAGCACAAACACAGATCAGGTGAGCATTTTGTGCCACTGTAAGGGAATCACGGGTCAATTGCGTGGAGCTGCCCAAACACATGAAGCCAAGCACACAGATCAGGTGAGCATTTTGTGCCACTGTAAGGGAATCACGGGTCAATTGCGTGGACCTGCCCAAACACATGAAGCCAAGCACAAACACAGACCAGAAGCTTTGTGTAGCAATCACATACGAACAAATTTAAGGGTCGATGGTATAGACCAGCCTAAAGAAATGAAGGCAAGCAGAGTACGGAGGCCATCACCATTGACAGGTGCCAAGAGAATACGATGCTGGATCTTCAAGGTGAAAGTGTGGAGGACAAAGTCCTTATCAACCATGGTGGAGGTCCTAGCAAGGCGTGGGTGCAAGGATCAAGGTCACAAGGAATGATGTGGACTCCTTCAGCAACTTGTCCATCGCCTCCACCTCCAGCCAACACACACTCAAGCTGCGATGACATGCACGTTACATAAGCTGTCAAAAAACCTCACGCAAGCAATGCGCATGCCATGGACCATGCAAACTGCTCCTTCGAGCTAAAGATGTCACATCCCAGACACACACACACACACACACGCAGACATACACATTTTCTTTAAATGAATGTATCATATCCTGCTTCCTCATTTGTTTTGCTCATCTCGAAAAAAAAAGTGATTGATCCTGACAACAAGAACACACACACACCTGGTCATAGATGGTGCGGGCCAACAGTTGCTTTGAGGTGATGCCGGCACGTGTACGTGTCACACCGAACGAGCGTGCAGGGGTGCGGGTGAAGAAGGAGGCCCTAATGACCTGCGCATGCGGTGCAGCATGGCAGGCATGTGAAGAAGGAGTGCAAAGAAGAAGTGGGAAGAAGGGGAAGAAGGAGAGTTTGAAAAAGGAGGTACAGCGCAGAGCTGAACCACGAATGAACCCCCAAGGCAAGCTCAGAGCAATCTCATCTCGATCACTGAGAGCAGCACCAAACACCCAGAAGGAAGAGTGCACAGCTTTGAGCAGCAGGACTGATTAGTGCTTCACAGCAAAACGTGCTGCTCTTCCTTGTCTGCTCCCCTTCCTCGTCCCAGCAAATATGCGGCACTGCTAGTTGAGGGATGTTGGTTTGGACGAGTGCCACAAAAGACATGCGCCATTTGGGTTGCTAGCAACAACAATTTGGACTGCTTTTGATGCAATCCCAAAATGCCTTCAATAAGTTGGGAGAATGCCTCACAAATGATGTGCCAGCAATTCACCTCCAGGATGGGCTGCGTGGCGTGCAAGCTCAAGAGGGGAGCCATAAGCAGATGATAAATTAGACAATGTCAGCACCTCACCTCTAAAGGTGGGGGGTTGAAGGAAGTGACGGGCTGCGTGGCATTAGGGTTGAAGAGCGCATCCAGGACGCTGAACTCACGAGGAGTAGCGTCAAAGAGCTCCAAGGAGGTCAGGGCAAACCTGTAATAGGAGAGGGAGGTGAAAAGGAAGGATCAAGCTGGGCTTCCAAGCAATCCACGCGTTCCCTACAGGACTGGCGTTAAAGCGCTCCAGGGAAATCAGAGGGAACGTGGATTGCGAACAGGAGGCGCAAAGAGGGCCGGATTTATCAAAAACACAAAAACTTTTATAGGAAATAACTGTGGGGTTGGCGGTAAGAAAGAGCACTAAAGGATAAGGCAAGGGCAGCTCTTACAATCTTGCCATCTCCTCACGTCTTACTGCATGCTGCCACCTCTATCAACCCTTATTCCCATTTGTATCAAGAGGGGCTGCATGAACGTGAGAGTGAGCCTGGTGCATTTAGCTCTCCAGAGTCGCTGCAGACAGCTTGCATGTCGACCTCCCCCCCCTTCACATCCACACACCCACACACAGGCTCTCACCTTGCCGCAGACACATCCCACAGCTGCACAGCAGCCAAGTTGTCGGTGATGACAGCAGCTGCGGGGCCACGGGCGTAGGGCTGCAGCTGGTGATGCAGCACATGGCCGGATGCGCTGTCCACGATGTGGATGGTGGCTTGGATGGAGTCCTGCGCGAGAACAAGACAAACTATGAGCACATGGAACAAGAGCATGCATGGAGCAGGTCAAACTTGAGTTGGGGCACAGGATTGCAGTGACAAAGAGCCCTCAGTAAAAAGATGCCTGTCTGCAAGACGGATGCAAAGCCATTTGGAAGCTCATAGTAACCCCTTTCTCTCCCCCCCTATAGGCACACACACACACACACAAGCGCTCGCGCAAACACACACATACACATAATTCAGTTCCGGACCTGCTCATCTGGGTCCACCCACACTCCTGGCGCCATCCCAGTCACCACCACCAGTGTGTTGAGGTTCAGGTAGCGGTACTTGATGCTGCGGTCTCCCAGCACCTGCACAGCAGCAGCGCAGAAGCACAGTGTGTGTGTGTGTGTGTGTGTGTGTGTGTGTGTGTGTGTGTGCGTGCGCGCGCGCGTGTGTTGCATAACAGGTTGCATTGTTTTGGGTTCTTAACAAACCCTTATACTGTGATCTTCTGCAGCCCTGCACACCTTTAATCATCAGCCACACCAGTCATACCACCTTCCAAACCATGATGCATGAGTGCATGGTTTTTATGGGGTCCCTGCGTGGCTAACACCACAAACACCAAGCAAGCGCTTGCATGACAAGCACATGCTTGCATGTCCTTGCTGCATACCTGTGCCACATGCCCGCAACTTCTTCATGCACACCATTCTCAAGCTCATCTGTCCCTGCACACTTCCAGGTGTGCAAACTCCCACACCATGGAACCCATAGGAGCTTCACCCAAGCTCAAGCCGCACACCTGACAGACGAGTGTGCGAATTCCTACAGGCCCTGCGCAGCCTCTGCCATTGCTCTCCATGTCTCTCCTTTTGAAGCACATGCCACACATCATTAGGCGTGCAACACATGTATCAAGAAACAGAAACGCTTGCAAACACCCTGGGAACTTCCACGTGTACAGACAAGGTTGCAAGATGGTAGGTGTGTACCTCGACAGATGAGTGTACACATCCCTTCATCCATCCATTCCATGAATTAAAAACAAGATTGCAAGGTTGTGAAGCGTGTGCCATGACAGTTGAGTGTGCATGATGCACAGCCTCAGCCAGCTTGCAGTGGACTTTGCCGGTGTTCACCACACCGCTCCTCAGAGCACCCTGCATACCTTGACGGATGAGTGGGTGGGTTCCTTGGGGTCCCGCGCAGCCACTGCTAGCAAGGGTTGAGAGAAGGCCAGGCTCCATGTGCGCACTGCATGTATGGGTGCGCCAGACAGGGCAGCCTGGGCGGCTGCGCCATCGAAGCCGTATCCCTGCATGGGAGCAGACATACGTTGGTCAAGTGAGCCACAAGGTGGACGCATTGCAATCAGGCAGCCAGGGCTGCTGCACCATCAAAACAGTCGCCCTGCTCTGGGGCAGCTGCACACGGGTCTGTTCTGCTAGCGTGAGAGTGCCTAATTTGAAGTCAGCTGTGATTGGGTAGCCTGGGCGGTTGCGCCATCACAGTTATATGCCCTCAATAAAGAGTGCAGATGTGCGCTGGCTTGTCCAGCTGGCGGAAAAGCCTCGTGGTGCTCGGACAGCCCGGCTATCAAAGCATTGAAGTGCAGACGTGCAGTAGCGGTTGTAATGTCCCCGTCTGGAATTTCCAGCCATCCATCCTCATTTTCAGCTGACACGGATGGTCAGGGGCACCCACGAGCTCCTGACCAACCTGCTGGAGCCTCAGCTTCGTCTGTGGACTAAAGAATTGGAGGGGCATGTCAATGCCTCTGAACAAGTCTGAACTTCATGAAGCCATTTGGATTGCAGTGCTTTGACCTATGTAACTACCAACCAGGGAAATCTGTGAAGCCTCCTTCCGTTTAAAAGTCTACTCCTTATCTGTAGCAAGCATACAATGCTTTCAGCCAGTATTTTGTAGCACAGATGTTTGTGGCATGCATAACTACAGCTCCAAGCATTGATCCCACCTTATGCCCACCCCAGACTCCTGATTCACTCGCCCGCATCCTCCCACAAATGTCTGATGTAATGTAAGAACTGGCATTCTTACAAAAAGGAAGCACCATCAAGGCAATGAAGGGAGCTTGGTTGCCCACAGGGTGGCACAAAAGACTGAACATCACACTGCTGTGGCACATGCGCTCTGATACCATCATCATTCCCACTTGCCTGCAGGGCAGGTGCCTCAGGGGTGGAGGGTGCTGTGTGTGCAGCAGCAGACTCTGTCCAGAAGAACAGGGAGCGTTGCTGGGCCACAAAGAATTCCCTGCGCACGCAGCAAGTTGCAAACTGGAAATGAAGCACTGGACATTGAAGCATGGAAGAAAAGAGAGGATTGGCATGCGGTGGACGAAAGGCGGTGTCCTGTCTGGCCACCATGAGCTATATAGGCCACAAAGCACCACAGCGCATGCAGCAGCACATGTGAGGGAACCCAAAACAACGCCATAGCTTATGGCGTAAATGCGGATACAAAAATCTAGGAGGAGAAATGGATTTGCAACAAGAAAAGAGGAGCGAGGCATGCGCAACAAGAAGGAGGAGCGTGGCGTGTGCAACAAAAAAGAATGTACATGCCCAAGAAAAAAGAGGAGCGTGGCATGCGCAACAAGATAGAGGAGCAAGGCATGCACAACAAAAAGAGAGGGATGCGCATTTGCAAGAAGGAAAAGGAGCGGTGCTGGCCATGAATCGCCTTCAGCATAAGCAGCAAAAATAACATCAAGCAAGGAATGAAACAATTTTCCTTTGACAAGCTAAAACATCCCTTGCCACAAAAGCACTGAATATACGTATCCAACACTTTGCACATTCTGTCCCCATTTGCAAGACACTCTGCAAAAGACGATGACAGTTGCTCAAGCGCGTCACCTGCCCGGCCACAGGCGTGCCTGGTCGCCAAGCAAAGCCACACAAGGTGTTGTGCCAGGATTTTGTAAAAGCGCCAATCCTTGGTGCAAAGCACTGTGGTGTTCTAATCAGGAATGACACCTACCTGGCCACAGGCGTGTCTGGCAGCAAAGTCACACGAGGCGCTTCCACAGGGTTCTGCGAAAGCTCCACAGCCAAATACACCGACTGCTCCACTCCCTCTGTGATTGACACAGTCCCAATGCCCACCAACTGCGCAAAAGCAGAGGCGCACCTCGTGTGTTGGTGCAAGGCATGTGTGTGTGTGTGTGTGTGTGTGTGTGTGTGTGTGTGTGTGTGTGTGTGTGTGTGTGTGTGTGTGTGTGTGTGTGTGTGTGTGCGTGTGTGTGTGTGTGTGCGCGTGTGCACGCGCGTGTGTATGTGTGTACCCAGGCAAGTAAATATGGCATACATGCAAGCAGATTTGCTTGCATATTCATGGAACAGATTTGCCTTATACTTGGAAGCCCTGGTGAAGATGATGAGACACAGCTCATCCCCACCCTTCCTCCTGCCAAACTCTCCCAACCTCAAAACTGACACCCAGATAAAGCTTACTTACAAACAACTCTTTTTTTGGGCACTTCCGGACACTTCCAACCATTTGGCGCACAAGCCCTATCAGCTCACAACAATGTATCCCCTGACATAGCCAAGAGCCGCATCCCCCCCCCCCCCACACACAGAGCCTTGTCCCCACACACAGAGCCTTGTCCAGCCACGAGTCACCTTGTCCACGCGCCCTGGCAGCCTGATCTCCTCCAACGCTGCCCCTGTGTGCGCATCTAGCACTGTCAGAATGCTGCCACTGCCACCAGAGTGCAGGGCTGCCACCCTAGGGGCGTGGGTGAGGTCATGGAACAGCTGCCACTGCAGCAGTTGCTGCAAATGGGCAAGTGGGCGGTGAGAGCATAGACAAGGCGTGAGTGAATGAGGTCATGGAACAGCTGCCACTGCACCAGCTCCGGCACATGGGCAAAGGTAGTGGGGAGAAAGTGAAGCACAAGTGGTTGAGTAGGCCTGAGGTAATGTGAGAGGCGGATTCGCAAGGTTGAGCCTGAAGGTGCAGTAGAGACAATCTTCCTTTTTGTAAAGAGCAGGGAAAAATGGAAGCATTGAGCCTTGAAAATGTCAAAGGTCAAAACATAAGATGTGCACACCACAGCAATCTTAGAAGGTGAGTGTCGGGTACAAAAACAAGGCAGGCAGGCAGGCAGGCAGGCGTGTGTGTGTGTGTGTGTGTGTGCGTGTGTGTGTGCGTGCGTGCGTGCGTGCGTGTGTGTGTGTGTGTGTGTGTGTGTGTGTGTGTGTGTGTGTGCATGTGTGTGTATGTGTGCGTGCGCGTGTGTGTATGTGTGTGCGCGCGCGTGCTCTTACAAGTACCCATACCTGAGGGGCAAGTGCGCGTGGGAAGGGGCGGGACCACACAGTGTGACCGTCCCCATTGTGCAGGGCTGCCACCTTGCCGGCCTCCGTGGCCACCATGATGAGCTTGCGGAATCCACGTGAGTCCCTAAGATGTGAGGAGGTAGAGCGTTTTAAATCGCTGAGATTTGATGAGTTGAGGATTTGAGGCATTTTGAGCTCCTGAGCACCACGACGAGCATGCGGAACCCGCGAGAGTCTCTGAAATGTGAGGAGGTATCTTTAAAGTTAAGCAACTTGGCAATAAGGAGCTTACTGGCAGCATACATCCAAGCCCCTAAAAAGCAAGGTAATGGGATTGAACACATCAAACGCATTCACTGTCGTGATGTTCAGGGGTCCTCGTAAGTGTTTTTGGGTAGGTAGGGCACTAAGGGAGTAATTTCTGTATGCCTGGGTGATGGCGTGCTGCTGCAATGAGCTGTCGAGAGTCCCTGGGACGTGAGAGAAAAAAGTTCCTGATCACTTGTAACACATGCCCTGCTCACTGAAGCCTGCTCAAGCTCAGCTAGTTTTGGCTGAAAGACAAGAATGACGGACAGTAGGCACGTGCGAGTCTGGTGGAAGAAGTCTTCCTCACGCCTTGCAGCGCTGCACGGCAGCAATGGGCCATGGCTCAAGAACAGGTCTAAGGTGGTCAATGGTCACTGTAAAAATAATCGCGTCATGCCTTGCGACACTGCGAAAGGCAGCAATGGTCTACATACGACCACGGTCTGTGAAAAGTCCACATGGTTGGGGTCTATAAAAAGCCTTGATGCCTTGCAACATTGCGACGCAGCAATGGACCATGGTCGTCGTTTTTATGGCAACAACGGTCCTCAGTTGCGGTTTCCAAGGCAGCAATGACCTGCATGGTTTCAACTCAACCCAGATCCCACGATTTCGGCCCCTGTTCCTCCTTTTGAGCACCCTGGCGCGCGCACACAAAGCCAAGCCTTTTCCCAGAATCTGTTTGTACAAAGTTGTGATGTGAAAGCACATAGCAGGGCTTGGACACAGATTCTGGAAGGGCGGAGCCTGAGGGGCCCAGATAAGCTTCCAAATAGAGGCACCCCAACACACACACACACACACACACACACACACACACACACACACACACACACACACACACACACCAACACACCTGGTGGGCGTTGTGCGCTTGGATAGAGCCCCCCTCAGCTCCGCATACTCCTTAATCTCTTCAGGTTTAGCAAACTGGAACTGCACCTGCATGAGCATGCAGGAGAGATTGACCAGATTCAGTGGTGCGCTACCAGCTTGATGATCGAAGGAATCTGACATGGCAAATTGTAATTTATCGTGTAAACACGCTATTGCACCCATCCCCACGTTCAGACAATCAGGAATTGAAGGTGTGTGCACTTTCTGTGCTATTTGTGGCATGGATGAAGCAGTCTTTCTGCTTGCAATTTGAATCAGCACGAATCCTTCCCTTCCCGCTTCCTTACACCGCACCTTCAGGTGTCAGCACTGATGCCATCAAGACAATCAATAATGTGGAAGTCTGCGCGAATACCTGCATTTTAAAAGTTCTCAATCCTACAGCGGCAGGTACAGAGCTCACAAGCATCTGCATAGGTCCGGCACAATCCTAAGTATACCTAGATTAAATCAGCAGCAATTGTACATACACACAACTTGGTTTGCACTCGGAAGGTGTATCTGCACAAAAGTCATGGCGCATCACTCAAGGCAAGCAGCAATACTCTCAGGATTTGCATGACTGCACAAACTGTGCAAAGTCGTCAGGCCACTCAGCAAGACGGGCAGAGCAGCAGCAGCAGCAGCAGCACGCACACTTTGGCACTGAGGATCTGCACCTGCGCAAACTGCGCTGAGTCCTGGCGGATCGCTCAGCAAGATGGGCAGCAGCAGCAGCAGCAGCAGCAGCAGCAGCAGCAGCAGCAGTAGCGGCAGCACGCGCACCTTGGCGCTGAGGATCTGCATCTGCACGAACTGCGCAAAGTCCTGGCGAGCCTCAGGGCTGCCTGGAGGGGGGGCATCCACAGCTGTGTCCTTGGAGGCAGGCAGCTCTGTGAACAGTGAGCTCTGCGGGGAACAGCATACACATATTACACTTTTGAATTGATATGCACATATATATACACGTGGGACAGCCAGAATGATACTGCCCTTTTTTAAGCAGGTGGCTCTTTGAACAGCAAGCTTCGCAGGCAGAAATCTGTGCACAAGCAGGGCGCATAAGGCAGAATGCTGACCTTGCTGCACAGGCAGCCCTTCTGACAGTGACCAAGGTGCAGCCAATGCTTGGAGCATGCTACAGAATACCCGACCTTGAGCTTGCACACAACAACATCTCAGCCAACAACCCACCCACACACCAGCTAGGGACTCATCCCGCATCCGCATAGTTGTGCCCTACACAAGATACCTGAGCTTATGCAGGCACACATCAAAACCTCAGCCAACAACCCACCTGCACGCCAGCAAGGGACTCATCCCGCACCCACACAGTCACGCCCTGCTGCACTAAGCTGATGCGCTCATCACCCCACACCAGCAGTGCCCTGCACACCAGCAAACCAAAGGGGATGACTTGACACTTCTGCATAGAAAAGTAAGGATGAAGCCCTAGAGCGAAGGCAAGGGCATTTCTGGAATCGTTTAAGGCCGGAGTGAGCCATTTTTTGTAGAATGGATGCCGGAGTGCTCTGGCCCAAGATTTGCTCCATTATTCGTCTCCTAGGTAGCCTATGGGACAAACCTGATCCATTGGAGCAGAAAAAGAAAGGGGGCAGCAATGAGTCCTAGATCATTTAAGGCGTCTGCGCTTCTGCTAGGCAAGAATGGTGCAAAAATTGAGAGCAGGCAAGCGCTGTGTTCGGCCACGACTTGAGTATGAGGACTTGCTCAGCATATTCCCTGAATATGCCCGCCCTGGTCTGGGGGCCCATGTGTGCATGTATGCATGCCTGGGGCCTGGTCAAAGCTGGGAGCTGTCAAGGCTATGGAAGTGTCGCTGCATACCCTTGCCACCTGAAGATGCAGAGCTGCTCTTTGATGCACCAACATCATAAGTCGGCGTAGACGCCTCGCCTTTTGCTGGAGCAGAAGTTCCACCTTCTTTTGTTAACTTATTGAATGAAAAACCCAGAGGGGGGTATCTGAGACCCAAAATCAGGTGTTTTTTTGCATGCTCCCTGCGTATGTTTCCCGTAACGGGCACCTTTCAAACTTCCTGACTGTAGCATTTGAGTTCCTTTTTGTAGCATTTGAGTTCCGGAGGTGCCAGTCACGGGGAGCATGCCCACTCAGCCGCGGCGTGAACCCTAGTTTGCACCACCAAAACTTCACATCTGACCACCAACTGCACCAAATGGGCGATTTGTAGTGATTTGGAGTCCCTGTAAAAGAATATCATTACAAAAACAACGGAGTGAAAAGACACAGTGGCTGGTGGGATACAAAAGTCCAGCCATTTCCCTTGAAGAACATCCAGTACAAGGGGTGCCAAAAAGGTCATTTTTTGACTTACTTCTTTCCTTTTTTTTTAATGCAGGATGTTATCACACTACTGATGGCTTACAAACACATAAAAATGGGGGTAACAAATGGTCCCAGGGTGGAGATATAGGCCATTTTGGGGTTATCTGAGGCCAGGAGAGTGGTCAAGGACCCTCTAATTTTCATTATTATTTGGTGGATGTAAATTTTAATGCAAAATAATGTCTGGCATGGTCAGATTACAGAAAGAAAGTCGAGAAGAGCATGTCTTGCAATATAGGCCAGTTGCCCCCCTCTGTGAAATACCCAGAAGTCGGCTCCCCGCACATGCGCCCTGTGTTTCTGGCATAGCTTCATGCTTTTCCCTGCCAAGATTGGGCGGTTTCTTGGAACCCCAGCCCAGCCCCCTGAACCCCCAAAATGTGCTCCTGATCAAGTGCCCAACCATCGCTGCTCGTCAGCCAAGCCGGGGGACAGCTTTCTAAGGACCACAGTTGTGGGATAACCACGCTCTGGGATAACCCCAGCACAGAATGAGAGTGCAGAGTCGCTTAAATATATCCAAACAAACGGTCCTGCAAACTCAGAATTGGCAAGTTTGGGCAGGGCAATAACTCAGAACAAGTCCAATGTAAGCTCAACAAACAAGCTAGCCAATTCAACTAAACATGTTGTCTTTCGCTTGGTAGGTGCTCGAGACCACGCTCCTCAGGTGAGCCAAACCAAAACACACCTGAAGCCATCGCTGTTGTCCTTCATTTGGAAGGTGCCCACGACCACGCTTTTCAGGCCGGGCGTCACGCTGCCGGGGGCCAACCGGTCTGTGGAACCCCTGGGCACAGACAAGTCCTGTCCGACCACAGTGCCCCTCTGTGTGTCAATGTACTGCAAGCTAACCGAATCTGCGCACAGGGAGCACCAGGGGGTATGGATGGATGGTCAGAGGCATACTTGGGCACAGACGCGTCTTGCCCCACCACAATGCCACTCTGCGTTTCAATGTACTGCAAGCTGACTGAACCTGCACAAAGATTGCACGTAGGTTGCACACATGTCTGCACACAGGGCGAGGTCGGAGTGGTGGGTTAGCAAGGAAGAAGAATGCACACATGCTCATAACATGTGTGTTATGACCTCGCAGGTGCACATGCACACACTGAGGATGCCTTCTGCAACTGTCGAGGTGTTCCAGCCAATTCATTGATTGAATCACATGCACACATTATAGGAACATTTTTTGCCACGCACTAAAGCAAGATATCCGCTTTGCCCAAAGAAAAATGAAAGCAACTTCAGGTTTCACTCCAACCACACAGCAACAGGCATCACGCTGCGCACCTGCTGCACAGGCAATATATGGCAACACTTAGACCCCGCACTTATTTTATTCACTTAAAATCTCCATACAAAGGTTAATACTCTGTGTGGGAGAATGGTCCACGGCATCATTTCAAAATTTGGCTTCTTGAGCATCACCCAAACAAACAGGTGCACAGCCGAGTCATTTGCAATGCCCCTCTGGCCAGCATCCTCTCAGCACAACACAACCTCTTCATACACGCTGGCTTGTGCACACCTTGCACATCACACAGACTCGTCACTGGTCACACAGTTCCTCCTGTGTATGTCCCTCCTGTCCAACATTTCCGCACCTGGACTCGACATCGGAGAAACAGTGCGCCAAATTCTGCACAGTCACACCCTTTTCAATGCTGGGTACGAATGCCAAAGCCGGGTACCCAGTCCTGCTGGGGTTGAGCCTGGCTGACATAAATGTGTTCTGCTTGGTCCCTTTCACATCCTTGTCTTAACAAGTTGTCATACCTTTGTCCTTGCCAGAGACGGATGCCACAGCAAGGTACTCAGTCCCACTGGGGCCATCCTGGCCGGCACTGACAGCTGAGGCGCCCTCAAAGACAGCCAGCTTCTGCACACCCTGCTTGGCAGAGGCCTTGAGCAGCAGCACCCAGTGCGCACCTGCACGCAACACATGCGCATGCGTGGATGCGTGCGTCCAAGTGTGCGTGCATCTTTAATGCAGGGGATCAATACGGTGGCGGATGCATAAAAAAAATCAATGTTTCAGGGGTGAAGGCAAATGATAAATCTCCTATGCAGGTTCGGGATACCCTTGGCACATGCGCGCACGCACACGCACACACACACACACACTTTGGGTATCTGCGCACCTTCACCATTGGCGGCTAGCGCAAAGCCATGCGCATTGGCTACGAGATGGAGCTCAGCAGGCGTGCTCGCTGACACCTCTGGGGCCACGGCAGCCAGGGCCTGGCAGACCAAGCTCTGGGCTCCGCTTGAGCCTAAACCTGTTGATCAAGAGTGAGGGAAGGGGACAGCCAACTCTGACCTCGTTCAGCACCTTTGAAAATTTGCGTACAAGTCTGTGCCAGGGCTTCTCGAGCATGGACTAAAAGGGGAGAGGATAATTAAATGTCTTGCCGCCAATGGCGGCATTACATCAGGTACACTCCATGCCGAGGCCTGGCAGCCCAGCACCTGGGTCCTGTCCATGCCGTAGCACGCCAACTGAGTGAAGCAGCCAATGGCTCTAAGTGCAGTAAACTAGCGTCAGCAGGATCCCCCCATCGCTATCCCTCAGCACGCATGCGCTTGTTTCCCCTCACAGCTGTTTACCCTTCCCACCAGGATGTTGGCCAAGTAGCATGGAAATCTAGACTGTGTAACCTAGCCTACCTTCTAGCGTTGCCTCACAAACATTCCGGTGGGGGAGGTGAACATGACGAGCAGGCTTGCAATAACCACACAGCTGCCTGAGGGCCTAATGCCCCATTCTGGCTGCCCATCTCCGGAATCCAGTTGCTTGTTTGGGGATGCTCAGGCGGCATATCTGGGACTCCACAAGAACAAAGGCAGATTGAGCTTCCAGGATGCCTGGCCACACTTATAAAAAAAAAGCTCTTGATCCCAAGAAGCAGGTCTGTCCTGGAGAACGCACACACACACACACACACACACACACACACACACACACACACCTGAGAAGCAGATGCTCTGGGCATCAGCAGTGAGCACAGCCAGACCCTGGGCCCCAATAGCAGACACCCCAGACAGAGGCTGCGGTGCTGACAAAGTTGCGGGGGATTCTGCAGCGCCCTCTGATGCAGCGAACCTGATAACCTGTGACCCTCTGCGCGCCACATGTGTAAATACATGTGTGTCTGTGTTGTGTGTGTTGTGTTGTGTGTGGTATGTGTGTAAGTGGTGTGTGTGTGTGTGTGTGTGTGTGAATGTGTGTGTACGTATGTGTGCGTGTGTGTGTATGTGTGCGTGATGCCATGCAAAGGCAAGCATATATCCACGCGGGCATGCAAACGACTCCCGCTCTGCGCATCTCAGCACGACCCCTGCAAATGGAGCTGGTGGCTGCAGTCTGATCCTGATTCTAATGCTGCTCTACCCCTTTCTCCCATAGCATGCTACCATCACAAGTATGCCACCATACCAGGCATGCCACTGCATCTCCCACGGTATGCTGCTGCTCAGTAAGACCTACACCACGCCACCTCATCAAGCAGGCATCCAGGCACCTGCAGGGTCACACAGACCCATGCATGCCATGCTCTTGCAGCCTGCATGCCATCAGTTGATGTTCAGGCTCGCAGACCATTTCATCAAGGAATCCAAAAAGATTGTCAACAGCACAACGTCGACCAACTTGAATTACTTGATGAGGTGGCCTGCGAGCCTGGACAACAAAAACATTGCTCTCATCTGCCATTGTGGGAAGATGGCGTGGGTTGCTTGAGCCCCATGCTGTCCAACCAGTGCCCTCCGGCCAAGCTGGCCCCCCCCAGGCTACATAGGGTGCATTTGAAGTGCACAATCTTGCAAATTCAGGCGGGCGGATTTTGCCTGCCTCACAACTACGTCCACATCCACGTGCTTCCACGGGCAAAACCGACCTGCACTACAAAAGACAACACACACTCACCCAGGCACCCAGGCAAAGCCGACAACAGAGCCTGGAGTGGGACCCTCATGGAGTTTGGTGAGCGCCCCTGCTGGGATGCCTGACGCATCCACAGAAGCACTGCTCTTCTCTGTGCCATCAGAGACAGCAAACACCTGCGCAGCAAAACGTGTGTGCATATGTTTGTGTGTGCACGCGCTCTCGTGCTTACCTTCCCATGCAACCAAGCAAAACTTGCACATGCACTGTGACGACACACAGGGGTAAGGCCAGGCCTGCGCCGACTATGCCAACGACTCTCAACCAACAAGCAAACAACCCAACGACAAAACAAATGTGCCCACAGTGCCAGGCCTGCCCAGCTGCTTTAGGTCTGCCAAAAATCATCAATCAACAATTAATGGAGCAGTGGCGCGGGTCACTGACTTGGTGAGCAAGGTGGTGACTTGTGTCCAACTTCATCTCATCAGCAATGTCACTGGGAGGTATTGGCCACTTGGCATCAGCTATGAGGTAGGTTATGGAATGCAGCGCGCGCGCGCGCACACACACACACATACACGCACACACCCTTTTCACCTCACCTATGCATTTCTTGCATGCAACCCATGCCTTAAATGTGCAGGCAAAATGAAGGACCAGCATGCGAAAGGGGCATCCTGTCAAACTACATTTACATCAGTGTACAAGTACACATCAGGTGCATGCACCATCACCAATATTGCTTGCACCCTCATCAAAATGTGTGAAACACTGTACCAGTTTGTCATGGACAGTTATGCATGCGCTCCTTTATGGTCATGGGAGTAAATAGTCGCCCTCCTCCTCACCCGGATTTGGTTTCCTGCCATGACAGCCACTGCTGCTGGGCTGCCTGCCAGCAGCGTCATGGAGGGCTGGTATGCAGGCATGCCCCCTCCTGCTGCTGCTGACCCCTCCGTGCTGGAAACCTGCAGGGGCTCCTCCCACAGCATTCCCCCGCGCTGGTGGTCCCAGGCTCGCAGCATTCCCATGGACAAGGTGAGGAAGGCCCGCTTAGACTCCAGCAGGGTAGCCAGCAGCCCCTCTTGAGGTGCCTGTCCCAGCATGGAGCGCCACTGGATGCTGCCATCCCTCAAGTTCAGGGCCCCCACCACGCCTTGCTCTGTGCCTACAAAAACGCGGGGCTTGATGCCGTGGAAGCTGGCCGATCGCACATGGCCCACATACGCTTTGTACCAGTCGAACGTCCCGGCTTGGTCAGCGTACAGCCCCAAGCACGAATACGGGAGCAGGAGCAGCAAGGGTAGGAGCATCATCATCGAGCTGTCATTAACATGATGCCTGCATCTCCTTAAATTTTTGGATTTAATTTGTTTGTAGGAGCAGGCAGATCTGGCTTGACATCTTGACGACACGGCAGACAGCAATGGCACGGCAGTCCACCACTCGGTAATACCGGTAATTCATGGCTCGAAAAATCGAGCCTGCATCAACAATGATCGCATGATGATCAACGTTTTGACCTGGCTTGCAAGTACCAGTATCAGTGGAGCAACCTGAGCTATTGACAAACCATTAATGTTGAGCAATTCTGTGTTTCTAAGCAACCTCATGCTTATGGGCGTGTGCTTGCCCTCCTCCAGCTAGCCTGTTCGGAGGAAGCAGGTCGCATTAATGCGTCCTGCTCGGAAGCCATCAGCCACACCAAAGATGCGGTCCTGGTCCCGCATCGCTGTGGTGATCGGCGTGGTGCTGGTTCTCTTCTATGCCCTGTGGTAAGGACGTTTCATCCTTGGGGATTTTTGGGGAACCCTCTGTGCTTGCATTGGGGGTGACTCTCATGAGGAAGCTCCTGTTCACCCCCAAGCATGCACATACATGCACAGGGGCTTCAGGAGTTTGAAGACCAATAGCAGCAGCAGCAGCAGCAGCAGTAGTGCTAGACCAAGCCCAGCACCGAGTACAAAAACCTTACCTAGCAGCAGCGTACCTTCTGAGCAGGCATCCACAGTTGCACCCCATGCAGCCATGCAGGAGCAGTATCGGTTGAACAAACTGGTGAGAGTCTATTGGGATTGCTCACATAGCCCGGTGCCATCAGAGTGGCATGAATGAAGCCGGAAGACCTGAAAAGACAATCCTTGGATCTCAAGAATGGGCTCTGCATGTATGTAAGCATCACCTTTTTACATGCCTTCTTTTATGAGCATGAGTGCATTTGTGTGCCCATACACTTGCTTATGTTTAGTTTGATGATGACACATGGTAGGCATGATGACACAAGGTAGGCATTCTAATGCAAGAACAGTTCTCATGCTTGACAGCACTCGCGCAGACATGCATCATGCTGAGAGCACCTGAGCATGTTTTGTTATGCAAGCATACATGCATATTGTTTTGATGACCGCACGCTGTGTAATTTCAGCAATCTTCACACCACATCCCGCATCGCATTCAGGCGCACACTATATTCCTTAACAAGGGACGCACTGAGGAAGGCTTGCCCTCCTTGCAAGCTGCTGCTGGCAGTGCCTCTCTTGATGATGGAGTTGTCCACAAACTAGAGGCTGCCCCTGAACCCAGCAGCAGCGGTAGCAGCAGTGATGCAGGGAGCAGAGCAAGCCCTGCTGGCACCGCTGATCAAGGGGGGCCTGAGGTCAGCAGTGGTGCAGGTGCAGGGGGTGGCGCTGGCATACCAACAGAGGACAGCAGCGCTCACAGGGAAGATGACAGCAGCAGCGGCAGCAGCCGCAGCAGCAGCAGCAGCAGCAGCAGCAGCAGCAGTGGCATTACCGAAGCCAGCACTAGCAGTGGTGTGGATTATGCTCTTTCCAGAAAGGGACGCAGCAGTGGCTCCCAGTTGACCCGGCAAATCGAAGGTGAGAGCTGGCAAGCCAGTGGTGCTTGCATCGCTGGCATGCTTGGACGCACCAGTGGGATGCAATGATCCCAGCAGGCAGAAGGTTAGGGCAGCCAGTGTTGTTCGCTTTGCTGGCATGCTTGGACGCAGCACTGAACGCAGCACTGAGCGGCAGCACTGAGCGGCAGCACTGAGCAGCAGCACTAAGCGTCAACAATCGTTCATATGTACCAAGCATCATGTATGCTCAAAGTGGCAGCACATACTCAAGCAGACCTATGGTGAAAGACGCCCTCGTCAGGTTTGGACTTGACTGCCCTCAAAATGCCAGAATAGGTTCCCACTGTAACAAGGCTGTGAGAAACAACAGATGAGGCATTGGATGACCCATCATAATGTCAGGAGGTTTGCATGTTGCCAATTGGCCAGGATTGTAGAGGAAGAGCTGTTGGGAATAGCGCCCAGGCATTCATGCTGCAATCCCAAACTTTCCTTAGGTGTGGATTGTGGGGCTCGAAGTGGGGCTCAGAGAGGGAGTGGCATACGATCATGTTCATCTAGTTTTGACCAAGTTGGCCATCTCTTGTAAAGTTGTGACCAGGTCAAGGCGTTGAGCAAGGCACCAATGCCACCCTTCCGTCCCAGCTTTAACTTGTCGGCTGTAGCGCAGAGTGGCCTGCTAAATGATTGTGGCACCGCTAGTATTTGACTCCATTTATGCTGCAAAACGTACTGTGTGATGGAAGCAGGATGCATATGTTTGGTAAAAAATGGTGCTTCAAAAAAAGGAACCGAGGAAGCAGGTCAGCCTTGAATGATTACAATGGGTACAATGGGGGTGTCCTTCAGTCAGGGCAGCCTTCCAGGTTGCAAGGTGCATCTTGAACGTTTTGCGCAGGACCCCACCAACGTGTTTGAAACCATATCATGCAGGATGTCATGCCTTTTCACCCTCATCCCTTTGGTGGGACTCGCTGTTAAAGGCAGCGCTGGTTGTTTGATGGTTGAAGTACACTAGCTGGTGTCCAGCTCAGGCTCGTACTTATGCTTTGTTTCCCACCCTCCCCCCGTCAAACCTTAAGCAGCTTCTGGCCTTTCCAACACTCTTTGCGCTGTTCATTGCACCGCTTGTTGTCCCTTGTTACATTTCATGCCTGTTGGATTTTTGTTCTTCAATGGTTTCCCTTTCCTAATATTATGATGCACAAGCATCCCATCCTGCTTGAGCACAGCTCAGGCTTTGCTGTGTGCAGACACGCACGTGCACACACACACACACACACACACACACACACACACAGAGACATATATATTTTTTAGCAGTCCCATCTTGCATTTGCACAGCTCTTCCCTGCCAAAGGCAAACGGCAATCGGTGTTTGCGCTGCCAGCATGCATCACATCCTATTTTGGCAGCTGCTATGGCAGCTCTTCCCTGCCATGTGCGCTCATGATCGGTATTGTTGCTCACAAAGGCACACACAAGCATCACGTCCTCTGCTCTGACACAGCCCTTTCATGCCATGTGTATGAAATGGCCATCGATGTTTCAATCAAGGCGCACATACGCAACACTCTGCTGTCCTCCCAAGCACCTGAGCTCTAGGGCTTGACAGAGTGGCCTATAGCACTCACTGTATTTCAAAGTACATATGTACCACACCCTGCTGGCTTCGCGAGTGGCATGCCCTTGGGCAGAGGCTCAACAGAGTGGCTTATGATACTTGGTATTTTACAAGGTGCACATGCATGACAACCTGTTGCCCTTGCAGGTGGCACGCTCCTGAGCTGGGGCTTGAAAGAGTGGCGGCTAGGCCGTGTCCATGGGGAGGCATCTGTGCCTGAGCCGGCACTCGCTGATTTGAAGGTGAAGCTGCGTAGCATCTGTGCCTGATATACGGCATAAATGTAAGGCACTTCCGACTTGAAGCCTTGCCAAGGTGGGGGAAAGGGGAGCTGTGCATGAGCCAGCACTCGCTGATTTCAAGGTGGGCCTGAGCCAGCACTCGCTGACTCAAAGTTGAAGCCGTGTCTTGGGAAAGGTATCTCTGCCTGATATACGGCATACTTATAAGGCTCTGCTGACTTGAGGCCGCGTCCAGGGGGAGGGGCATCAGTGCCTGAACCAGCACTCGCTGATTGGATAGTGAGGGTCACTGCTGCTGAGCTTGCAGTGTGGGGGCTGCATGTGAGCATGAGTGTTTCCATGGAGTGAGTCCCCAATTGTTGAGACTTTAATGGGAGGAGGGCCTCTCTGCATCATGCACTCGTATTTGCTGCAGCTCTTAAGAGATGGCCCGTTCTTGTCCAATGCTCTGCACACTTGCTTGTGGTCCGTCTATTCCTTGCTGGTGACTGGCCACTCTCTCCTAGCCACATGTGCCCAGAACAGCCACCGCGCTGCACATGCCCATGTAACAAGTCAGGTGCTGCTGACATAAGCTGCTAGGCAAGAAGAGAGTGGCAGCTGATATTTGCAGCGTTTAATCACTTCAAGTCGGTAGCTCTTCCATTCATCCACCCATTCTGGTGTTACTCGTGAAAATCGCGCAGATCACTTCCCTTGCTGGAAACAGCTGTCCAGTGCAAGCTCTGGCAGAGGGCGTTAGCTGCACATGCTATGCCAGTTCCCCTGCAGATCTCTCATGTGCCCATCCGCCCTGCTTGCTCGCCCGCCCTTCATCTGTTGCTATACAACTTATTGTATAAGTTCAAGGGTTGGGTAAAGAGGGTAGAGCATTTGTGGAAAAATGCCTTATAGAGTTTCTACAAGGTCCAATGAGCCACATATTTATAGAGCCTGTTTTGCTGCATGCTCACCCACCCTTCATCTCAGAACACTCTAATCCAAACAAGGCCATGCAGATCACCTTCGCTGATGATTTAAAGCGGAAGCCACCACGCAGCAATGGCTGCTGCCAAATGGCCATAGAAGGTTGACGATCTGCTATGATGACAGTTAGTTTTGCTTGTGGTCGATATATTTATGTACCCGCAGGTCACCTCCATTGCTGGAAGCCGCCATGCAGCGATAGCTACGGCAGAGGGACATGTGTGGACGATGGGCCATGATGACAGTAAGGGGGGCGGGGGCCATGGCAGCATCCCCATGCTTGTGTCTGGGCAACTGGGCAGGCCCGGGGGCAGCATGCCAGCCAGGGTGCTGGGGGAGCTGGAGGTGCGCTGCATGTGTTTATGTTCTTTTAATTGGCTGCTCAATGCAGCGCTGTGAGGCAATGTGTTAGCCAGGGTGCTGGAGAAGGTGGAGGTGGTCTCCAAGAACATGCAGACATGTCATGGGGGTAGAATGGGGGGAGTGCTTGAGAGCATGGACACGAAGGGCAGCATGCCAGCCAGAGCACTGAAAATGAGAGGTGAGATACATGTATATCATACAGCATTACGTTGCGAAAAGGAAAGGTAATTCAGGAAAAAGGACCAACAGTTTCTCCTGCACCAGGCAAAGCAAAAATGAATCCCATATGGCTGAAGTTGGAGGTGCGCAGCCTGCCTTGTATGCTGCTGTTGCTGAGATATGAACGCTTAAGGAATGTTGAGCATTGTCCATCTGTGAGCCAGCGTTTGCTACAAGCCCTCTGCATAAAGTGCAAATGTACCGCGCTGTATGACACTGGAGGGATGGCCTCAAAGCGCTTCATACCCATTTCAAGTCACGTTTACAAAGAGTGGTGATCGGCAGATCCATTTGTCAGAAGATCGTAGGATGTGGTCAATGGCCCGCGGGGGAGTGGGAGGTGATCATGGTCTTTCTGGACCCCATGTGAAGCCAAAGAACAATGTTGAGTTGCGAGGAAGCAAGTGATGGTAGCTGGTTCATGAATGATGAGTGTTTGGTGTAGAGGGCCCTGCAACGCGCCAGAGAGGGACAAGAAGGCTGTTATGAGCTTCTGTTGGGCCTCCTTGATGGAGAACTCCACCCTCCTGACTCGCTGTGTGAATGATTCACAAGTTGCCCATGGGCAGAAGGGTTCTGTCAGTGCTGCCTCTGAGTAAGCTCAGTCACATCAACCATTAGCATCACTCGAAACCGGCCATAAATATCGCTTATAGTTTGCGCCAGCACCGATGACCATCACTCTGCATCGCCACAATTGTGCCAGCACATGTGGTAACCAGTAGTACACGCAGCATGCTCCGCCTGCACCTCAACCTCTTCACAACGCCAATTACAAAAGGTTTTTCTCCTGCAGATACTTTTGACCCCTGTGCATGCAATTTCCTGCACGCGTGTTTGTGTGTGCAGGGCAAATTCGTAGTGCAGGTATCCACGGGCCGCTACCACACCCTGGCCCTGACTGATGATGGAGCTGTGTACAGCTGGGGCTTGAATGACTGGGGGCAACTAGGGCGCAAAGGGGAGGTACGGAGGGGTTGGTGTCTTACTCATGGGATGGTGTAATGCTACATATCCCCTCACTTACCACACCCTGGCCCTGACTGGTGATGGGACGGTGTGTAGCGGGGTTTGAATGACCGGGGACAACAGGGGCGCAAAGGGGAGGTACAGGTGGGAAAGTGTTATGTTCATGAGATGGTGTCATCTTTCATGATCTATGCTGGGTTGCAAGGAAGAGGTGAGGAAGGGATGGTCCATTGTATCCTTGTAATGCATTGTGCGGTCCGCACACAAGGCTCTCCAGGTATCCCTGGATTGCCAGACTGCGTCTGTGAAAGAGGCATACATAGCTGTATTTGCAAGGGCAGCTCAGCAGAACCAAAAATGTGGAACAAAGAGGATTGGAGCTGTGGGGTTACTGTGACTGGGCTGCACTCTTGCATTTTTGCGTTCCCATGCCACTATGGGTCATTGCTAAAAAAATGCACACATGACCTACGATGAGTATGTGCTTGCTCACGCTTGCAATTAAACGCCGGTGCTCACACTCACTCACTCACACACACATGTACATACAGATCGGCACTCTGATGCCGCTCAAGGCCAATGCCCCTCCTGACCAGCAGCGGGAGTGGGATGCTGTGCAAGGAAGGCAGGGGGAGGAGTGCACACATGGGCCAGCCTGCCACCAAACCAGGCCTGGCCTCGTGTCGCAGCTGGCAGGTGCGCAACCACGTTGAGTGTTTTCGTTTTGTTGAGAGGGTGTCCTACAAAGCGGGAACTACCGCCTAGCTTCTCGCCCACATGGGTCAGCATGCCACCAGGCCTGGTGTTACAGCTGGCAGGTGTGTCTGCCTTTCTTTCGGAAGACAATTGCTGCATGGTGGGCACTGCTGGCTCGCAACACCCACAACTTTATTGCAACAAGTAGAAGTGCGGATTGAAAGCTGCTGACTTGCATCCCCCACACTTACGGTACAAGCTAAAAATTGCTTACTTGCATCCCCCACACTTGTGGTACAAGCTGAAAACTGCTGGCTTGCATCACCCACGCCTGTAGTGCAAGTTCAGAAGTGCTGACTTGCATCCCCCGCGCTTAAACTGGTCCAGTGCCGCAGCCTGAAATACGTAAAGGGGAACTGCTGGCAAACACACACACGCATACACATACATATACACACACATACACACACACGCATGCACGCGCGCGCACACACACACACACATACACTCCGCACATAAACACACACGCGCGCACACATATACACACACATGTACACGCACGCACACGCGCACACACACACGCACACAAACGCGCGCGCGCGCGCACACACACACACACACACACACACACACACACATACGCAAGCACTCACCATGTGCGCTGCAGGCAAGCGCATTGTGGGCATCAGCTCTGGCCGCTACAACACGCTGGCCTTGGATGATAGGGGGGTGCTGCATGTGTGGGGCCTGGATGGGTGTGGGTCTGGGGGCATGGTGCCAGCACGGGAGACTGCGTGGATGGCCCGGCCAGCGGGAGGGGGGCTGGAGGGGCAGCAGGTCACGGCCTTTGATTCAGGTGTGTGGAGGGAGAGCGCGAGGGGGGCTGAAGGGGCAGCATTTCATAACCTGTGACTCAGGTGTATGTAGTGATACAGGTGGGGGTGAGGGCAGCAGGCCACGGCCTTTGACTCAGGTGTGTGTGTATGTTGCTTACTTGTTTACTACTGTGTACCTATGGACCAAGGAGACAAGGCTGTATCCAACGATCCTCCAGAGGATACGACCAACAGGTGACTCTTCTTCATGCGCAGGCGTATCTGTCAATGTTGATGAATAAAAGGTTTGAACATGCTGTAATAAAACAGCACAAGTGTGTTTACCAGAGAGATGGCCTACCACATAAGTACAGAAAGGTCATTCAGAGCATCCTGACGGACAAGCATCCTGTCCTTCTGCCTATGCCAGCCGACATGAGAGAGAGGTCTTGAACATACCAGGATGGAACAGAGTGCTTCATGGCATCCCATTCTTCACCACCTGTCCATGAGTCGTTCTCTCATGCTGCTCTTGCCAGCTGATCTTCCTTCTGCTCCCTGCCGCCTCTGATACGCTCCTGGACAGGGCCACTGATCATGGGAGGGTACTAGACTGCAGTACAAAGTGAAAGACGCAGTGCCACACAATAGGGCCACTAATTACAGCTGGATGCCGCCACTAATCACAGCCATTTATCGCGGCTGGGGCCACTAATCAGGGCCCTAATTAGTTACTCACTAAGTTATCAGAGCTCCTACCAAGGCACTTATCAGGGCCACTAGTATAAGGGCTGAATACCATCGAAGACAGAGGGAGGCAGAATTTGTAAGCCCTCCTTGTGAGGTTGCTTGCTCTGGGTGCATTTGCAGGCAATGGAAGTGATGGGGCAGGTGGACACACGACCATGTGACAAAAATCCCTCACACTGCTCCCTGAGCCTGGCGCCACTGCCACAGGCATATCCTCATGCTGCTTCCCCCCCCCCCCCTTTTGCTGCTTCCCTGAGCCTTCCTGGCACCGCTGTCACAGGCTCACGCATCAACACCTCCTCACACTGCTTCCCTGACCCTGCTGCCACTGTCGCAGGCTTGTATCATTTCCTCCTCACACTAGGTCCTTGACCCTGCTGCTGCTGTTATAGGCATAGCAGGACCCATGGCTATAGGTAGATTGTAACCCAGCTGCCACTGCTGCATTATGTATGCTGCCACTGCCACAGCTGCCACTGCCGCTGCTGCATTGCTTGTGCTGCCACTCCCACAGCTGCCTCAGCTGCCACTGGCCACTGCCACTACTGCATTTCTTGTGCTGCATCATCTCCTTGGTGCCTCAGGCATGTCTACACTTTGTGTTGCTGTTGCCATTACGGGTATAATTGGCAAATCTTATTGCAGTTCCGTTCCATTCCCACACGCTACCATCACAGGTGATGCTGCTGTCCCCATGAATTCCTCAACCTTCCCTTTGGGTTTTCCCCGCAAACATTGATAATCAAATGAATACTATTGCGGTTGCCGTGGCAGGTTATTTTGCAGTCCATGTTATCAAGCATCCCCTGCTTCCGCTTGCATCGCAGGCTATGTGTTATGGATAGCTGCCACAGCTACTGGTGAGGTGTACACCTGCAACTCCCAGGATGATGGCTACGGTGGCACACTGGTACAGAAGCATGCCGCCAACCATGCAGGCGAGCTGGGACGGACGACCGATCCGTTTCTGCCAGGCAAGGTGGGTGCGCATGAGGGACACGTGTGTGTATGTGTGTGTGTGTGTGTGTGTGTGTGTGTGTGTGTGCGTGTGTGTGTGCGCGCGCGTGTGCGCGCGCGTGCGTGCGTGCTTCCTTGCAAGAGCACTGGCTGGCCAGTTTGTGGCTACAATTCTGTTGCAACACCACCGTGCTGCGGCCTGAATCCTGACATACTAAGCATGCATGCAAAATCCTATGCTTGCAGGTTGCAGGCCCACTGGCTGGCCAGTTTGTGGTATCGGTCGCGGCAGGCAGGGAGCACTCGCTCGCTACCACTGCAGAGGGACGCGTGTTTAGCTGGGGGGGTAGGAGAGATGTGGCGGGTCGAGGGGGGCAGCTGTCAGTACCAGGCCTGGTCGGGGGAGACCTCGCTGAGGACAAGATTAAGATGGTTGCAGCCGGGGAGGTGAGTGGCGTTATGTGATGTCTGGTGGCTTTGTGGCAGATTGAGAGGGACAGCTGTCGGTGCCAAGCATTGTGTGGAGGAAAGGACCTCACAGACAACAGCATCAAGCTGGTGGCAGCCGGGGACATAAGAGGTATTTTCTCTTCCTTCTTCCTCCACAAAGACTGTCTTGTAGTTTTGAATGTTTGAGTGAGTGAGTAAATGAGTGAGTAGGAACTCCCAAAAAACAGGTCCAAGCTAGTACAAGCTGGGCGATGCGTGTTTTTTCTTCAGCAATAAGGAAAGGAACGATGCTTAGAAAGGAGGTGCTCCTGGCCTGGTGAGGGCAGGCCTGGCAATTAGGAGGTGGTTGTGGCTGGGCATTTGGTGAATAATGATGCTGTCTGCAGCGTCCTTGCCCAGCTGCTTTTCTTCCGGCTTGATCAGAGATTACAAAACCAAATGCACATCCTGTAAGGTCTCTGCATAGAAGCTGAGAGGCTATTGCTTCTTTCTCCTCCTCCTCCCCCCCCCTCCTCCTCCTTCTTCTTCTTCTTTTTCTCCTCCTTTAATTTTTGGTGAGGCTGGGAAGGGAAAGGTTGCATGGCCGCACCTGCCAGCAAGGAAAGCTGAGGCTAGAAAATATCTGGGTCGAGGCTCAGTTCCTGGCCTTTGTTCTGGAATGTTTCAACCTTCGATTTGTGCAAAACCTTCTCAACTCTGAGAGGCGTCATGCATGGTACATATGTGCCTGCAAGTCATCAGAGGGCATGTTGCAGCCTGCCCCACTGGCACACTGAGTGGCAAATTGAAATCGTTAACACTTGAAGCAGCCCTCCTAACTGACGCAGAAAGTTGAGACTGACCCATTAATCACAGCTGACCTGCTTACATCTGCACGCAGTACTCTTTATGGCTGCATATGAGCATCACATTTCTGGCTGGGGATGGACTGGCACCTAGTGCTAGGGCTAAGCACACCGCATAACTCACAGTGGCTTTGTTAATGCTGTGTGCGTTGCTTTTCGGCAGCTGCTTCTGAGCACCATGTGCACGGCTGGGGAGGGACCGCCGTCTAGTGATGGGGCCAGGCACACAGCATGAATTGCACTTTCCCTGTTAACATCTACGCACACTGGTTTTCAAGCGATCCTTCTGAGCACCACGTGTACGGCTGATGAGGAACCGGTGTTAAGTGCATGGACCAGGCACACAGCACAGATCACAGATGTCCTGTTCACGTCTACGCGCAGTACTTTTCATTAGCTGCCTCTGAGCACCACGTGTACGGCTGGGGAGGGACCGGCTACAAGTGCACGGGCCAGGCACCCAGCAACCCAAAGGTGAGGCAAAAGTGTTTACAAGGATTTGAAGTGTTGTCGACCTCTTGCTTGATGGGTCCAATATATACACACATCAAGAGGCATGGCAACTACTACTTCAGGAGATTCTGTGCCACCATGCTTTCGATTTGCCTCTTAATCCCTTGATTTCGTTAAAACAGGACAAAATCTGGTGGCAAAACATTGCGAGAGTCTGCGCCACCATGCTTTTCGCAGTTTGGTCTTCTTCCCAGGCAAAGCGCGCGCGCACGCGTACACACACAAACACATACGTATACACACATACACACACAAACACACATACGTACACACAGTCACACACACAATCGGTCACACAAAAAATCACACACAATCACACACGGTCACACACGATCACACTCATTCAGGTCAGCGGCTCAACCATTGATGTTCCTGCCAGGGCCGATGGGCCAACAGCAGATGGCTCTTGGCGTATCCTGTCTCTTGCTGCAGGTGTGGTAATTGTTGCTTGGCATTTATAGACGCATTGGAAGTGAGATATTCATAACCGGATCGCATGGCGGAAAGTTCCGGCTCTGCAGCATCCCGTTTGCAAGTCCTCTGCAAATTGTTTTTGCGCAGCCTGGTTCTCATCCATATGCATTGCTTCTTTGAATCTGTGTCTGTGTCCAATGTATCTGGCTTGTCCTAAGAACGTGAGATAAAATGTCTGCATCCAGCCTGCTTGCATAAAAAATGCAGAACAAACATCTGTCCTTGCTGCCATCTCCTCTTACCCCATGCATGTTATTGACCTGATGGTATGTCTTTAGTGGCAAGCATAATTCAAATAAATACTATCATGGAGGCCGTCCAGTCTCGTTGCTTCCTTCTGTTTTGTTTTGTTTTGTTTCTTTTCTGCATACTTTCTAGTAGCGTTTTGAGTGCACACTCGTGTCACTCATTTGCGGCAACGTTGGGCATGTAGTCCTCACACATAAAATGAAGATTGATGGGTATGCCTAGAAAGAGGAAAGGTGTGCCCCAAAAAGAGCTCAAGATTTATCTGAGAGCATGAGGTGTGCCGTGAACAAGCTATGAGCGTGCCCCAAAAGAGCGCAAAAAGAGCACAAGGCAAACCCTGAGAAAGACGAGGTATACCCTGTGAGAGCATGAGATGTACGCTGTAGGAGTCCCTGAGGTGTGCCCAAAATGAGCACCAAGTGCAATGTGAAAGAGCATGAGGTGTGCTGTGAGAGGGCAGAAGTGTGCATAGAGAGAGCATAAGGCGGCTGTGCTCGTGTCCTCAAGTAGCCTGCTTGCTTGCTTAGCATGCGATGCTGCCCTGCACATTGAATGAAGCAGCAGACGTGCATTCCTTACCCTCACCTCAGTGATCGCTGTCATGCTGGCCCGCCTGTATGCTCACGCACTTACCCTCAACACACGCTTGCACACACACACATACACACACGCATGCACGCGCACACATACATATACACAGGTTTCCAGCATGCAATGGCCATTGGAATCCCTGAGGATAGCTCTGCTCTTGCTTCAGCATCCACTGCCCCAAGCAGCAGCTTTGGAGGTGCTTCTGTGCAGGAGAACCAGCAGCAGCTGCAACTGGAGCAACAGCGGCGAGAACAGCAAGAACAGGAACAGCAGCAGCCGCGATTGGATGAGCAGCAACGGAAGGAGCAGCAAGAGCAGGAGCAGCAGCCGCAGCAGCAAGAAAAGGAGCAGCAACAGCGGCAGCAGGAGGCTGAGCAGCTGCGCCAGCAAGAAGAACAGCAGCAGCAACAGCAGCAGCAGCAGCAGCTAGATGCATGGTCCCAACAAAAAGCTGTGCAACCCCAGCAGCAAGGAGTGCTGCCACAGCTTCCGGAGCAGGAAGTAAAGCAGCAGCAGCAGCAGCCATGGGTGCAGCCACAGCAGGAACAACAACTCCAGCCACAGCAACAGGAAGAGGTCAAGCAGCAGCCGTGGCAGCAGCCAGGGGTGCAGCCTCAGCAGCAACAGGGGGATCTACCACAACAGCAACAGCAAGAAGTGCAGCAGCAGCAGCAGCAGCAGCCAGGGGTGCAGCCTCAGCAGCAACAGGGGGATCTACCACAACAGGAACAGCAAGAAGTGCAGCAGCAGCAGCAGCAGCAGCAGCAGCCAGGGGTGCAGCCTCAGCAGCAACAGGGGAATCTACCCCAGCAGCAACAGCAGGAAGTACAGCAGCTACAGGGGCTTCTACCTCAGCAAGGGGCGCAGCTGCAGCAGCAGCAACAACAACAACAACAGGGGGGTTTGTCTCAGCCACAGCAAGTTGTGCAACCACAGGGTCAGCTGCAGCAGCAGCAAGAGGGAGTATCGCAGCCGCAGCAGCAGCAGCAGCAGCAGCAGCAGCAGCCACAACAATCTGAACCACAGCCGGAGCAACAGCAGGAAGCTGTACAGCCGCAGCAGGAGCAGCAGCAGCAGCAGCAGCAGCCACAACAATCTGAACCACAGCTGGAGCAACAGCAAGAAGCTGTACAGCCGCAGCCGCAGCAGGAGCAGCAGCAGCAGCAGCAGCAGCTAAAACCTGAACCACAGCCGGGGCAACAGCAGGAAGCTGTACAGCCGCAGCAGCAGCAGCTAAATCTTGAACCACAGCCAGGGCAACAACAGCAAGCTGCATGGTTAGCCCATGACCCTGAAGCTGCGCAGCGCGCACACCAGCTGCAGGAGATGCAGCAGCAGCTGGGCATCATGGCTGCTGAGCAGAGCAGGCCGGCAGCAGGCACTGTGGCCCAGCAGCAACAGGAGTTGCCGCAGCAGCAACAAGACTTGCAGAAGCAGCAGCAGCAGCCCCAGGGACAAGAGGTGCAGCCCCAGGGGCAAGAGGTGCAGCCCCAGGGACAAGAGGTGCAGCCCCAAGGACAAGAGGTGCAGCCCCAAGGACAAGAGGTGCAGCCCCAAGGACAAGAGGTGCAGCCCCAGGGGCAAGAGGTGCAGCCCCAAGGACAAGAGGTGCAGCAGCAGCAGCAGCAGCAGCAGCAGCAGCTGGGGCTGCAGCAAGGCCAAGCAAGCCAGCCGCAGCAGCAGCAGCTCGGAGCCTCCGGACCCCAGGCAGTAGCTGTTCCAGGCTCTGGTGGCCCTGCCGAGGGAGAGCCCAAGGATGGGTTCCACTCCATCTATGCGTATGCCCAGGTGCATCCACCCACCACCCACGTGGCCGATGTGTGGGAAAAGTGAGTGTGGTGTACTAGGGGACCTCATTCCTAGAGTGTTCCTAGCAGACATTGCATTTCAAGAGGATGTATTAACGTGCCGTTCAAGTTGAAAGGCATTCTTAGATTGATGCTAACTACAAGTACGATTTTGATTGTTGCAACAGTGCAGCCTCAAGCGGCTGCCAAACTGTGAGGCCATCCGTGTCACGCCCACAGACATTCTTAGATTCATGCTAGCCACTAATACACTTTTGGCTGTTGTGATGGTGCAGCCACAAGCGGCTGCCAAACTATGAGGCCATCCGTGCCGAGTCCCCAGACATCTTTGACTTCATGCCGGCCACACTGGAGCGCAAGTTCAAGAACCCCTGCTGGTACAAGGTGGGTGTGAGTGGGGTGCTGGGAAGGAGAAGATTTGCACTCAACAAATGTGGTTCATTCCGTCAGCATGTCTTTGATTTTGGCCGTGCAGGTATGGGCAGCAAAAATGACCAAGCACGTGCTTTTATTTCAAAGATCGCATTTTAACAAATTCTCGGACTGCCCCTCAACACATCAGCAGGGTCTTTTGCTTACTATTTTCATCCCCTACTTTCCATACTGTATGCCGTCGCGTGCTCTAATCACAAAACATATAGCATCTGATTGTTTAGAAATTCTCTTCTGATTTGCCTGCGTAATGCCAGCCAGTTACGAGCCTTTATTTACACACATGCACGCACGCACACACACACACACACACACACACACACACACACACACACACACACACACACACACACACACACACACACACACACACACACACACACACACACACGCACGCACGCACACACACACACACACACACACGCATACACACACACAGAATGCAAAGGCACCTCTTTGATTGCACAATCAAGTTTCTTTGGCTAGCCAGATGTGCCTGCAATTATGTTGAGATAGATTAATGGGCCTGTATGTTTTTTGTGCCTGCATGAGGACCAGCACTGTGTGCTGCGTGCATGGAATGTAAAAACAAAGCAGCAACTTCCCCATACCGCATTGCTTTGCTCCCGCTCTTTCTCTGTGCTCCTTCTTTCGTGCTTTTTGACCCCAGGTCCCCATGAGCACGAAGGTGCCTTCCTAAGCTATCCAAGGCTGCCCTGGCCATGGCTATCATGAAAGTGCTTGCTTGAACCATCCAAGGCTGCCTTAGCCATGACTGTTTTGGGATGTCTGCCTAATGGCTGCCTACACCATTATGCCTGCGCATGACTCCGATGGAAGCGCCTGTCTATGCCATCCAAGGCTTCTTGTCTATGCCATCCAAGGCTTCTTAAGGCATGACTGTTGTGGAAGTGCCTGCCTAAAGGCTGCCTGTGCCATTAGGCAGCCACAAGAAAGGCACTTTTGGAACACTCCTGCTTGGGTAGCCTTGGATGGCATAGGCTTGCGCTGCCAGGAAAGTATGGCTTGGGCACTATACTATGGCTTGGGCAGCCTTGAATGGTTTAGGCAGGCAATTAATAGCAGCCTTGGCCATAGCGGCATTTAATAGCAGCAATATAATGAGAAAGTGGATAAAACCTGATAAAATGATGTATGATAAATAAGCGGCATTAAATGGCTTTGCAGGCACTGTGCCATAATAATCTCGGCTTTGGCTTGTTTTGCTTATCTATCCAATGCTGGGCAGTAGACGCCTCTTTTTCCTCTCTACATAGGATTTCGAGGTCATGTGCACATGCGCCAAACTCCTCGACCAGCATGCTCACACTCATGATTGATCAGCCTTTGTTCATGCGTACTAAACAGGACGGCAAGCTCATCTGTGTGCCCTACTACCAAATCCTGGGAGTCTCCAAGTGTGGCACCACTGACCTGTACCATCGGCTCTCCCAGCACCCGCAAGTCTTCAAGGCCGCAAATAAGGTGAGGGAATGAGCCAAAAAAATGAAACAAGTGTGGCACCACCGACCTGTACCATCGGCTACCTTGGCGCCCGCGAGTCTCCAAGGCTGCAAACTCGGCGAGGGAATGTGCCAATAGGACCATTGGATAAGACATGTGGACACTGCATTGTACTTGATGCCTGTTTGGGCGTTGCATTGCACTTAGTGTCTGTGTTTGGACATTGCATTGCACTTAGTGTCTGTGTTTGCAGAAATGATACATTACGGCATCAGAAGGAGCACAAGTGTTGATAAACGAAAACATGAGGAGAGCACGTGGAGTTTGCGGCACATCCTCATTGCCAGCTCACGCCTCTCCTGGAGACAGCCTGAATTGGAGTAAGAATGTAGAGGCAGGGCAATGACCAGAAAACAAGGCCACCACTCCAAAACATATGAGTTGCATTGCCTTTGCCGTTGCCACAGGGCCCTCATTGGCAGGATGAATGCACCGCCTGTGAGCCAAGCACCCTTTCATTGCCTTTGCCAATTCTGAATACTGTACTGACACGTACTCATTCTGCACCCCTGTAAGAATTGTGTTTAGCAATGCCGCGGTGAATCCGCACCCCCTTCAGTAAGTATTAATGTGCAATCTGCACAAGTTTGCGGGGGCAAACAGCTTCTGCTCTGCCCTCGTACTTTAACTTATGAGAGAGCAATGGTGCTTGCTGTGCAATTCCATGCGTGAGCCTTTGTATTTCCAGGTACGTCAACTTCTTGGCAGCAGCAAGCCTGCTGTAGCCAAGGAAGCCATGCATACCAATTGTCTATCCCCTGGACCAGAAGAATCGCTCACACCCTCAAACGATCGGAAAAAAAAATACAAAATAAATGTATTGAATATACCCAATATTTTTTTTCGAGGTGCAAAATTTGTCCGCACCCGTCATGAATATTATTTTTGCGGCGTGCTATAATGTCAGTACAGTACACGAATTTCGTTGCTATTGCCATTGCCACATGGCCCTCACTGGAGGGACGACTGCACCTTCAGTGAACCAAACGCCCTTTGGTTGTCATGGCCAAACTCTTCCTCCACAATTCAGAACACTCGATTTGCATTGCTTTAGCCATTGCCACAGGCCCTCACTAGTGGGGTGTGCACCTTTGGCAAGCCAGTGCCACTGTCTGCCAACACTTCAAAACACAGCAAGCATGGAATGCGCTGCTCTTGCCTCAGGGTCCCCACTGGTGGGATGAGTGCGCTTATGGCAAGCCATGCGCCCCTGTGCCCCCTGATGGAGACTTTGCCTCTTACACAAGGCTCTTCGATGACGCTGCCAGGTGGGCTGGTGTGTGTGTGTGTGTGTGTGTGTGTAAAAGTGTGTGTGTGTGTAGCTTGGAAAGCTGAGAGGCATGTTCAGATATGTTCAGGAGCTCCTAAGACCTACGTGCAACTTGTGTTTGGATGCAAAATTTGGATGTGCACCATACAACCTTTGAATGGAAACCCTGATAACATCAAAAACAAGAGGACCTTTCTGACCCCGTTGTATTTTTACAGGAGCATCGAAACACAAGACCCAAATGGTATAACTGGAGAGGCATCCTCCAACACATACACAGCCGCCATGGGTGTGTACTTGAGGTAAGGGAGAGGTGCAGACATACATAGCATAGGTGCAACATCACTAATGGGATATCTGTACAGGCATCTTCCAGCACCTATGTTGCTGCCATGTGCATGTTTTTGAGGTGCAGTGGAGTTGTTCCACTCCACAAGCCTTGACCCTGAGTGCAACATGTACCCCATTTGCATCCAATTTGGGTAAAACAGGTTTTACAGGACACAACACAAACACATACACACACATGCACGCACATACTCACGCGCACACACACACACACATACACACACACGCAGGGGAGCCTCCTGGGGCCGCAACACCAATGTGACGATGCCGCAGCTGTTGTGGGAGGCTTCCCCTTGGTTGCGCAGCATCATCATTTTCAGGGACCCAGTTGAACGCTACACCTCTGCTTTCTACTACTACAGGTTAGTAGCTGCCTTTGTTTCCAGGGTGGGGAGGGGCTGGGGGGATCGTATCAAAGCAGTAGTGTCTGCCCCTCAACAAGATCCCCAAAGCTCACTTTTAAACCAGACCTTTCAACTCACAGTGCAAGCTGGTGGGCACTTCTTGTTTCAAAACCTCTCTCTTCCTGCGCCAGGTAGTGATGTTCTCCTTCAGACCAAGTTGCTCAAACCTTTTTTGACTTCATCATTGTTTGTACGCTGCAAAGCTGGTTGGTGAACTGCTCTCAGAACCTTATGTGTCGCTGGGGTTGGGGAGGTACACGAGGGAATGCCCAAGGCATGGGTCTGACCAACCCCACAAGGAACGCATGAAGCTTCATTCGAGGAAGCAAACTTGCAAAAAACAACTAAGGAGTCCCTCTGGTCAGGTTCATCGAGGTCCCGTGCATGCCAGCTGTCACGCTGAATGTGGAAATCTAAGTTTTCTTGAAGGCGCGGGCACAAAGCTCACATTTCCTTTGCAGCAGCGCACCTTGTGGAAGCGTACCCAGCGGCACACCTCTCCATATCGCCCTCCAGAAGACCTGGAGGGCGACATCAGCAGATGTGCAATTGATGCGCAGCGATGCAATATCTTTTTTTAGTTAATGGGCACTTGCAAAATTGACTTTTTTTGGGGGGTGTGCGCGTGATGAGTCCAGTTCTGCACCGTATTGCATGCATGCTCACAGTTTCCGCTTTTGAATGTCTCTATTTCCCTGGATTCTATCCCATGCAGGCACTGCAAGGGCAGCAATCTGTCTTGAATTTTGTACACTTGCAGCATGCAGTTTTGCATATGTTTGATGTCCTACACCCTATCCCATGCAGGCACAACAAGGGCAACAACCAGGAACTGCATGCCACCGCAGTGAGAGATATTGAGTCCTGGCACAGGTGTGTTCCAATACGTTTCAGGACAGGTGCATTCAAGAATCTTAAAACATACATGTGGAGGCTGGCCCAGGTTAGCCGCTTCTGCTCCTACACAGCCTGTTTGCCTTGTCGCCATTCACTCACATGTGACTTGCAAATGCGTCCACATTCCAGTGCCCACCTGTGTGCACGGAGCTCGTTGTGTTTATCATTTCCTAATGATCAGGTTTGCAGCACTTCCGCCTTATTCTTTGCAGCCGGTGCTGTCATGCTGGCACGCAGCACAACTATCTTCTTTCCTGAGATCCGGCCTCACACGCAGCTCGCAAGAAAGCGTCACTTTGTTCCTTTTTTTCGGTTTCTGTGCTCTTTGTAAGCTTGCAGTCTTGCATCCTGTGTTGCATTCAGATTGACAAGATCACCATCATCTGCTTTCTCACTTGGGCAGACACGCGCGCACACACACACACACACATTAACACATACAAACACACATACACACACAAACACACACAAACACATGCACGCACATAGGTGTGTGGCCTCTCACGGCACCCCTTGGTGTGTGCGCCACTACAACCCACAGCAGCTGGTGAAGGGCATGTACGCGGAGGTGGGTGGTGGTAGCGGCATGGGGTAATGTGTGAGTTCTGGGGTTGGCTTGATTTGCCACTTCCTGCCTCAGATTGGACTTTACCATCCCAGTGCACATCTGCTCCAAATCTGTCCCAGCTGCACTGTAACACACAGGAACGTAGGCGCAGTCCACGATGATCAAACAGCTGGTTTGAGCAGATCTCCTTGGCAGTTTCTAACACCCCTTTCTATGTCCATTGGGTGATCTGATGCTCTATCCTGTGCTGCTGCCCTGCATGTGCACCCCGTGCTGTCATGTTAAGCCAGTGTGCCGTCGTGGGCTGTCCTTCATACACACCCTTGTGCTGTCAAGTGTGCCGTGTGCTGAAGTCCATAGATGGTCTGTACTGTCATGTGTACCCTGTGCCATTGCATGCTGCAGTTCATGGATGACTGGCTGGCGCACTTCCCATGTGCTGTCATGTGTTGCAGTTCATGTCTACTCTGTACATAATGTACACACATAAAGCAGTGATGTTTTGAAAATTCTTTTCATATTTGCCGTCTTTGGTACAAGAATGTTGGACAAAAAAATGCTATGTATTTTCAACGCTCCATGTGTTGCAGTGTTTGTTTACCTTGTGCCATCCAGTTTCTCTGTGCTTTTTGGGCAGCACTTCAGATCTACCCTGTGCTGTCTAGTGCAGCAGTGTATGCTTACCCTATGCTGTTGCATGCTGCAGCTCATAGGTGACTGGCTGACGCACTGTCCCCCGTGCTGCCATGCGCAGCAGCATTTCATGCTTCACTTGATGACGCGCGCCGCAGTTCGCACTTACCCTGTGCTCAGACGTGCCTCCAAATTACCTTATCATTTTTACAGCGGTCTATGTTGACCCTCTGTGCTATTGCATGTGCTGCAGTTCATGGATGACTGGCTGAAGCACTTCCCTCGCGAGCAGCTGCTCATATTGCGCTATGAGGACTACACCAGGGCCCAGGTTAACCACCTGGACGCGTTGTTTAAGTTCCTGGGTATGTTTCACTAATTTTGCTGTTGCTGTGAGGTGCTTGCTTATACTCCCCTTCTAAACTAGGCGCCCTATTGAGATACACATCACCTAATTCCAAACAGAATAATTGGAGCAGTATGTGTCTGTTTTTTAACCTGGCACCACTACGCTAAAACAAACTGGAGACATATGTGTTTTCAGGTTTCTTGGTGTGTGTGGTTCAGGTTCCATGGTGCATACCACAGGAGATGCCACTGCAGAGGGGCAGCAATAAGATTATAGAGTGCTTAAGTTGATTCTGTTGCTGCTGCTGTAGATGATCTATCAACTTCCGTGTTGCAATGAGTGGGCCACTCGGGACCACAACACATAATGTGATTGCCTTTCTTAACTTCCTCTAGCAAGCGCGAAGGATCTGATGTTCCATCACTCAATCTACATTCCTCCAACGCTTTCGATACACCTAGTGATGGTTACACAGTAATGGTTATACTGTGGTGCTTCATTTACAGTTGAGAAGGTGCTCTTTCTGGGACTGTGGGCACTGTTGTCAGAACCAGCTCCGATGGCTTTGTGGGCTAGCACAAACAAGCCAGTACACAGCACTGTGACATAGAATCAGGGGCCCCCTGCAATATTTAGTCAAAATTAGAGCCCAACGCTTCGACATTCAAACTTGTGTCCCGTGTTCATGACTAGAAAAGCGTCCACACTGCCTTCATAGTGTTTTATATTTTCTTGTTTCCTTAAAGAATCAGAGCCCAGGGCATTTCCTGGATGCGCTGTTTGGGATGCCTGAAGGTGTGTTGCTCAGGCATTCTGGTGCTTGCTGGCTGGCAGCTGCGGTGATTGTTGGCTTAGTCCTGGCCTGGTGCTATAGTTCTTGTCCTTGCTGGCCTGGCACTAGTTCTTGTCCTTGCTCAAGCTCATCGTGTCCATCAGCACAATCTTGCTCACCGCGCATGCGCAGGCCTGAATGATTTGCAAGAGCTCCCTGAGGGCAAGCGCTCAAGCATCACCACCATGCCGGTTCGGAACAAGAATAGCGACAAGTACGACAAGATGCTGCCAGAGACCCGGAAGCTTATGCAGGTGCGTGTTATTTTATAACAACTGCGATGTGACAAATGTGTTTGAGCTATGAATGAAGTGGCAGTGATGCTTCCAGAAGCCCTGAAGCTAAAGCAGGTGCGTATTTCTTCTTTTTAAAAAGCAGTGATGCTGAGCATGTGTGCAAGCTAAGGTTTGTGGCAGTGGTACTGCCAGAGACCAAGAAGCAGATGCAGGAGCAATGCAGAAATGGTCCATAAAAGTTGATGTGCGACACTTATAGGCTATGAATTGTGGCAGTAATGCAGGCAAGCAAAGCGGCTTCACATTGTTGGTAGTGGTTGAAGTACAAATCCATTGTCTGTTTGGGCATTGAAAGGCATCCATCTTTCCTAAGGGCCTTCATCAAAATAATTTCTGCTGCGCACTGCTACGCATGATTTTTTTTTCATGTGAACCCGTCAGAATCCATCAGGATGAGGCGCCAGGAGGGTGCAGGGAGCAAAGAGGTGCATGTTTTGCTATGAAGTACGTGTGCATTACATGTGTGAGCTGTGTATACTAGCCCCTGAAAGATTGATCCTTTGTTTCAATCCTTGTTTAAGGCATTGGGTTGCTGTGCGCTCATTGCCTGACTCTACCAGGCTCGATTATCAGTGACATCATTGTTATTGCAGGTCTAGAATGGTTTGAACAACACCATGTCAGGCAGTCCCCTTTGTAGCCTGCCATGTCAGGCAATCATCAAGTTCCGACAATTGGTTCATTTCCTTCGGCGCCTTGCAGGAGTTCTATGCGCCCTTCAATGCCAAGCTAGCCAGTATATTGAAGGATGACAGGTATGTGTCAGGTTGGCAGGCTTGCCACCTGTTCCACAGCACTTCAGACCTGGGTCTCTCATCTCCTTCCATTCATGTAGGGAGGATGCACTGCTTGCACGGCCTCACTCTTTTTCAATCCCACTGTGGCCCCCAAAAGGCCTCAGCAAGCAGGCAGTGCGATTAAAAGAGAGGGTACCTGATTCAGTGCTCCGAGGGGTGTCTCATGAGCAGATGATGGAGCTCTACATTAGTGCTGCAAGGGTGAACTCACAAGCTATGAGGCTGATTTATAGTGTGGTAGAGCGATGGCATGCATAGGCAACCCTGCATGTGCAGGCAATTTGCCAGTGGCTTGTGTGCAGGCACTTTGCTGCTAACCTGCGTGTACAGGCACTTAGCTGACGGCCTCTGTGGTGCAGGCGCTTTTTAGGTGGCTAGCACGCAGGCACTTTGGCAGTGGCCCGTGTGCAGGCACTCTCTGAGAAACACTGTGTATGCATGCCTCTATTAAACGTATGCTGCATGTCAATCCTTCCACATTCCTCTGATGTATGTAACATGTGCTGCCTGCTGATCCTCGCATTTCCTTCATCGCCATCAGCATCGCAATCCATTTCCCCGGAGGTGAACAGAGCTCCCTTCTAAAAACAGTTGTGTTTAGACTGCACATTGCACAGGGTGCCCCGGACTTGGACAGTTTGGATGCGACGTTTGGACGCTAAGCGCCTTGAAAGGCAATGTTGTTGTCCAGGGTTTGGGGCACCCTGCCAAATGGCGGCATGAACCCTTATTTTCACCGCAAAATCTAGATTCCAGGTTACCCACTGCACCAAATTATGTGATGTGAAGTGATTTGGCCAAATCACTTCACATGTCCTTGTACCAAAAGAAATGGAATGAGAGATCCAGTGGTTGTTAGGTATAGATTTAGTCCTTACAAGGAGTTCAACACAAAGGGTCTAAAATTGACCTCTTTTCTTTTTTTAACATGAAGGAAACTTGCATGATTTATAAAAGCAAAAGATGCCTCGTGTTTGAAATGAAACATGGTCCCAGGGGGGAGCTGTGGGCCGTATTTGGGTGATATGAGGCCATAAGAGTGATCTGGGTTCCTCCGATTGTCATCATTTTTGGTTGAAACGATTATTATAAAGGAAGTTGTTGGCATGGTTAGGTTTGAGAAAGAAATCGACTGGGAAAGAGCATGTCCAGCGATATAGGGAGGTCCACCTCTGCCATTTTCCACTTCTCCTTCTGCTATGCTGTCACCACCTCAGCCGCTGGCCCTTGCATTCTCCCCATCCCCATCTCGATCAAGCACTCCTTGTTACAATTGACCAGCATCATCCACTTCTGCTGCCGACTCCTCAGCTGCTGGTCTCGTACCAATTATGCTCATTCATCTTGTCTTCCATCTCTGCTGCTAGCCGCTGTGCTGCCTGGTCCACCTGGACTGCACTAAAAGACCATACAAGATTCTTTGCATTTGGTATTATTCACAACCATGTTTTTTTGTTATGCTTTAAAAAATGAAACAATGACCCTTGCATGCCTTGTCCAGGTTCCTGTGGACGCCTGAGCCTGACTCAGAAAGCAACCCCAGCCAGCAAGCACCACAGCAGCAGCAGCAGCAGCAGCAGGCTCAAGTGCAGCCTCAGCAGATGCTGCCAACGCGAAGGATGCTGCGGTATCAGAGAAAGACACTTTAAGTCTTTGTTGTTTGCATGGATACTTGCACAAAGAACCTTGTTTGGCACTACGCATTTGGTTGTGTTATTATTGAGGATCCTGGGCTGTGGTACCAGGGTGCTGGCCAGGGGGGTGTGCTTGCGCAGCGCTTGCTTGCATAGTAAAAGGGGCGTGTGTAGCCAAAGTGGAATCTAGATTTTTGATGCTTTGAAGAGGTTTGAAACATCTTTTAACACGTGGGCAGAATGAGTGCAGCCAGGGCTGTTTGATGCGACCCTTGCTGGCTTGTTTGTAAGGGGACCTTCATGCACGCAGCCTTCTCTTGGCTAGCGTGGTGTTTTTCTTTAATCAGGGCTGTTTTCTGCCTGCTCTGGCAGCACATTCTAGTGGAGGTCAACCTGGGGTGATAGAGCTCAAATTTAGTTTTTGCCATACATGTCAGGGCAGTGGTCTGCTCCTTGGTTTTTGTTTACAAAAACTGCAAATTGCTTTGGTTGTTGTTGGAAATACCCATTGTCGGGCAACATTACCAATGTCGTCTGATTTTCACAGTCAAATCTTGCAATGTCATCTCAGAAGGGCCTGGGCTTCAAGCAGTCTGCAAAGTAAAAAGAAAAAAAATATATATATATATATGCAGGCAGTGAGAACACTCTTCACATCAATTAAGGAGAAGGGGATACCTAGGGCCAAGGCACCGTGCATCCCCCTCACCAAGGTAAACAAAAAAAAAGTCAATGGGGATCAGGAGGGAAGGGAAGGGTTACATAGCTGTACCTGCCTGCGGAGGCAGCTGCAGCAAGACATGCCTGTAACCAAACCAGTCCAACCTAATAACAACATTAGCTAGAAGCTCAGTCACAGCAGTTCAGGCATGCAGACACGAACTTGGCTCATCCTAGGACCGTCCTGTGACATCAGCCTGGTTCATGAAGTCCCTAAGGCGTGATGCACTGCTTGGGGGGGTACAGAGCTAAAAAGGTACTGGAACTGAGTGCGCAGTTCTCCTTAGTCCTGGGATGGGCAATCCAGGATAACGTGCTCAGCTCTTCGTCTTGTACAGTGCCAATCGCACTTGTTGCAAATTTTAAGCTCGTATGTGCACCTACTTCCATGATGCTGTTGGGTTTCCACTCGAAAGGTTTGTGACCAGAAAGGCATAAGCATGAAATCAGGGGGATTAGGAGGGTTACAGGAAGGTTACAGGAAAAAGAAGGCCTCCAGTCAAAACGGTTGACTGCTAGCCTGCTCATAAAAAGCAATAATTCATGTAGAAAAGGAAAAAGCTTGTTATTGTTTTGATTTATGAAAGGAGAGATATGATAAGACTGTACATTGTGAATGCCAGGCACGTAGGGAGCTTTTGGAAGAGTAAGATAAAGAGAGGAGAGGACCAGAAAATAAGGAAGCACATTTAAGCCAAAGAGAACAAGCATGGGGAGTGCATTTGAAAACGACATTTTGAGTGCATTTTAAAAGAACGTGTTGCACGCCCTGCACATTATCTTGGGGCATCACATAGATCACAAGCAAGGGAAATAGCATCATCACATGTGGCCTGCTCAACTTTCAAGGTATGGACACAAAGGTAAAATCAAGCCTCACTGCGGACGATGTATTTGGGTAAATCCAAGTAGAAATATTTGGGCAGAATATAAGGAGAATATGTAACGTGTGCAGGCTTGGTAGAGAGAGCACACCAGTGATGATGACTTTTTTTGCTGTTTGTGTCTCGTGGGTCGTAACCAGAAAATTGTTTCCAAAATGCTAGATGGCGAGACCTGAGATCCTCAACAAGCTGACTCAAGTCCAAAGGATCAGCAGAGCGTACCTTTTGCTGGAAATGATGAACGTGATGTAAGCCATGCATGGCAGACAATAGATGGGATGTCCAGCAGGAGGAATCCCTGGGGCTGAGTGAGATGTCCGCATGAAAAACCTTGTGAAGTAGAGCGCTGTTGCAATAGGTGAGAAAATTATATAAGCGTGCAAAGACTCTGAACCAGTTGAATTGAATAGGCTCGATTCCACACTCACGGAGGACACCCCAGGAAGGAGTTAGTGTTCTTACACCCAGCATGTTTCTCCCATGCTGGCTCTGAGGATGTGTTTCGTTTTTTCCAGTATCAGGACAATGGCAATTATCGTTTTATCTCTGAATTGATGGATTTCTTTCGACGCACTGAGCAGCCAAACTATCTGGCTGAAGGTTATGTTCCCTTGTAAACCTTGTAAACCTTACACCCAGCATGGATCTCAAGAATCTCAGAAGCCATTTCTGGATGCAACTATCCATCTCTGTCCCCTGCTGAAGATTTGCAGTGGCCCAGATCTGACTTGCATACATTCCTGCTGGTATGACATACGTCTTGGAGAGCCATAAGTAGGCATGTAAGCAGTGGAATGTATCCGGTGTTGATGGGCAAAAGTACGCACGCGAGCCATACCTGCCAGGCAGGGTTTGAGAGCTTCCTCAGCAGCATTTTGCAGATTAATGTGTTTGTCAAACTGCATCCCCAAGTAGCGGAAGGTATTTGAGTAAGGCAAGACCTCACCATCACAAAAAAGGGAAGGCGACTTATCGGTCTTGGAGTTGAAACAGAAGGTAACAGATTTTTTTGTATTGACTGTCAGGAATTTCTGACGGGCATAAGTCTTGAGACGGTTAAGCATGGCCTGAAGATTGTTTGGCCAGTTGGAGGTTAAGCATAAGTCATCAGCGTATAGAAGGTTTGAAACATGGAAATTAAGTGTGCCAGTGCAAGCTCCTTCAATCCCCTCAGAGACCTCATTGCTGTGATTAAGGTAAATGGAGAAAAGCAACGGAGAAAGGGGACGGCCCTGTTTAACTCCATAGGTAGGCCTGACATATGCTTGCTTATCCCCATCTATCAGAATGTAGTTGTCACAGTGACTGCGATACAAGTTTTTCAGGATATTGAGAAGGTGAATAGGGAGCTGGCATTGGTGAAAATGGTGCCATAGCTTGTCACGAGGGATGGAGTCGTAGGCCTGTTGGAAAATCAATGAATGCTGAATACAGGCGTGACGAGCCATGTGGCTTGCAGGTTTGGGCAGCATGTTTGAGATGTCTCAAAATAGAAAGTGGGTGTAGAGTGCCGCCCAGGGAAGAATCTAAATTGACAATTAGGAATTTTGTTGTTCTTGAGGCACCAGTCCTGTAATAAAATGCGCATGACATCAGCAAAAAGGCGGTAGAAGGTCCCGCTTGCAGCAAGCATACATTTATTGCCAGTATCGGTATTAGAGCCTTTTTATACAAGGGTGTAGTTTTAGCAGTTTTCCACTCCTGTGGGATAACAGCTCGTTGCATGAGAGTATGAAAGAGTTGGGAAACACATGGCATCAGCACATTGATAGAATGAAAGCTCCTGCCATCCTCTCTTTGCACCAGTTTGCATGCATACTTCAGAAATCCAACTATGAGTGGTATGCGCACCAACAGACACCATGTTGGACTTAGCTTCTGTGTTAAAGCCCTTAGCAAAGGCAGGTTTGGCTCATCCCTTATTGGTATGGATGCCTGCCGTAATGAGAGACTCTTGGATCAGGGGATACAAGTCCCAGAAAACATCTCACGAGCCATTCCAGACTGGGTTTTTCCTAATGGTACTGGCTCCTCTGCCCGGCACCAGAGCCGCCCTGATGTTATCTTTGTGAGATCTATCCCACGTAGACAAGCTCACCTTGATCCTTCTAAGATCCCTCCTCAAGACAGAGACATTCACCTCGTTGAACTGAAATTTCGTCCAGACACCCACCCTTTCATCACTTTAGAAACTGCAGCAACTCAACATGCTCACACTATAACCAGACTTAAAACCCGCAGCTCAAGGAATCGAAACAGGAACAACAAAGTGACTCTACGTATCATCCTGATTGGTGTGGCGGGCACTATTTACAATCAGTACACAATCAAACCTCTTGTCAATTTCGGCCTATCCAAGCACAAAGCAATATCCCTAGCTTCCAAACTGAGCTGTCATGCCATACAGAGACTAACCACTATCATTAACACCAGACATGCTCTTTGCTTACTGGGGGCTTCCGGGGGGGGGGGGGGGGGGGGGTCGCTGGGCGCGCAGAGGTGGATACAATGAGAAGGAGAGTCCGGGCGTCTCGGGGCATGGCCGACAACCCGCCTGATCCTCATTAGTTCAGTCTCTTTCCCTCTCCTAGGCTAGCCGTAGCTAGTGTAGTTCTGAGGGACCTCTGGTGGGGCCCTTGCTAGCTTGCTAGTTAAGGGACCTTTCCTTAATGCACGCGGCCTGTGGCCTGCGTAGACTTTTCTTTTCTTTTTCTTTTTTCTTCAGAAAAGATGGAAGAACGGTATCAAATCCAGGGGAAGAGGTGGGATTGACACGAGAAATGTGTTTGGCCACAAGGAGGGTTACTAGCAGTGGCCCGTGACAGGGTTCTGTGACAAATGCCTCAACCTTTCCACTGCTGCCGAGGCTGCTCTGAAACTGTGCATAGCAGGGACTTATTACGTTAAAGCCTTTGCTAAAGATCACGACCTCACAACTCGGTTGCATGCGCACACTTGGCTTTTGAAAACATATATTATCCCATCATGAATGTATGCCAGCCAGATATGGGCCACTCCTTAGAAAAGAAAAGAAAAGAAAAGTCTACGCAAGCCAAAGGCCGCGTGCATTAAGGGAAGAACCCCTAACAAAAGTTAGAGGCCTCACCAGGAGGCCCTCCACCTAAACTAGACAAAACTAGCCTAGGAGAGAGAGCAAGAGACAGAAATAATGGGGATCCGGGGGATTGCTTGCCTTCCTTACATACGACAAGGCACAGAAATGAACAATCAGCTACAGAGGTGGATTGTGAACGTTTTGCGGGATCTTCTTGGAGTAAAATCCACAACACCATCTTGGAGCATCCTACGAAAATGTGGCATGGAACCTTTCCAGTTCAACTGGTTTTGCGCCACTATGCGGTTTTAAGTACAACAGTCTCCTCCTCAAGAAGGTTTTTGTGTCCCCCTCAGTGATGCAGCCAATGTTTTTTATGCAGATAGAGAATAGGAGTGGTGACAGTGGGCACCTTTGTTTAACAGCGTGGGTTGGCTGAACACATGCCAATTTATCTCCGTCAATAAGGATGTATTTGTCATCTTGGTAGAGGTCTTTAATGATGGAGATGAGCTGGATGGGCATCTGGCATTTTTGCAAGTGTTCCCACAGTCTGACCCTGGGTATCGATTCGTACGCCTGCTTGAAGTCAATAAAAGTGGCATATAAACGTGGGGAGCCTTGGGGTTGAAGTATATGAGCCGCATGCTTTAGGTGCCTCAAGAAAAAAGGTGGCTGTAAGGTGTTGTGGCCTTGAAAAAGCCAAATTGATTGTCAGGGATACTGTCGCATTTTGCACACCAGTCATGAACCATGGAGCGGAGGACATTTGTGTACAGGCAAAATAGTGTATTACTGCCTACAAGCATCCGGTAGTTTGAAGGATGTGTTGCAGCGCCCTTTTTGTATATTGGGGTAAGTTTGGCAGCTTTCCAGGATGAGGGGATGCGAGCAGTTTTGAGCTTGAGCTGTGAAATGTATGGAGCCAGAACATTGTGATGTTCAAGACCTCTGCCATGACATCTAGGGACCAGTTTACAAGCATACTTTATAAAAGGAGGTAGGACAGTGTCAAAGCCGGGTGAAGATAAACTGCTCATGTTGGAGAAGTGAGTAGAGACAAGGGAGGTCAGCTCAACTTCCCCAGGCAGATTGAAAGGATGCGGATCTGGGTCCCTTGATGCTTCATATTGCGAGCCATGAGTATCATTGTTGGAAGGAAAAGGATACAAGCAGTACCCAGCACCTCATCTTGGTGATGAAGGTTGAAAGAAGCCTCCTGCAGAGTTTTCCTGGAGCCACCAGGAATAGCAGTGATATAAAGTTTATAAGCGTGCTGGACAAAACAAGGGATCGAATAAGGCCTGCAGCCCAGCAACCTGGCTGATCGGGTGCTGGTGATACTCGGACAGCATTAAGAATCGCTATCAAAGCTGAAGAAAGAATTTGATTCATGCTTCAACTCAGGATATCACTTTTCTCTTTGTTTGCCAAGCTATCATAAGTGGCCAAAGAGAGAATGAGTTGCATCTGCAGGTGAAACAAACTGACAGAAAGGCATGCACACTGTTCTGGAAAAAGAAAATGAAAAAACCATGTAGGCAGTGAGAATACTTCCTGCCGTAGGGTAAGTGACATTGATTGAGAAAAAGGAGACACAAAGAGTCACGAGTCTCCCTCATCAGAGGGTAAGAGCGTGTCCTTTTCTGGGTGGCTTGTTTTGGGGCTCCCTTGCTGAGTATTTGTCAATATTCCATCTGGGGGCAAACTTGTTGTGTCGCTGGTAGGTTATTTGGACGTGTTGATGACTTGTGTTGCAGGACATATCAGATATGTTGTGCTCGTACTGGGAGAACTTGCTGTAGGAGCTGGGCCAGATCTGGCACTGGGTGTTCATGGGAAACGACGTCTGGTGATCTCATGCCTGAAGTGAGCTGTAGAGGGGGGCTGTAGTGTTGGTATTACATGTCTTGGATGGCCTGACAGAATGTTAGGATGGAAGGTAACTTGAACTGAGGCCTTTGACAGATTGCGACAGAGTTTGCATGTTGCTGCTTAGAGGCCTCAAGCTGTCCTTGGGCCTGGCATATTTATAATCCTGGACTTCCATAAGGTGGATGTGCCCCTGTTCTAAAACGAGCTGGCTAGGTTGACAGACGTTCAACGTTGCTTCTAACTTAGAAGCAGGTGAAGTGCTTGTGGCTGGCGCTGAACGCTGCCTGCTTCCCCCATGTCCCCTTAATTAATCCTGTAGTTGGTCCTTGGCAATCCTTATATTGGAACAGCTAATATTGCTTCCGCCCATTCTGAGAACGCTTATCGAAAGCACACATGTAAGTGTGCATTGGCAACATACGTTTTGAAGTTGGGTGGAAAGCCTTTTTCGCTGAAAATTTAGGTGCAAGAAGGATCAAGTAGACAAGCCTGGTGCAGTATTAATTGTTCCAATGAAAAAAACGACCAATTTCCGGTTCCCATTGAAAAATCAAGGTAGGCGCAGGAGGAACAGGTCCTAAAGGAGCACTCAGCGCCAGTCACTTTGCTTGATTCCAAGGTCCGCCACCCTAGCCAGTGCCTCTCATGACAAAGCCACATCCATCTTGTGAAAGTAAAATACTGTGAAGGTACTAGGCCCACTGGGCCTAGTGCCTTCTTGACAAAAGTCAGCTTGAGGCCTCAAAGCAGCAGCACCATGACCTCTGTCACCACCTACCATGGTATCAAGAGCCTCAGCTCAATTTACCCTCCTGTCACGTGAGATTGGTGTCGTTGCTGGATTGCTGTCAAGACCTTCAGTTTGGTGGTTGGTAGTTGGACCAGATATTTATGATGGCTGAGAGACTGGCGAAGCCAGTATTGAAGACTTCCTATTTCCGGTATCGATTCTGGTTGTGTTCATTGAAGAGAACGCCCCCGTGAGTATGTCCGGCTAAGGCCATCAGCCCTTGGGGAGGGTGTGGCAGCCCAAAGTGTGGTAACGTATCGTGTTGTCAGGTTTCAGCCAGGAAATCAGCTAGCAAAAGCAGTAGCTTAAGTGTAAGTCGGACTGCTCAAGGAATGCCAGCTGTCCTTTGCACTAGAGACAGTTAGTTAGCCCGCAGACATCTGGCAAGACCAGGCTGTGCTTGACTACATCTTGTCGGGGAGTATGAAAGCAGACACCCCTGCTCATGAAAAATTGTGCATCCAACGCAGAGCTAAGGTGTATGTATGGCGCGATAATAGACTGTTTAGAATCATGACAGATCAGGAGTTGTGTGAGGTACCCTCTCCAGATAACAGAAAGAAACTGATCATGTATGCAAATGGAAAACATGGCCATTTTGGCACCAAGAGGACCTGCTTTTACCCAATAACTGGTGGGCTGGCCTGCATAAAGATGTCCGGCACTTGCTCAATCACTGCACCGTGTGTGATTGTGTTAACACTTCGTTCAACGTTACTGACCAACAGCTTAGCCCATCGCCTGTTCAGGGCATTTTCTACGCTGGCTTGCAAACACGTATCTTGTTCCAGCTGGTATGTGCGCGAGTCAGGTGTGGAGCATAGGTTTCATGCATGCAGACAAAGAATCCTCTAGTGCTCTGCAAACTTTGCACCCGAATTCCTTGAAAGGTTCCCTGAATGTGAAATGAACTAAAAGTAACTGGGCTGTTTTGAGAGAATGTGGGCACCAACCTTTGGAGTATTATTGGTTCAGAGCTGCAGTCAAGCTGTATAAGAGCATGCTTGGTACAAATAGCAGTACTTAACGCCGTGTTGTGCAATTTGACTTTAAGTCACACTCTATTGGTGAAAAGTGCTGGACAGCACAGTAAATTCAAGCCCTCCAAGGTTTCCGCAGTTCTGAAAATTTTGATCAGGCTGTTTGCTACTCCTTTTGCATGCGACTCGCCAAACCTATGTACCCCTGCCATGGTATCTTTTTGTGGAGTTGCTGGAGTAAGTTATGCATAATGTGAGTAGGTTCTGGCCTCGTGCTCATACTTTGAAAGTTGAATTGGCTGTTTGGCAGGATAGAACCTGTTTGTGTGACAGGTGTTCTTGCAATTAAACTCAAGATGAAGCGCATGCTTCTTTTAGCTGTACTGATGAACTAGTTTGTTTTCACTGTCTATGCAGTTTTTCTTTCCTTTTCTGGCTCTTAATGATGAAATTGGGAACTGGGCATCACCAGTCATCCACCTGGAGACGAGAAAAGAAATGAGAAAACTAAGCATGCAGTAGGAATACTTCCTATGACAATCAAAGAGAAGGAAAGAGCAAAAAAGCTGAGCTGCCCTTGTAGGCGGTACATTGATGTAACTCTGTCCTTTCCTTTCCATATGAACTGTAAGTTTTTCAGCCCTTGTAGGCCCTCGCGCTCTTGAGAAAACGGTTGGCAACTTTCATTGGCAAGATCAGGCATGGGTTACCGCAAGAACCTCTCCAATTCTTCATCGACATCTTCCCTCTCTCTTCTCATGTTAAAGGGAACATGTGGTGCTTTGGCCCTAATCTTTTCTTTCCCAATTGATGCAGGGAGTGATTTTGTTGCCTGCACAGCTTCTTTGAAGCTGGCCCACAATTTATTACAGCTGTGAAACCCTTTCCTTTCCTTCCCTCCCTATCCTATTAATGATTGAATGCATGCATGACAGCACATGCATGTATAGCTGGGTCACGTCTAGTTTGCAGACAGATGCCTCTGCTCCACTTGTCATCACCACCGCATCAAAGCACATCCTTCAGCTTATAGCGCACAATACTATTGGCCATCAACAAAAGCCTGCTCTGCAAGGTCAATGGCGCGCCCTAAGGCGGCTGCCTTGTTCACTGTCTCCTCAAATTCAGCCTCAGGCACGGAATCCGCCACCAGGCCTGCCCCCGCCTGAAGTTTAGGTAAGAAGTGCAACATTAATTTGATATGGTTGTGAGAAGCATTCCATGAAATAGTAGGGATGAATGCCTTGAGTTCATTTACAAAACAAATAAGGCACAGGATCCACCACCGGGCCTGCCCCCCTCTGAAGTGCAAAATAGAGCATTGTATTCTTTTGCCAAGAAAGATGAGGAACATATGCCACCAAGCCTGTCCCCCCGACCCCGGGGTTGAAGCAAGAACTGCAACCTTGTCATGACATGGTTTTGTGTTGGTAACTGCTGTGTGGAGCGCAAGCAAGAACTGCAACCTTGGTATGAATGACATGGTCGTGTGAAACGTGCTTAGAAATGGTGGGGACAAAGGCCTAAAAGCTTTAGGCTTCCACACATCCACACGAGAATTTTGGTCTCAAGGTATGATGTGGTCAATAAGATGGAGGAATGGGAGGGATGAAGTCGCCCACAGGCATCCGAACAAACTTCATGGCTGTGCCTGTGCATGTGCTTCCGGCAAGGTTTTATGCTGCCTTGATCCTGAACCGAATGCAACCAGGGATCAAGGCATTGCTCATACTGCTTGAATTTTGCAAGCTGATCAGGACAAACCCAGAAAGTGCACCCTCTCTCACCTGCAAGTGCATGACCCATTCCTTTCGGGCCTGGGCCGGCGCGATTGAGCTCCCCCCTCTGTTGTACTTGAACATGGTGTCATCCCGCATGGTAGGCACCACCATGGTGCGCAACCCCAGAGCAATGTCCATGGAACCTGTGTGTGTATGTGTGTATGCGCGCGCGCGCGCGCGCGTGTGTGTGTGTGTGTGTGTGTGTGTGTGTGTGTGTGTGTGTGTGTGTGTGTGTATGCGCGTGTGTGTGTGTGTGTGTGTGTGTGTGTGTGTGTGTGTGTGTGTGTATGTGTGTATGCGCGTGCGCGCGCGTATGCATGCACACGTGTCTGGGTAATCAGTGCAGGGAATCAGGGGCGTGCCTGCGCCATCTTTTGCACATGCCGAGACTGGAGAGCTTATGCTGCTGCACATGCAGAGGATGGGGGACATATGCTGCAGCTTGAGACTTCCTGAGACCCCCATCATGCTAGGGAGCTCCTTTTTCTGGTGCCTGACACCCCTATTGATCACATCAACTTCTTTATTGCCTCTCCTTCCTGGGACAGTATCTACTGGAGGTACTGCTGCTGCTGGCGCGCTTCGCACTCAATTTCAATATCACAGTGTTTTGCAGGGCCCCGGAGGCACTATTTCATCACTGTTGTTCAAATGTTTCATATGTACCGCATATCAGGGCTTGGCCTGAAAAAGGGGATGCATTTGTCGGGTGCAAACTTGATCTGCAAAAGGCTGACCAAACCATGCGCCTCAATAGCCCGGGATCAAGACCTTAAACGAGAACATATTTAAAGCTTAAACGCCTCTTGGATCTCTCCCCAGAGGAGAGTAAGCAAACAACAGCCTCAGTATGATGAGATGCAAGCATAAAAAGCCCTCACTCAAGGAAGAGGGTCACATGCGAGCAATGTAGGCACCACGCTGCAGGAGGCACCCCAAATTCAGCTCAGGACTAGCCCACCTGAGAGGGACACAAAGTACAGAGATCTTTGTCAACCCTTTTTATCTAGGATAAAAGAACTCGACCCTCACCAGAGAAGGACACATGGCCCACGCCACCACCGTAAGGCCCACGCTTTGCAACCTCCAGATCATCGATGATCTGCATGGCGCGCACCTGCACGCATCCAGAATTAGGCAAGAAAATACATTTCTTATGTGACATCCAAATGATTGAATCCACCAAAATCCGCATGATGCGCACCTGCCACAAAACGCGGAGCAAACAAGGTCAAGAGGAATGTACAGAGAAGTTCCCAGCAATCCGAAAGGCGCTATCTTTTCCACAGACTTGAACACATTGGGGCACAGAAATATGTGTACAAGCATTGCAGAGTGGATCGTGTGTGTGGCCACGTTCCTTCTTCCAAGATAGCTCAATATAAGAAAGAAGAATGCACACATCATAGTATGCCACCCTTTAAGGTGCGCACCTTTGGGTCTTGAAGTCAGGAAATGAGGTCTTGACTTCAAAAAGACGCGCAATGCAGGCGGGGGAAGTAAAATTTGGAAGGCGTGCAAGTGCAAACATGGAGTACAGAAGATATGGAGCAAACCAGCATGCCAAAACAGGCATGTTCACAGTCCACAATCAGGAGTCTACAGGGATGATGATCAGACAGGAGGCACGATCAGGATTGAGAACGTTAAACTTGCTGCACCCTATGCAGCACGATGGTATGCAAGAAGAACACACATATATACACATATACATGTGTGTATATGTACACACACACAAGGCGCCCCAGTAAGTGTACCTGCCGGCAACGCAGCACGCGGTGCGTCCCACATACAATCACACACACACTTGCACACACCTTGGGCGCCCCACTGACTGTGCCTGCTGGCAGAGCTGCACGCAGCGCATCCCACGCATCCAGCTCTGGCAGCAGCCGACCAGTGACTGTGGAGGAGATGTGCATGACGTGCGAGTAGCGTTCCACTTCCATCAGCTTGTCCACAGATACACTGCCACTCACTGACACCTGTGCACGTGTGTGTGTGTGTGTGTGTGTGTGTGTGTGCACGCGCGCGCATGCATGTGGTGTTGAATACATAAGTGTCACAAGCTTGCGCATAGCTCCCTGGCCTCCAAACTCTCCTCACCACAGCTGCCTCTGACCACCAGGTTCTTTTCATCACAGCTGTCCTTGCTCAAGTTCTACCCACCACAGCCTGCCTATATGGAGTCCTACTCACCACGGCTGCCTTTGACCACAATACTCTTCATCACAGCTCTACCGCAGTGCATCAGCATAAGGTGAAAAATGCCTATAAAACTCAACTTAGATATGAGTCATACGGCTTACACGCTTTATCAAAGAGCAACCAAAGCCCATAGTTAGAATTTGTTAAGGAATGCAATTATTCATGCCAAGTAATTTTCTGGGTGCATGTTGGGTGCGCGGTGTGCAAAATACATGGCTCGAGATTGGTTAACTCCATGTCGCACATAAGCTGCATTCCCTGACACCTTGGATGTTGATGAGCGCATGCTGATTGCAATTTTAGTGTGATACTTCAGCAGTCCAGCCTTGCCTCAGTAATGTAAGCCTCAATTATGCTTGCCCCAATGTTTTGCTTCAGTCCAATGCATGCCCCAATAAAGCGTGCCCAAATGCTTTGCTTCAGTCCAATGCATGCCCTAATAAAATGTGCCCCAATGCTTTAGTCCAATGCTTGCCCGGACCCTTTAGTCCAGCCTTACCCAGTAGTGCATGCCCCAATGCTTTGCTTTTGTCCGATGCATGCCCAAGTAAGCATGCCCCTATGCATTTGTCCAATACCTGCCTGAGTGATCTAGTCCAGACTTGTCCAGAAATGCATGCCCCAATGCTCTGCATTATTGCAGAGCATTAGTCCTTTGTTTGCCCCAGTGCTTCCTGCTGCATGTATTTGTGATTGCCCAGTATGTGTGATTGCTCTCCTGAGAGCTGCATGCACTCGTGTGTTTGCTTGGCAAGCTCTTGCACTGCTTTAACCAGCAAACTCCTGGGCGCTCCTCATGCAGAAAAAATTTACGCTGCGCTGCAAGGTAGTTGTGCGGCTAACTTTGGTCTGCACTTGCCCTGGACTCTGCTGGGATCACTGGATTTCTGTCCGCTCCCATCACAGACCCTTTTGTGGAGCACAATTCGTACATCCCGACAATACGGTAATTTCCATGTTGCACGCATTCAAACACATTGTGTTACAGCCCCACCTTTGTGTTGTACTCTCGACATATCATGAACAGAGCCCCACCTTTGTGTTGCACACTCGACATACCATGAACACAGTCCCACCTTCGTGTTGCACACTCAACAACATGGACACAGCCCAACCTTTGTGTTGCGCACTCGACATATCATGAAGACAGCCCCACCTTCGTGATGTACACTTGACATATCATGAACATAGCCCCACCTTGCCAGCATTTCTGCTTTTTTCTGCACACCCAGCATACTGTGGACACAATCCCACCTTGCCAACATCGTTTCGTCCAAGGTCAACAAGCATGACATGCTCTGCACACTCCTTTTCATCCGCCAATAGCTCGCGCTCCAAAGATGTGTCCTCCTGCACATGGCCACCGGGGAGCACCGTTGGGGGCATGGAACAACTTACTGCTCTTCAAATCATCTACAAAGACCCAGTTGCCAATGCATTCACTCAATCAGCTTTAAAGATGTGCTCTCCGCATGACCATAAGGGCGCACAGCTGTAGCTTTGCAATATACGGGGGCGCCCGTTGAAATAATTTGCATGGATCCTGCACTCCTCAGTTGTAGCCTCTGAGATAGGCACAGAGGGGCTAAAGAGGACATTCTTTTTATGGTCAGGGGTGCATTTTCACAGCCGTGCCCTGCAGCTATGGCCTCCTGTACACAACAAGAGGTCATATGGACAGTAGCAGCTTCATGGTGTCAAGATTGGCTAACGCTTCACAGCTGCACCTTGTGAGTGCGTCATCTTGAACATGACACAGGGGGCGTGACGGAAAGTACAGCATATGATCTTTCTTATTGCGCATGCATGCATGCATGCATGCCATACAATACATATAGGCATAGGGTGCAGACAGACAGAGCAGGCGTGTGCAAGTAGAGACGATGTCCAAAGGGGTACCCAGCAGACTGGTTCCACTGTGCGAGCAGATATTGCACGAGCTGGGGAAAGTGTGTGCACGCGTTGATTGCACAAGCAACTGCTCTGCTTGGGGAAGTTTGAATGTGGAAGTGGTCCCAGGCTTTAAAACATGATAGCAGAGGGGACAATGGAGTGCAAAAAGGGACCAAGAGTAGGGTGGTTTTTTGGGACAATGGAGTGCAAAAAGGGACCAAGAGTGGGGTTGTTTTTTTGGGTGCCCTTTTTTTCACCCATCAAATGCACTTGCTACATGAAAGTGAGATGCACTTGCGCTAGGACTCCTCTTTTGGATGGGCACAAAAGATTGGGATGCAAATCCTTCAATTAGTGTCACGCGTATGCAAACTGAGTTTGGTTTGCACGATTCAGTGATATTAGTGTCCATCAACATATTGCCTAATCTGAAGGATCTCATGACCTAACAGCGCAGCTCTCGTCGAGCGGGAGATCAAGCAGCGTTTTCAATTAACTTTGTCTTTTTTCTTTCTGCAGAGCCTCATGACTGAGTGCAGCTATTGTTGGGTAAAAGGCCAAGCGGTGTTTTTATTGTTCATATTTCCTTCTTCTCTTCATTACTTTTTGGACAGCAAAATATGCTTACATTTTGCTCTTGTGAGACTAAAAGCGGGGCATTGGATTTGCATTTGCATTCACATTGTGTAAACACACATCTACCGTGGTGTCAATATGCATGCACCTTAGCACTAAACGCCGTGCACCTGCCAACCGGCGGTTGGTAGCCATGCGCACCCTTGTAAACCACAGCTGGGGCCTCATTCACATACAACACACACACCTCAGCGTTGCGCCCCCTACGCCGTGTACCCGCAAGCGGCCGGTTGGTGACCACGCGTGAGCCATCCACGCGGCAAAGAATCTCCGGTGAGGAGCTGACAATGATGGCACCTCGGGACTGCAGGTCATCATAACCATATACAAGACAGCTTTCAGTTCACAGCACATATTTTGAATCAAAGGGCAAGCATAGAGAGCAGCCATCATTGCGATGGAGGTTCATTGACATTGATAGCACCATGGGACTGCAGATCAGCATGAAAACATACAAAAGCTTCCAGTTTACGACATGATTTCCTGAACCAACAAGCAAGCATAAAAAGCAGCCATCATTGCATCAGGGGTTCATTGACAATGATGGCACCTCAGGACTGCAGGTCATGATGATGATATACGAGACGGCTTTCAGTTACGAGCAGAGTTCCCGAGGCAAAGAGCAACTTTAGAGAGTAGCCATTATTGCGACGAAGATTCATTGACAATGGTGGCACCCCGGGACTGCAGGTTATGGTGATCACATGGAGAAAGGCTCTCTTTGTTAAGAATATAGGTTTATGCATGAACATGAATGCAGGCATAAAGATGGGTGCATAGCCATCATTGTGACAGAGGGTCTCTAACAATGATAACGCCTAAAGACAGCAGGCCATCATCACTGCATAAAAAGAGATTCATTCCCAGCAAAACGTCAAGAACAAAAAGGCAAGATTAGAGATGAGAGCTGAGCCATCCTTGCGATAAGGGGTGGCAAAGATGGTGCCTCGGGTCTGCCTCTTAAGGGCAACATGATAAAGCGGAATAGGTGCCTCCATACATCATTCTTGTTAACCTTCAGTGTTCTGCGTACTTGTCCTATAGCTTGTGTAATCATGCTACTTGCAATAGTAGCCTGCCATTCTTTTCGCAAATAAAAAGAAGGGCAAGCATCTCACGCACGAGAAGGAAGAAAACATACACATGTGCATCTCCCCATAGCTTGCGCGCAATTGTGCAGCTTGCAGTAGTAGCCTGCAGTCTATTTCCAACATGAAAAGACCATGCAGGATCATTGTACGGACCAAGATCACATCTGTGTGCCACAATCATTATTAGGTTAGGCTTCTGGTCAACATGATCACTTGTGATCAAGCAGAAAGATGAGTGCAAAAAAGGTGCTGGCAATAATGAGCAGGCAAAGGAACACACACAAACTAAGAGAGGGAAGAGTTTGATGGGGAAGGAAAGGCAAGGCATTGGCGTGTTGGCAGCCAAAAGGCTAGACAGAAAATGTGCCAAACGCACCCACTTGTGTGTATCCCTTGGAAGGGAAAATGTCCTGACTTTAGTGAGCAGAGTACATATAATGCACATAATTAGTAATGGTGGCCTATAATTGGTCATGGTGGCTTGCATGCACACTGAAACCTACCTGCATGTACACCATGTAGGGCGACGGGTTTACCACGCGCAGCGCGCGGTAGACCTCAAAGGGCTCTGCAAAGGTGCGGCGCTCAAAGCGCTGCGACAACACAAGCTGGAAGATATCGCCTGCAAGGATGTGCTCCTTGGCAATGGAGACAGCCTCCATGAAAGCCTCCTGCAGTTACCCAAGAAACATACATGGGAGGCACAAAAGGAAAAGATGAGCTTTCATGGGGGATTGCTTTGAGATGTGGACGAGAAGGACTTGGGTGCGAGCATTTCAAAAATGTCAATGATAGCCTCCATGAAAGCATTTGCATGCAATTGAGGATCAAATGGATATGAGATGAAGGCAAGAATCAGTCCTGGCCTTGGGGCAAAAAGCTCCTCTCCTCTCCTTCAAGTCATAGAAAGAAAGAACAAGGAGATAGGCTGAGCGGCTGGCCTTCCTGGCAGAACACTCATCTAAAGCGTTGGCAATAATCAGGGTTGTTCAGTGTGACGTTTTGAGATGAAAAATGCGATGAAATGCCTGTAAAATGTGAGTTTGTCGAACTGTTTGATCGCACGTTTGGTCGAGGAGGGGGGTGGCCGGGACAGGGGTCAGCAGAGCCCATACAGGCTTGCCCCGGCCTTCCATTCCTTGAATTTTCACTTCTAAGCGTTGTTAATGAAGATGAGAAGTCCTGATGAGTTCATGTGCCATAACAGTGGCCTTCAGATGACCTTCTAGTGGCCTTCAAGTGGACTTTGCAGGCTGCATTTCACAGAGGGGGGTATAAGTTCGACGAATGGCACTTTTAGAATGCGATAAAATGCATGTAAAGTGCGCGTTCAATGAAGTGCGCCGTTCGTCGCACTGAACAACCCTGGCAATAATACTAGTGAAAGTTTAACATGTGCCATAAGTAGCACTGGATGTATGCCAAATGTAGGGTAGATACACAAAATTGGCAAATGGACTCAGCTGCCTTGGCAGACTTGATTGCTTTGCTGATGCTGCTGGTATGAGGGGTCATTGGCTTTTGGGAGCGCAAATAAATCCCTCCTTTGGGGGTGAGGCACATCAATATACATACACCCCTGCGCACGCATTCGCACACATACCTTGCTGATATTACTGGTGCCGGGGGAGGATGGTTTCTGGGACAGCGACAACCCCACCTTCCCGTTGGACATTGTGGGGGGAGGGGAGGAGAGCAGGGTGACAAGATGGTTCAGGCGGGAGCAGCCGGTGTCATAGGCTTGCTGCAAGGCAGCATCTGAGCCCTGGAAACACACATGTGCGCGTGTGAGTGAAAGCCCATACAGAAGTACACAAGCCAGTGTCCATGTAGCATGCTGCAAGGCAGAGCTTGAGCCCTGAAAAGACACATGTGCATGAAAATAAGGAAGAGTCCAAGAACAGGATAACAGGATATAGCCCAGGCAAGAGCAGCCAGCATCTTAGGCTTGCAATAAGGATCATCACGTGAGCCCAGGAAACACATGCAAAAATGAGTGGAAGAGAGTGATGCATAGAAATAGGAGAGCAGATGTATGGGAGTCACCCATGCGGGAGCAGCTGGTGTCACAAGCTTTGCTATAGGGCAGCATCAAAGCCCAGAATGGTACAAACACCAGCGGGAACATAACCTGTGAGGGTGCTGCCTACAGTGTGCATATGCTCCTCTTGACGCACCACAACAGAGGGTGCATTAAGTGTGCTATCAAAGCAGAGCAGCCAGGACACCGGACTGTAGGCCTCCTCGAGTCTTTTTGTATTCCCTTGTAGCCGAGCATGCTACCAGGACAGAGCAGCACAAGGCAGCTAGCATCAAGGGTACATGCATGCACCTCAACAGGGTGTGTCGACCACACATATCACCAACCAGAACAGTGTCAAGGTTGCATGCATGCACCACAACAGGGTGCATCAACCACAACAAGCATACACCACAACAGGGTGCTTGCTTGTATCAGGGGTGTACAGCTTGGATCACCATCATCATCATCATCATCACCACCACCACCACAAGCACCATCATCATCACCATCATCATCATCACCATCATCAGGGTGTACAGCCTGCATTAAGGCTGCATGCATGCACCACAACAGGGTGCATCATCAACCACAGCACGTACAAACCACAACAGCATGCACCAACCAGAAAAGAGTGCCTTCAAAGGTGCATCCAGTGCACCAGCCACACCAAGGGTGCACGCCTGCATCAAGGGTGCATGCATACACCACCATAGGGTGCATCAAGGCTGCTTGCCGTTAAAAGGGAGGATCATTTCACTGAATTCACGGGATGGGGAAGAAACACCCATGGTGCTAGAGCAGGTCTGAGGTGCCAAGGACAGATGGCCCAATGAAGCTTAGCAAAGCAGAGCAAGCATGCACGCGCGCATCTGCTTTCCCAGCTTGTAGAGTGGGGGCGATGGAACATGCGTGCTGCCTTCCACTTTCCAGAAGCACGTGCTGAGAAAGGACGTGCAAGGTTCTTCCCTGTCCATACAACCCCTTCAGCACGTCACACAAATGCCACAGCAGGCACTCTCTGCAAGTCACAGCAGTGCCTGCCATTCCCTGGCGGATGCACAGCATTTGGTGAGCTTTGCAACAGCAAGCTGCACCCTCATCTGCTTCACCAAGTTGCCTGGCAGCCCTTCAACCACTGTCAACCCTCTTTCTACAATCCTCAACCAGAACTTGGACGTCCACAATCCACATTCCTCAAACACCACAATCTGTCTGGTTGCATGGCAGCCCTGAAGTCACCATGTACTTGCAATCCATCTTCTTGGACAAGCTTCTATTTGCGCTTATTGTGCAAATTCACAGCCTCTCTTCCTACGCCCACACACAGACCTGGCTTCCCTCGTGGATGTGGACCCAAGATATGGCGTACGCAATCTTTGTGGCCTGCACGCATGCATGCAAGCATGACAGTGAGCGCACAGATCATGAAACAATACATCGGATATAAGGAAAGAGGAGAGGCATGCAGCTGGCTAGATAAACAAGCATAGGGGCAACACGCATCCAAATTCTTGCATACCTAGGATGTGAGCAGGTATCAACAATGCCCCATCCATACACAGAACATGGGCATGTACATCCAAAACTTCCAAACCCATTCCCTATTAAACACTGTAGTGTTCTTTTGCACTCACCACCCTGCTTGCAGGTATAGCAAACACTTGGAGCAAAATACGCCATGATACAGTCATTCGAGCCGTTTACACTTTGCCACACACACATCACTGCCAAACAACACATCGTTGTCTTGCGCTCATTGTCCTGCCTGCGGGTAGTACAACCTAACAATTTGGGCACGTGGGAAAGCCATGGGGCATGAAACCCACGTCACAGCCTTTCAAGCTCTATTCACACTTTGCCACACAATACCAAAAATGTCCTTTATGCCATGAGCACCTGGTCAAAAACCACAACGTCATTGTACAGTGCCAGCTGGAGATCCGGCAGCGACCGATCATCCGTGGGGGCTCTCTCAAATGGGAGCTTGCCTGCGCACATCACCAAGATGTTGAAGTGTGTGTGTGTGTGTGTGTGTGTGTGTGTGTGTGTGTGTGTGTGTGTGTGTGTGTGTGTGTGTGTGTGTGTGTGTGTGTGTGCGTGTGTGTGTGTGTGCAAGCGTGTGTGTGTGTGCGTGCAAGTGTAAAAGGCATGCTCATGCATGCATATGTAAGTGCCATAGCTCTCACCTGAATACACGTAGCGCACGGTGTCGTAGCCTGCGTAGCCCACAAAGCCTCCGGTAAACACACTTGGCACGCCATCCAGCTGGGCTGGCCTCCAGCTGCGGCTGATGCGCTCAGGTACCTGCGACAAACCGCCATTGCTAGCAAGTCTGATCGCTGTCAAACATCAAAGTACGGTCACTGTTGCCATCAACAGCACCTATGCTGCTCAGCTGCCCAGACCTCGAGCAGCGGTTGATGCGCTCAGGCAATCCTGTGACAAACCCCAGTTTGTGAAAAATTCAATGCCACCAGCAGTCAAAGTATGGAACACAGGACCAGCAGTTACAGCTCTGATTGATTTTTGTCCAGAACGTGTTTCAGGTGCACCCTCAAGCATTGCCTTGCAAATGCATGTCGATGACAGATGAATGGGCATAGCTTTTTCACAATGGATGCTCATGCACCTGGAACGCATGGTTGTGCTGTAGCTGCAACACAAGGTAAGGAGCAGCAATTTGCGCGGAAGAGGTGCTAAGAGGTGTCATAGAACCATTTTTCTTCTACACATGGATGTGTGTGTGGTGCTCACTTGCATTCCAATCAGGATGGTCAAGCGCATTAGGTACAAAAGGATCCTGTGCACATTTTAGTGCATGGATCGATGCAGCTAAATACACCTATGTGTGCCATAAGGAGAAAGTAACATGGGACAAACAGCGCATGCCTAAGCACTTCTCAGTTAGCACCCCGAGTGACTGACAACAACATGCTGGCATTTTGCAGCCACGATTTGAACAAAACCTTGGGTTGTGCTTGCAAAAACTCGGAGGAATACTAGCACGGATAATGCATTGGAACAAGAACATGGACGTTGCAGAGGCACAATACCATGGTTGCCTTGTGAGTGGTTGAGACGCCTTGTGAGACGTTGCAGAAGGACATTGCAGAGGGACGTTGCAAAAGGATCACACGGAGCTTGTGAGTTCCTTCCCTATGTACTTGCACAGTCAATCTTCTACACAAACAAAAGCAGCCAACTGGTGGGAATACATTGACAATGCAGGAGGACCCTCCTGCATCATGCACCGCACATCACGCACACACTTGGCTTCGTCTTCATGCTTTTTCATGCATGCACCAGCATACACACATATTTACGCACATACACACGCACGGAAACACGCCCACCATTGTCATGAGAATTTGGACACCTAATTCGAGGGGTGCTACTCTTACACAGCCCTCCACGAGACCCCCATACATTGAAAGCCTGAAGCGTAATCATGAGCGTAAATGGAGTGCTGCTGTTGCCTGCCAAATGAAGCTGCATGTCTAAGCTGCATACGTGTTGCTGTAAATTCAAATCGCTGATCACCTGCATCGGATCTGCCTCCTCTGTCACGCAGCGTGTGCCAGCCTCATGGTCCATTACCACTACCCGGCTCTTGGTGGCCACTACCTGCGCATGTGTGTGTTTTCGTGCGTGTGTACGGATATGTGTGTACATGTGTGTGTGTGTGTGTGTGTGTGCGTGCACGCACGCACGCGTGCATGCATGCGTGCGTTTGTGCGTGTGTATATGTGTGTGGATACGTATGTTTTGTGTTGTGCGTGTGTGTGTTCTGTGTGCGTGAAAAGCTTTAAAACACAGATTACTGCTCCAAAGCAGGTCACGGCACCATGAACTTGTACATGTGAGAATTGGGCTGCATGTGCATATTGAAGGCATTTCCGTGCGGTCCAGCTGTATGGTGGTAACCAAAACTTCACTGCTGTTGTGTAGCCCTTCTTGATGTGAGGACATGATTCCTCACATGAGATGAATTAGGAACAAATGCTGAAGGTACAAAATAAGAAGTCCCTACTGTAACCACAGACATGAAGACTTGGGTTTGCTACAACATGACTCCCCGCACAAGGAGAACCAGGGGCAATTAAGGTGCAGGAACAGGGGTTGAAGGTGCCTCTTGTGACAACTGACGTGAAGGCTTAGTTGTGCAGGTACAAACTGGAGGCTCCCTGGTAGCAACTTAGAAACTTTTACCAAGATTGGTCCTCAAGTAGTGCTCTGCTGCCTACGACAGTGCCATTTTAGCTATGTTTGACTCCCAGGCGCGCATAGCCTCAACAATAGGGCAAACTTGAGAGTCCTCCTCTGGCTCCCACCGCTAGGCTTGACAAAGGCATAGCCTCAACAATAGGGCAAACTTGAGAGTCCTCCTCGTGGCTCCCACCGCTAGGCTTGACAAAGGCATAGGTGTGGGCATACGGCACATGCACATGCACAGGCATTAGCATAAGCATAGGCGAAGGGCATATCACATACACAGGCACAGTCCTAATGAGAGGGCAGTGATAGTGCCTTGTTATTATTTTTGTGTCCTTACAACATTCCCTGTGCGTTGCTTACCTACTCAGAATCAGTGATCAATTTGCAGACTTGTGCCAAACCACATGCCCTCCCCATTTCTCACCCATCATCTTTGCCTCAAGGGCAGACATGGCCACAATAAATAGCAGGAGTAGCTGCTTTTTTCCCTTTTAATTGATTGCCTCAAGACTTGCAGCAACATTCTTTTCCTCCATACGGGGGGAAGAGTAAATAGGGCAACGTTAGCCAGAAGGCCAAAAAGAAGGCAGTCCAACCTGCTTTGATGAATGTTGTAGCCATCATGAATTGTGGGGGAAATGTGTGACCTCCCTGGGAATCTCCTGACTCATCTGTACCTATAATACAGACATGGCCCCAGCAACGCTATTCCTACCCCTTATTACGTCCCTGTACCTCTAGTGCAGGCATGGCCCCAACAAAGCTGTACCGTCCCTGCTGGTCCCCATTCACCACAGACTCAAATAGAAAGGAGGGAGCGCCAAAGTCATCCTCCTGTGTGTAAACAATGCGAATGCACATTTGTACATGTGTGACTGCTTTTAATGACCCTACTTGTCAAGCATTTGCGAGATTTGCAGTGCATAAGAATGCGCATGCCTGCTTTTGATGATCCAACTTGCCAATGCAAGCACTTGAAAGGCACGGAGCGCACCAGAATGTGTGCATGAAGCTGCCCACAGTGCATGTGGTTGTACTACAAAGATTTGGTCCTAGGCCAGAGGCATGTCAAAAGAGCATGCTTGCACTATGGAGGTTTGAGATCATCAGAGGCTTGCATCACCACCATGACCATCATCATCGTCATCATCATCATCCACTCTCATCCTGGAGATTCTCGGTTATAGGTCTGTAAGGCATGCCAATTAAACAGTCCTTGCACTCTGTGCACAGCAAGCCAACACACTTGCTTGCAACAGCACGCTGGAGTGCCTGGCCCTGAGCAGATGGGGCTATTGGCTGAAGGGCAACAGTGATGTATCTCTGAGCGACGTACATCTGAGCAGCACAGGCTCCACAGCCAGATAATCCTCTGAACAAATGCTCAAGCAAGGATTCATGCTGAGGCTTATTTGCACATGGGAGGGCATGTCAGTGTATGAGGGGGCATGCATGTCAATGGGACATGCAAGGCAGTGCAAAATGTGCCTGCAACAGATATCTCTGATCAATGCACGCATGAGACGCACGCCCAAACAACGTGCACATGAGATGTGTGTGTGTATGTGTGTGTTTGTGAGTGTGTGTGTGTGGGTGGGTGGGGGTGGGGGGGGGTGCGCATGCTCTCTAGCAACCCCGGCTGAGGGTGCGCATGCATTTCACATTGGTTTGGTACCAGATACAACCAACCTCATCCGATCTTGAGGTGATGTGATGGAAGCAAAACAAAGGCACGCAGGCACAGTGGGACCCACCTTGACCAAGGACCTGTATGCTAGCACAGGCGTGAGTTGGTCACTGAACAGGCGCTGCACAAGGGGGATGATGTTGGGGGACCCGGGGCTACGTGCCACAGCCACAAAGCTGGCAAAGTCAGCGGCATCTCCACGGCCGCTGGGAGTGGCCAAGCGGCCGCTGCTACTGGGGGCATCAGCCTCAGCTGCTGCCGTTTCAGGTGCTGCAGGTGCTGCTGTTGCTGCTGCGGAAGGCGAAGCAGCTGCTGCTGGGGTTGTGGTTGGGCCTTGGCGGCGGGGACGTGAGGAGGATTTGGGCAATGGAGGGCACCAAGAAGCAGAGCATGGTTGAGATGTGGAGGCTGCTGTGGCAGAAGCCACAGGTGTGGACTGGTTGCTACCACTGTGCACTAGGGCTGCAAGGCAATAAAAGGGTAGACAAGGGCGGCAACGCGGTAGGAGTCCCATAGCAAATATTGTTATGAAGTTGGCGAAGAGTTGTGGGTGGTGGGCTGCTGGACTGGCCATGTGCATGGTTTGTCCCTGCTTTTGATGTGCACAGAAGTGTTCACTCAATGTACAACAAATCAGAGGCACACACACACACACACACACACACACACACACACACACACACACACACACACACACACACACACACACACACACACACACACACACACACACACACACACACACACACATGCACACACATGCACAAACACACACACATGCACAAAATCACACACCTACACATACATATGTGCACAAGCGTGCACGAGCGCGCACATGCATGTGCATCAATGCAGCGCAGTTAATGGCAATGCAGACACATGGTTTGCATGTAATCACAATTGATAATTTGGTTACTCTGCTCACTTTACCTGAGCAATGTACCACATGGCGGGCCGGATGGGCCTGCATGCAGGGTTCAGGGCATGCATCTCCGGGTTGATGTGCAGTCCCATCACTTTTGGACAATGCCGCCAGTGGGAAATGCGTGAAACAAAAAACCACTTGTCTACTTACATTATGCAGTAGCCTCCTTGGAACAACCGGGCAGGAATGCAGGCGCTGGGTAGGTATGCAGGCGCCTAGGGAAGGGGTGGCGTGCCCTGGGGCACTTAGAAAATGTGCCATTTATTTCTACTTTCTAAAGCCAGACGGTCGAGATGCCCGGATTTTTGAGCCGGTGAGGACTTTGGCTCTGCATTGGATTGGATTTGCAAAACACTCGTATTTCCTGGTTATTACTTTATGACATCTATGTGATTTATTGCATCATTTGAGCACACATTCCATCGCTGTCCAAAGGAAGTGCAAAGGGAGAACCCAGGTGAATTCCCAATGAGTCCTGTTGCAATTTCAGGTCGGAAAGTGGTCCTTGAGAGAATTGAAGATACTGGGGCAATTGTTTGGGACAGTATAGGAGTCCAACGATAACGGCCAGCAATCAAGTAACAAGTCTCTTCTTCCCTACTCAGGAATTGCGTATTGAAGGGAGCAAGGTATTCTTCCTTGAGAACCTCCTTGTATTCATTAAGGACTCAGTAAAGGAAAAACCGATACTAAGTGGCCTTAGGCAGCGAGAACACTCCCCACAGCAGAAAAAAGAGGGGACAATGTCCGTAGGCAGAGGAAACTCACCCTAATCATTTAAGGAGAAGGAGACACAGTGGCTCAAAAGAGCTGGAAGTCCCCTCCACCACAAAGCAGGAACAAAAAGGGCTGGTGGGGATCTGGAGGGTTGCTGGAAGCACCCAACTCCAGAACTCGGTTGTGAGGAGTATTCTTGTTTTTAATTGAAAGCCTAGTGGTAACAAGTTTGTGGGCTTACTTTACAGAATGTTTATGGAGTTAACGTGTAAGCTTGCAAGCTTGGTGGTGGTTAAGGCCTAACTTTTTTAATTGGTTTATAAAAAAAATTACATTGTGTGTTCCTTATAACAGTCCATACAACAACCAGAAGGATGGCGTAACGTCACAGCTTTTACACCAATATTCTTACAAAGACCTGCATGCTGCTGCTGTGCCGATTCCAACTATTGCCCTGGCCATGTGTCTTCACAATGTTTGATTTTAATCAAGTGCACATGCCGCTGGCTGAATTTAGTTGAAGGCTGTCTAATGCGGGTAGCTGTGCTGGTCCCCTGTCAGGTGCCATGCCTGCTGCGTAACACACGATGTGAGGAGGAGGAGGAGGATCAAGAAGAAGTGGATTTGGCATGATAGGGGGTGATCTGTATAGCATCAGGACGGCTGGAGGCGAGCCTAGATATTTTAAGGAAACTTCGAGGTAAGAGGTCAGGGGTTTTAATCCTGCTTAAGGCATGTGTGGGAGTCTGGAGGCTTTGTGCGCCAGCTGATCATCACTTCCTATGTGTTAACCTAGCCTGCTTCCCAAGGGCTTTTGCTTAGAGCTTTTGCGATTATTCTGCCGGCAACGTTATGGCATTTAGTTTTCATGTAGGAGATGATATGATTTTGTCAGCCTGAGAGCATGTGGAGTGTGCTGTCTAATTTATATGGGTGATGATGCAGGTGCAGGAGCTGTGTATTTGCCTGCAGCAAGATCTCTTTTTTCATCCTTGGCTAACCAGAGGATTTGTGAACGTAAAATACCGCCGGGACCTGCGCTTGAAATCCCAGTATTAGCCAAGCTATTATTGGCTTGGTTTGCCTGATATTTCACATTTACATCAGCACAGTCATTACCAACAATGCCAGCATGAAATTTTACTTTGTAGACACAACTATTGGTTTGTGAGTTGCTAATGAGAGTAGATATGAGTTTAATGACATCCCCTTGAATGTGTTGTTTGTGCTTCTCAGGTTAAAATTAGTTGTTTCCGTATTTGATGAAGGGAGGTGAGACTTTCTGAAGCAATATGTGAATAAGAACGCGTGATGGCAGCAGCAATTGGTGCTAACTCAGCTCGACCTATGGTGTTAATAATTCCAGCGCTGTTAGACTCAACATAGTGTTTGCTGTTAGTGACACTCTTGCTCATAGGGACACGTTGAAACCTCTTGTCATGATGTTTTACAGGATCTTGAACATGGCTCAGTTGGCAAGAAATGCACCTCGTGCTATGCATACATCTGCTTGCAGGATTTGTTGCTTTGTATGTGAGCACACACTAGCAGATAGGCCGCATGCTGACTTTTTTTGTTCCAGCTGGTATGTACGCAAGTCAGGTGTGGGGCACAGGTCTCATGCAGGCAGGCAAAGAGCCCTCTAGTGTAGCTGTATAACAGCATGCTTGGTACAAATAGCATTACTTTACGCCGTGTTGTGCAAGCCAATTTGAAGTTACGATTTAAGGATGATAAGTGCTGGACAACGCAATTTGTTCGAGCCTTTCGGAGTTTGCGTAGTTTTGAAACTTTTGAGCAGGCTGTGAGGTCAGGAGGTGCTATTTCCATGAATGATTTTAGTCCAGAATTTAGGTACTGATTGCAAGGAGCTTGGAGGGAAGCTATGTCAGTGAATCCCAAAGGAAACAACAAGAAGCTTGCTACTTACCAAGCTTGGTTTGCTACTCCTTTTGCATGCAACACTCGTGAAACCTGTGTACCCCTGCCTTGGTATCTTGTCCTGGATTTACCTAAGTTGTGCGTAATGTAAGCAGGTTCCAGCTTCGTGCTCATACTTTGAAAGTTAAATCGGCTGTTTGGCAGGATGGAACCTCTGTGTGCGACAGGTGTCCTTGCAATCAAACTGAACATGAAGCACATGTTCTTTTTTAACTGTATTGGTGAACAAGATTGTTCTTTGCGCCGCGAGTAACACGCGCCTTTCGAACCTTACTTCCAGAATTTCTGTGAGGCACAACTTTTTTAGCTGCATCAAGTGAGTTCACAAGTTGCTCCTCAGTTCCTCCATCAGCAAAACACCAGAGGGGGCTATCTGACGCCTAAAACCAGGTATTTTTTGCATGCTTATTTGCGTGTGTGTCCCGTCACTGGATATTTTTATTCTTGGCTTTCTCTAGCACTGGAGTATATTTTTAACCAGTCATGGGACACGTGCCTAATCAGCCGCAGCGTGAACCCTAGTTTTCACCACCAAAACTCCACATGTGACCACCCCAGTGCATCAAATTGGATGATGTTTAGTGATTTGGAGTCCTTGTAACAAAAAAAATATCATTGCAAAAGAAATGATGCGGAAAGACTCAGTGGTTGGTGTTTTATGGCAATTTTGGCCGTTTCCCCACAAAAAGCACCAAATTAGGGTTTATGTGCCTGCGTGAGCTTCAGCCCAGTCTATCTACACGCACGGGTCGACTTACACAATCTGAGCATATCTCTCTGGTAGCTTATAACCTCAGCTACACTTCAAAGCTAAAAATGTCCCAATCGGATGAAATGGCTGTGAGTCAGCGCAGTTTAAATGCAAAAAAGGAGCATGTTTGGGATTTGCTCAGGTAGCCCCCTCTAGCAAAACACTAGGCTTTTTTGTGTCTAAGCTTATGGGTTTATTTCTGGATGGCTCAGACCAGCCACAAGCCAATCATCCAAACGGCCTGGCTGAAGGTCATCCCCCGTTGCAACCAATTGTAATCATTTGTGATAAACCAGTATACGCATGCTCCGATTTCTTGTCTGCTATTCTGGATATGAAACTGCCGTCAGTGTATGCCCAGGTCCTCCAGTCAGGGATTTTGAAAGTGAGGGTTGGACCGGGTTCAACCCAAATTGGTTAGGTACAAAGAATCATCTATGTGTAGATTGGTAGGTTTTCTATAAATATATTACCGTAGCTGCGGTATTTGTCAAGGCGAGGCGTTTGCACTTTTTGAACCCAGGCATGTCAGCATGCATGGTATTGAGAGTAGTGAGATTGTCGATGCTGCGCAACTTCCACTTAGCTTCTGGTATAGCTGCAGCCAGGCACTGTAGCCAATCTGGGTTATGATTGTTTAGATGGATCCTTGCAGCTATGTTCCAGATTGCAATGATTTGTTGGTCCAAGGTGTGCTCAGAAGGAGGTATTTCCTCGTTAGGTCAGGATTGAGGATCGTTGTAGCAAAGGTTAGTATGTGCAATGGTTCCAAGTTCGTATTAGCAGTATAGAGGTGAGGAGAGCTAGTGATGAGTTTGAAATAGGGGTAACTTATCATGTGCTTACCCCAAACAGGGAGGAACATAAAAGTAGAAGTGGCCTCTGTGTTGAAAGTGGAAGAGTAACTAGCATGTTGCAAGGTTCGGTTCATAATGTCCTCCCCGCAAATGGGATGGAAGATTGAGAGACCTAAAAAATTGGATGAAAGGGATTAATGACAGGCATCAAAGAGTGTTTCAAGGTTCAGCGTTCCAGGAGTGCTTGTATTGGTATTGTGGATTTTGGTCCAGCGGGGAGGCCAATTTTTTTTACCAGTGCATTTAAGGGGTGCAGTTTGGATATGGGTGGGCAGGGCCCGTGAGAAGGGACCTTTAACCTTTTTGCTAGCATACTTGTTTTTCACCACAGTCTTGCGTGCAGGGAGCCCCTGCAACTCAGATGCAAGGCTAGTAGGGGCAGGTAGAATGGTTTCATGCATACTAGCAAGCTTGGCTTTGTAAAATGCCTTGTGGAGGATTTGAAATTGGCTGGAAGTTATCATCCCAACACATTTACCTTGTTGTAGACGCAGAGCAAACGTGATTTATAAATATCTGGGAGGGTAGGGGGAGGTGGAGCACGAAGGAGGGTCTGTGTGATTCAGTGTTCAATTATGTTTGCTTAGGGGATTATTCAGCTTTGCCAAAATTTCACAACCAAAGAATTTAATATCTACTTGTGGGTTAGTAGGATGTACATCGAAAGCGCTATTCTTATGCTGTTCTGTGTCAGTTTCTGTTTTTAAGTGTTAAATGCATAAGTTTTGGGAATGAATACGCAGATAGAATTGCCAAGCAGCAGGCTAGCCTCAAAGGTAACAGTCTGACCAATACTGGTGCTCCTAACGCTGGCCCAGGCGGCAACACCTTCTTCAATATTGCTTGGCTGGCTCAAGACGAGGCAAGGCCGAGTACACCTGGATCTTCCTCCTCCGTTCCCAATCTAGTATACTTCCCAAACCTTAAGGATGCTTTGAAATCCCATATGCATGCTAAACACAGGCTTGGCTATGCAGATTGCAAGACAGGCTATTACACATTACCAGAGCTTGCTACCTCATGCAAATAAGGGCATTTGCAATGCCTTCTGGAACATGCCATGTGTCTCGACCCGTATAAAACGCACAATCTTACCGCACAGGCACCCTCTACAACCAAAAACATGCGGTACGCTTCAAAAGATCCACTAGCCTTGTATGCCCTCTCCCAGAATGTCATCATATGGATAGCGCCCTCCATATTCTCTCAGATTGTCAATGCCCCGCCATTTGTAACATGGTAACTGAGCAACACAACATTGCTAGCAGAATGATTTTGAAAGTCGTCAGCGAAGGCTTTTATGGGCCAAACCTCTTACAAATAAATGTAGGCAGCGCAGATCGTCTGGCTCAGCATGACATGCACGTCATTGAATAAATCTTTAACCGCGTTATACCTCCCTACCTCTTGGACCCCAGCATTCTTGATCGAGCTAGACGCACCTCCAGCCGCCCTGATGCTATCTTGGTCACTCCTTGCCCTGATAACCCAAATAGACCACCCCCTACCTCCTCATATCGGGTACTCCGCAGTATGAGACGTAATGAAGTAGTGAGAAGCAGCACAACTCCAGCCAGGCAACTTCATGATTTGAACATCCAAAACCGCCATTTCCACTTAATAGAAATCAAAAACTGCGAAGATACAAGGCCTTGTGCCCAGATAGAATCCTCAAAGCAACAACACAGTGAACTGTGCAAACAACTTCAAGGCGCTGAGATCACTCTCCACAAAATCCTTCTGGGTATGGGTGGGACTATCTATACTGCCCATACCTTGGATCATTGAAAAAACTTGGGATTGACCTGCAAAGGTCTAACAAGCTTGCACGTAAGCTCCATGCCCATTCTGTACAATATACGCAAAAGCTTACCAGACGTGCCATTGAAATAAAAAATACTCATCATAACTCTGGTGCACTGGGGCTGCATGCTTCCAGAAACCCACCAGACCCACACTAGCTTCCCTCTTACCCTCCGGTGAGGGAGACTCACAGGCCGGGCTCTTTGAGCCAATGTGTCTCCTTTTCCTAAATTGATGTAGGGAGTGTTCTCACTGCCTACGTAGTTTTTCCTTTTCTTTTCTTTTCCAAAGCTTTGTCTCTCAAGATTGGATAGGGCTGATTCTGCTGTGAGTCGAAAAAAACTAGGTTTGCTCTGGTTGGCTAAAGCAAACACTGTTTTCAATTGGGCCAGGTCTCTTTGGTTCTTTTTCTGGCTTGTGAGGGGGCACCTAAGTAAACCTCACAAGTCCTTCTCCAGACTGAAATTCTTTGTCAATATTATGAGTCCTCCTTTTCCTTAATTGATGTAGGGAGAGCTTTCTCAGCCTACATATTCTCCTTTTCTTTCTGAGCATTGTTAAGGCCTGCACTGGTGAGGGAGACTCATGGTTATTTGAGCAAATGCGTCTCCTTTTCCTTAATTGTTGTAGGGGTTATCTGCCGCCATGGTTTTTCCTTTTTTCTATAAGCCCTGCGCAGGTAGGTCAAGCCCGTGTGTCAGCTGCATTGATCTCTTGTCTCTGCCCATCTGTGTAGCAACCAAACTCTTTCATATATTTCCAGTGGTATGTTTGATGGCGAACATCACAAATGTACATATCAAGGTACAGAGGTGTGCTGCCTGCTATTTGCCTCTTTGTTTTTGCAAGGAGTGACCAAGATAGCGTCAGGGCAGGGTGAGATGCTTGCTAGCTTGCTATTCAGGGAACCTTTCCTTCATGCATGCGGCCTTTTAGCTGTAGACTTTTCCTTTCTTTTCTTAGCATCAGGGCGGCTGGGCTTGCGTCTAGCTTGATCAGAAATACTGGGGTCAAGGAGACTTTGAGGTGCCATTTGGTTAGAAACTCATTGTGGGATGAGCAGGTCATGCCAAGCCAAGCATGTGCAAAAGAATTGGTACATAAGAGGCTTTGCTAACCACTTACAAAACCTTTTTGCTGGAAATGTTATGAAGCCCAGTTAACAGTTGTATAGGGAGTAAAGTGTTTTGTCATGACGTGATTCTTCTGTGAAGAGAGTGAGCTGCAAGTGAGTTGAGTTTGTTGGACAGTGGTATCTATGCCGTGACAAAGAAAAAGAAACAGAAAAAAGAAAAAGCTACGTAGGCAGAGAAAACTCTCCCTACATCAATTAAGGAAAGAGAGACACATTGGCTCAAAGAGCCATGAGTCTCCCTCACCAGAAGATGAGAGGGGAATTAATGTGGATCGGGTGGGTTTCTGGCAGCACGTTGCTCCAGGGCACCAGTGTTGTGATGAGTGTTTTTATTTTCAATGGCACGTCTGGTAAAGGTAAGTTTGTGCGCAAATTGTACAGAATGGGCATGGACTTTTCTTGCAAGTGTTTCAGATTTCTGTGAGTCAATCCCTAAATTGTTGAATTGATCAAAGGTATGTGCAGTGTAAATAGTCCCGCCCACACCCAGGAAGATTGGGTGGATAGTAATCTCTGCACCTTGGAATTGTTTGCACAGCTTGCTGTATTGTTGCTGTGAGGCTTCTAGCTGGGTACTAGGCCTCGTATCTTCACATTATTTAATTTCTATCAAGTGGATATGGCAAGCTGGAGTTGTGTTATTCCCCATGCTGCGCAGTACTCAGTGTGAGGGTGGAGTGGGTGGTCTGTTTGGGTGAATTGGGTGAGGAGTGACTAAGATTGCATCAGGGCGGCTGGAGTTGCGTCTAGTTTGAATAGGAATCATGGGTTTGAAGGGGTAGGAAGGCACAGCACGATTAGAGATTTGCTCAGGGACTTGCAGGTCGTGCTGTGCCAAACGGCTTGGGTATGTGTTGCCTGCATCCAACTGCACAAAATTGGCCCCATAAGAGCCTTCACTGACCAGTTTCAAAATCATCCTGCAAGCAATATTGTGACGCTCAGTTACCATGTTACGCATGACGGGACATTGGCATGCCCGGCTGCTCAGCCAGATAGGATGTGGAGAGCGCTATCCATGAGATGGCAATCAGGTAGGGGGCATGTAAGGCTAGTGGATCTTTTACATTGGGTTGCATGTTTCTGGTTGTATAGGGTGCCTTTGCGGTATTGGAAGACAGTGTGTTTCATTCGAGCACCTGCACCTGCTCTGTGCTCCTTATGTGAGGCACCTGATAACCCTTCCCACACTCTTTTCAGATGCACAAATCCACACACTATCAAAGTGTGCATAAATTCAGACTGTGATCTTTGAGGCTAGCCTGGTATTAAGCGTTTCTATCTGCGCATTCATTCCCAGAAAGAAATACTGCATAGGCAGTGAAACACTCTCCAATCCCCACGTCAATTAAGGAATGGGGGCCACATTGGTGCACAGACCATATCACCTCCCCACCACAAAGTTCTGACTGAGAGAAGCTATTCCAGCGTGAGATTTGACCTTATAGAAAAACATGTGACCTTGACAGGTGTGGGCAAGCTTTGAAATTGTCTTAAAGACATGTCGTTGTACATGATGCCTGTGTTTCTTTGGGCATTGGATTTGCCTTCTGAGTTGGTGAAGTGAGCTGAGGCTGTCGGTGGCAACATGCGCGTATTTGTGTGTGAGTACAGCAGCAATTGCAGCCAGTTCAGATCTTCCTATTTAGGTGTTGGTAAAACCAGCGCCATTGGGTTCAACTAGATTTCATGAGTCACTCATAGAATTGTACACGCCTACCCCGATAACTGTTTTGCCATCCTGAACCTGGCAGCTGCCGTCTATGTATGTCCAGTACTTAATTTAATTAATTTAATTATCTTAAAATCTACAGCTTTGAGCTGGAGGTTTGGATTGGACTGACAAGGAATAGGAGCAGTTATGTCCGCGGCTGGTTGATGAGTGACCTTGGCAATTTGCTTCTTGTCTAGGGGGATCTTTTCACGTTTCCTTATCCGGGGCATGAGGGCGTGCCTTGCATTACGGATGGCGTTATTGCTCACAGTGTTAACAGACCAATTGGCTTCTGGAATAATTTTGGCCAAACCTTGGAGCCAGGTAGGGCCCTGGTTGCTCAAGTGAACTCTTGCAGCTGTATTTCAGACTGCAATAAATTTTAAGTCCCAGGTGTGCTGAGGGAGAGCAATTTCCTGGCTGGGCCAGGATTGGGATTGTTATAGGAAAGTTTACCTTTTGGAATGGTCCCAAGCTTGCAGCAGAGATGCGGGTAAGCAGTGAGGAGTTTGGAGTTGGGATTAGTTATCACCAGATTACCACTTGCTGCTGCATAAACATGAAGGAGGCCATAGCCTCTGTATCAAGGATGGCAGAGTAGATAGCATGCCGCAGGGCAAGTGTCATGGCCTTCTCATCAAAGATAGGGTGACAGATAGAAATCCCCGAATGTTTGGATGACTCACTCTCGGAGAGGGTTAGGGTTTAGAGTTATGTTGGGCGAAAAGAATGCAATGGGGGTAAGAGATCCAGTAGTGTAGGTACTGTATCATCACTGGTGTGCACTTCCACAAAGAATGCGCACGCCACTTATCCTCCTGACATTTTGCCCTAATACTTTTACCTGGACTTACCTAAGCACGTCGTGCGTAGCGTGGCCCGTGTTGGTCTCCATGTCCATACTTTAAAAGTTGAGCAAGCCTCATGGAATGTTTCTATTTTTCCTACCTATGACCTATAATGGGGGTCAGTTTGACCACCATTATGATGTGCAGGATGTCAACACCATGTTCTTTTCAAGTGTACTCCCCCCCGGTCTGCTTTCTCCAGCATAAATGCTTCCCTGTTCTCTGGTCCGCCCCTCTTCCTATGTCACCCTTCCTCTCAGGTTCCTCCTTACTTGCCTGCTATTCACCATATACAGTCTTTTCATATGTTTTCCTTTATGAATCAAGACAACAACAACAACAACTTTGTCCTATTTTACATGAACTTGTTCTCTTTTATGAAGAGGCCAGCAGCCAGTCGTTTTGACTGGAGGCCACCTCTTTCCCTGTAACCTGTAGGTATTGAGTGTTAAAGCCCAAGGGACAGGCCATTTTATCTTGGTTGGTGTGATCCCATTACTGGAAGGCATTGTGAATGTGAGGTGGAAGCTTCCGTGAAATGGACTCCACTCGGAGTCTTTGACCTTTTTGCTCTGATATTTCTTCTCCACTTTGGTCTTGCAGGCAAGGAGTCCTATTAGCTCAAACGCAAACCTCAGGCGCAAACCTCAGGCAAACCAATGGGCTATTGGGTGGAGAGCAGATGCTACTGTGTATGCAGAGCCTCTGAGTGCTGAGTGCTTCACCTTTGTGGAATACATTGTGGAGGACATCAAAATGGTGTGGGGTCAACATCCCAATGCATTTGCCATCCGTATTGTAGTTACATACCACCCTTGACCTGTAGATTTCTGGGAGGATTAGGATACTACCTAGTAGGTGGGTTAATAGAGGGGGGAGCATTGTTTGCACCATCTGGTGGAGTCTGATTAGGGGGGGGCTTGGGGTTTTGTTTTACAAGATAATGCTTCTTTCATTTTTATAAGGTACGAGGGAAAAGAAAAGGAAACTGCGTAGGCAGTGAGAACACTTCCTGCATCAATTAAGGAAAAGGAGACACATTGGCTCAAAGAGCTGTGAGTTTCCCTCACCAGAGGGTATGAAGGAAGCTAGTGTGGGTCAGGTGGGTTCCTGGAAGCATGCAGCCTCAGGGCACCAGAGTTATGTCTTTATTTTCAATGGCACGCCTAGCTTATGTAAGTCCGTGCGCATATTGCACAGCCTGTCTGAGAGTGGGCATGGAGCTTTTGTGCAAGCTTGGTAGACCTCTGCGCGTCAACCCCTAGTTCTTTAAATTGATTTAGGGTATGGGCAGTATAGATAGTCCAACTCACACCCAGGAGGATTGTGGAGAGTGATATCAGCACCTTGAAGTTGTTTGCACAGCTCACTGTGTTGTTGCTGTGAGGCTCCTAGCTGGGCACCAGGCCTCGTAAAAAAAAGAAAAACTACGTAGGCAGTGATAAATCTCCCTACATCAATTGAGGAAAATGAAGCCTCATACATTCAAGCAAAGTTCGCAGTATTGGATTTCTATTAAGTAGATATGGCGGTTCTGGATGTTCAATTCATGAAGTTGCCTGGCTGGAGTTGTGCTGCTTCTACTTCTTCATGAATTAATTGCCTTTTATGAGCAGGCTAGCAGTCACACTCCTTGACTAAAGGCCTTCAATTTATCCTTGTAAACCTTACTTCTTCATTCCGTCTCATACTGCGGAGCACTCGATGTGAGGGAGAAGTAAGTGGTATATTTGGGTTAGCAGGGCAAGGAGTGACCACGATAGCATCAGGGCGGCTGGAGGTTCATCTAGCTTGATCAGGAATGCTGGGGTGAAAGAGGTATGGAGGTATAGCACGATTAGAAGTTTGCTCAGTGATGCGCAGGTCATGCTGAGCCAGGCGATCTGCACTGCCTACATCCATATGTATAAGGTTTGACCCATAAGACACTTTCAAAATCATTCTGCTGGCAACGTTGTGACACTTAGTTACCATGTTACAAGTGATGGGGCAACCTGAGAGAGAAATAGGGAAATCTGTTCAACGGAAGTTACTTTACAAAGAACAAAGAAAAGTCTAAGCTTGGCAACATTCCTTTGTGGCAGGGCACTCCTATCCCTATTCAAGAGTTTACTGATGACCCCTTTGTAACCCCTTGATGACCTCAGGCACAGGTTGCGGGCAGTGTGGAGAGATGTCGAGGGAGTGAACCCGCGGGACACATTTAGTAAGCTGGCAACTTGCCAGTCTCTTTTTGCAGTGCCTTTTGACCACAATGTGCATGTCCCTGCCCGTTTACCAAGGCACATGCATTTGGATTTGTTTCCACATGTCATGAGGAATGTTAGCCGTTTCATACTTAGGGCACACACACTGAAGGTGGAGACAGCAGCTTGGGATACTCGGAACGCTCTTTTGTGTGATCGCTGTTCTTGTGATGAGATTCAAGATGAGGCTCATGCCCTTTTGGTGCGCAGAGACGCAGATGTTTGTGCTTTGAGAAGAAAGTACGCTTACATGTTCAACTGTTTCTCTGGTGATTTTTCAATGGAGCAACCATTTTTACAACAAGCCAGTGTCCAGGATGTTTCTGCTTTCCTCTTGCAACACAACAACAAGCTTTTTTCGTTTGTTTCTGAGCTTATGGACATTATGTTGACTGGCGAGGACCAGTCACAGGCCGATCAGCTGAATAGTCTAGCTGAAGGTCCCCCAGTGTAAATCTAAATCTAAATCTAAGCTTGGCAACAGCCAGCATGCGTTAAGGACTCCTCTTTCGGAAAGATCATTATTTTGTCCGATGAGGTGGTGAGTCTGATCGTTCTTATTCTTGAGGAAAATTGATTATTTTTGAGGAGTCCTTGATGAGCAAGAGCACTTCAAGGTGTGTTTACGAGATTTTGATGTAATATGGTATACCCCCCCCCCCCCCCCCCTACATACAGCCCCTGCTACAGGGATTGTTCTTGAATCGAATCCTTTACCACTCCAAAGCTTTGCACCTTCTATTTGTTGAGGCCATTGCAGCATTCTGCGTCAAAGTGCCACTGCAAAGCTGTGCTTGAAGCAAGCTCTGCAGGACCTGAGGCCACGAAGAATGTGCTAAATTGCAACAGACAGCACTCTGAAGAAAACTTGCAGTGTATATAGTTGTGGTGGAGGAATGCACCACAGCTTTTCAGAAAGACCCCCCAGAATGCAACAAGGGAAAAGAACGCTCCAGAAAAGCAGAGCGACCATAAGCATCACAGACACCACTTAATGAGCAAGAGTTGAAGAAAGAAAAGCGGAATGCATAAGACATGGATACCTTGATTGATGGCTATCTACATTAAGCTAAGAGGTGGCTTCACCCCTAAAGCTCCTCTGGACATAATACACTGGTGCTGTGCTAAGCTGTTGTCTGTACCATTGCCCAGGGAGGCAGCCATTCTGTCCAAGGCTTTCACTAAAATGACAAAAGTTGTATAAAGTGAACACTGCACCAGATGAAACTTGCTGTGCTGCATAAAATGAGTTCGTAACCGCCAGGGCCAAAAGCGCATATGTGAGGCTGCCTCCAAACAGTCTCAACTCGTATGATCACAGTAGAGCTAATTGCGAGCAACACACACACACACATGGCACAAGATCAAGCTTTGGAGCAACAAACCATGCCTCAAGTGGCTAAGCAAGGTAAAATTCATACACTAATTTTTCCTTGGATCCCTACATTGCTTTTGGCATAACTCCTAGCCCCTCCAGGATGCTTCTCCCATCATCAAGAACCTGAGCTCACATGTATCAGCATTAACAACACAGCAGCCTCACTTACCAGCAGCTCAATCCAATTTGGGAGTCCCAAGACTGGGAGGAGGCGGACACGCATGCATCGTACAAGACTACTGTATTATGGGGGTTATGCTGCTTTGTGGTACAAAATCTCTAGAGCAAAAATTTTACGTGACTAACCATAATGAACGCTGCAGGAAACTTAATATGAAACAAATGGAAAAGAGCACCGTAGCAGATTGTTTTCTGTCCCTGAGACCCTCAACCCAGGCTGTCTGCGTCTTTCAGCAAGATACATCTGCTGTCCACAACCGTCTGCCTCCATCATTCCTCTACTTTCCTTCTACATATCACACCCCACTGTGTTCCCACATTATTCACTCCAGGCTACCTGCGTCCTCGCTCGAGTCCTGTGCGTTTCACACCCCATTATCATCGCTGTCTGAAGTAGCGGGTGGATCTCCCACCTGAAAGCTCACAATTTCAGCAGGAACGGGTTAGTTTGTAGCAAACACCACCATAAAAGAGGCAACGGAATCCACGACAAGAGAGCAGCATGCATATAACATTGAGGAAACATTTATAGCAAACAGAGGAGTAAATTGGCAGGTTTTGTGATTCAACCAGCAGAGGCTGTGGGGTTAAAGGAAGAAAAGTGAAGGGGTCATTCAAGCTCAGGTACTAAGCACAGAGCGTGTCAAGAAAAGAATGGCCTGCTTCCTGAAAACACACCTGCGTGTGCGTGCACACACTCACACACACCCCAAACCTACAGGATAAACCTGAACCCAATTGCAGCCTTACAACTGCTGTTCCTGCTTTCAGCTGTATTCACTTAGCACATGGGTTTCCTCTATCTCTGCCTTGTGTCCCTTCCTATTTGCTGCTTTGCTTGTGGCCCATATGAGCAAAGCAATGCAGAGGAGATGAGCAGGCAGAGGACTTCAAAGGCAACCCTGCATTGCAAGCACTTACAAGTACATGACCGTGACAGCTGTTTGCACCCACGTGTACAGATTCCAAGTATATACATGTGTTTCGCTGTCTTCATGCTTCTTTTCCAGAGCCCCATTCATAGGGCGTGAGCCCCTAGGTTTGCCTCTTTCCAGTAAAATTAACACCCGGCTGCCCAGGCCCACCTTGCGCACCCCCCGCCCTCATACTTTGGCTACCCTCCCAAACAAAAAGTATAGGCAGCCCTGCAGTGTCAGTGGGGCGTGGGAGGCAGTGGCTGGTGCTGTTGAAAAGCTTGCAACCAGTTTTGCAGGCAGTTTGATTCCAACTTATGGTGGCTTCCAGTGCAGTAGGCAGAACTGCAGGACGCAATACTATGTTTGGTAGCTGAGAGAAGCTGGTCAGTTGCTCCCATCCAGCCCCCCGGAACAGCTCCAGCCGACACAACTTCATTAGCATACTTTTGTGGATGCCCTTGCTGGGTCCGGGGCCTGGGGGTGCCTGTTTCCACCCATAAGGGAAATTAAAAGGCTCAGCTATGCATGCATGCTTGGATGAGGCATGGTCTGCAGGAAGGTCTGTTCTTGCCCCAGGCACTGCAATGCCACCTCTGTGCCAGGCAGGACTGGCGCCACCAATTTCTCTGCGTCGCTTGCAACACTTCTCTCAGTTGTCCTTATGGGCTGCCTTCTGGTCATCAATTCAGAGACATATTTAATTATTTTGCCTGTGAGCACAGGAAGAGCGACGCCAAGAGCACGCAGGCTTTCAACAGAAAGTGTATGAACATCATGAAATCTGGGTTTGCTGATCCCCATTAATCATTTTCTCTTTTTCTGGGTGAAGGGATACACGATACCTTGGCCCTAGGTATCCCCATTTCCCTATGATAATGTAGAGAGCGCGACTGTTCACAACTGCGCCGCCTGATGCTCTACCTCATACGTTGCCACAGAAGGTGCTGAATCAGCGTCGTCAACACCGCACCTGAAATGAGCACCGGCACACTAACAGGAAAAAACAATGACTGACCTCATCCATGGCCACAGAGGGCGCTGTGTCCTTGTGGTCCACCAGAAGCTTCACGATTTTTGGGTACTTCATGGCCAAATCAATGGCCCTGCAGAAGGAGCGGTTCATCGCCTAGCAAGTGGCAACAAGGGGGCACAGTGTGTGTTTGTTTGTTTGTGTGTGAGTGTTTATTCATTCATTCATTCATTCATTCATTCATTCATTCATTCGTGTGTGTGTGTGTGTGTGTGTGTGTGTGTGTGTGTGTGTGTGTGTGTGTGTGTGTGCGTGCGCGTGCGCATGCATGAGTGCATACGCAGCATAGCAAAATGCATTGAGCGACACATTTTGCTGATTCTCTCTTCACCTGCTGAGCGAGCTTGGTATCAGCTGCTCATCAATAGAAGCCTTTTTAGGGACAGCTCCAGGGACATACACAAATCAATTGTTAAAACAAAATCCTGAAGGGTGTACACAAGCCTAATAAGACGTTGCACATGACTTTTTCGGTGTGCATGTCACCACTCAAACCAAGGCAATGAGCGTGTTTAATGAAACATGAGCAAGCAGCCGGCTTTGATGCTGCACTCAAAACAATGTCAACATCACTCATCGCACAACAAGCGTCACTATCGTCACCCTGCGCCACTATAAGAAACAAAAGCATCACTCAAAGAGTCATGGGCATGACCAGGTCATTTGCATCACTCCTACTTCTTAATATGAAGGAATACAATTGGGTACCTGTGCACCTTCTCCAGTTGCCCATGCTACTTCTGCCTTCAATGGGTACATGCAGGTAGCCATTTTGAAGTCATACAAAGCCATGCCTCTAACATGAGTGATAAAATCCTGTAGACGCCTTCACAGCCTGGATACATTCCACCATTGCATCTTGCTCCAATAAAATCAAAAAGGAAATGAAGGCATGCTCGTACCAGAGTCCTGGCAGCATGCACCCAATATGTCTGCTCACTTGCTTGTCAATACCCTTTGTACATAGACGCACACAATGATCTTCTCACCTCTTTGTTAATTCCCTCCACACCTAGAAGCAGCTCCACAACTTGTATATGGCCTTGCTCACACGCTGCATGCAAGAAATAAGATGTATCTCATTTCATGTATCAATCAGCAATTGCAAATTGAAAAACACATGTACACTTAGGTGGCGGTCACACACAATTTTTTTTCGACTTTTTTCCGTCGGTTTTGAAAAACAATTTCAGTTTGGGCAAAAAAAATTGCGGTCACACACAAAAACCGAAATTTTTTTCGCCCACCCAAACTTTTTTTTCTGTTCAAGCCAGAGGTCACTAGTGACCGTGTTTGGGAAAATTTTTTTCGGTTGGGGTCACTTTTCCGGAACCGTTTGGGAGTTCCCCCTGGGAGTGCCCCTTGCATGGAAACCCTAAAAAACCCAAAAATCTTCAATTCTATCTACATTTCACCATTTCATTTCTGAGAATCCATCAATGCCCCCAAAAGGCAAGAAAGGGGGCAAGTGAGGGGGAAGGGGCCGAAGCAGGCCAGCAAGCAATTGTTGCCCAGGTCAGGTGAGGTGGAGCACAGGCCTGGCAGGGACTTGCACATGTCAGAGGCAGTGGTGGTGGGCAGCGGGCCTGCTAAGGATCAAGATCGAGCACGCGAGCCATGTATGATGCAAGCTTGTCCCCGACTTCATAAGCCCCCACAGCATCAGGCCTTCTGCGCATGAGCCCAGCCGCACCAATGATATGAGAGGCAACAAAGTCGTCAACATTCAGCTCAGAGGGTTGGCAGATGTCCCCAGCACTCTCAATAAAATTTTGGGTGCCATAGAACTGTTGCAGCGTTTGCCAAAGGTGGGTATAAAAAACCTGCTATTTTTGAGGATTGGGAACCGCTTTTTGAGCCTGCCAAATGAGCATTCAACCACACGCCTCATCCAATTTAGAGCATAATAAAAATTGAATTGTTGCTTTGTGGGATTGAGGGTGTCACAGCATTTAAGCACGTAAGTTGATAAGGCAAACGCTGAATCAGCACAGACGTAGGGCTTGAAAACTGTTCCACCTATTGTCATTTCCTCCATGCGAGCATTTGGCGGCAAGGCAAGCCAATAACCATCATCTATCTTCGCACGCAGAGCACTATAATTCCATATGTGTGCATCACCAACTTGACCTGCCCCTCCAGCACTAACAAATGTGAACTTGCCATAAGCATCAACACATACAAAAAGAATAATAGCCATGTGCTTCTTGTAGCAGTAATAGACGTCACCCCAATGGTATGGTTTCTCAATCCTCATGAACGTTCTGTCTATTGCACCAGCACAAAAAGGCAAATTGCACAAGCCTCTGAAATCTCGCATGATGCGCATGAGTTCATGTCCTTCTGGAAATACTATCATGCTTGGCACAAACTCTTTGCATAGTACATACACAACTTCATGAATGACATTACACACTGCACTCTTACTAATATCGTAAGCCCGCGCAAGCATTTGATAGGGAGCACTTGAACCGGCCTAATCCAAAAATATTTTCTGCCTCTTCTCAACAGGGATTGCATTCCGCATTTGTGTGTCACGTTTGGCAAGAGTGGCACAGTGTGTTTCACACAGAGTTTTAAAGGCCTGCTTGCTCATGCGGAAAGCTTGCTTGAACTGGACAGCCTCATATTCAGGCTGAGTCCTTCCAATGTTGGCCCAGTCCCCGAGTACTTGCTTCTCCCAGATTCCAAAAGAAGGATTGTATTTAACGGGCAGGGCAAGAGAAGTAGAGTGTGAAGGATGGAAGGGAGAAGAGGGGTTGGGTCCCATGCATGCCCCATGCATGAGTGCCCCTTCAATTCTGAAGGGGCACTGTAGCAACTAGTGTACGAGCAGCAGATGAATGCGAGAGAGAAGCTGCTAGGACATGCTGAGACCCAAATCCAGACGTGTGCAGAGAAGAGGCGACTAACACGCTCCTCACTCACGTGCTAGGGTCGGATACACTGGCTGAATAAGGTTTGGTTCATACAATTAAGACTGGTCAGCCCTGCTACCTGCCCGGGGATTACTCCCTTGCAGTTATATGGTTGGTTGGTCAAAGTTGACCCAGATGTGTTCCGTAACAATGTTACAGGCACTTACAAAGATAAAGCGCGCTTGCATGACTATAAAACAAAATCTCACCTCCCTTACGCTCCAGAAGCCCCTTGTTTTCCTGCCTTCTCCCATGTGCCCTGCTTGGACCATGGCAATGCAGGCTGCAAGCTGCGCTGTGTGGTTACTTCCATCCAGAACCAAGGTGACGGCTGGAATCAGAGCTTTCAGGGCCTGAGAAGTCTGACTGCTCAGTTATTAGCTGATGGCTGCCAGCCATACAAGGAGAAGGGCAGCACTCATGGTCCTTATGTAAGGGCCTGCCAGAAACGGGCTGGAAGGGGCACTCCCAGGGAGGCTGAGCACTGAAAATAATTCTGAAAAAAAATCCCGTGTGGACGCTTAAACATTTTTTCTGTCGAGGTTCAATTTTTTTTCAGTTATCCGAAAAAAAATTGTGTGTGACCGCGATTTTTTTCACTTTCCGACGAAAAAAACTCGAAAAAAAACCGAAAAAAATTGTGTGTGACCGCAGCCTTACATGAAACACAGGAACACAGAGCACTTGCATATGTATCCATAATAAACATGGGCATGCTCTTCCCCACTGTCTTTCTCGAACCTTTTCATGGCAACCATCACCAGTACATACAATATCATGCCCATCCAAAAATGATGGAAATCGGACAATCCAGATCACTCTCCTGGTCTCGGATAACGAAAAACGGCCCACAGCTGCACCCTAAGACCGGTTTTCATTCCAAGAAGTATGATTTGGCAACTTCTTATACTATGCTGGTAGGAGGTCAAAAGTCGACTTTTTTGGCTTGCCCTTCTAGGCTTGTAGTGGTTTTAATCTAGGGCAATGGCTGACATTTCACACCTCACCAACCACTTGGTCTTTTTGGCGAAGCCCCATTCATGAGGCGTGAGCCCCTAGGTTTGGCAGTTTCCCGGTTAAGTTCACACTAGGCTGCCCAGGCCCTCCCAGCGCATCCCCCGCCCTGAAACCCGGGATGCAGGCCAAGCAAACTTCTCCAGCCAGCCCTGTAATGTCAGGGGGACAGATGGGGCCCTGGGCATAGTGCTCTGGAATGAGCGTGGAATGAGTTTGGACAGAAGATGGCCAGCGTGGCTCACCCAGCGCACCTCCTGCCCTGAAGCTTGGCGTGCAGGCCAAGAAAACTTGTTTATCGGGGAATTTGTGATCGGGTGGCGGGTCAAGGCAGCGGGCGATGCTGGGCGATACCGACGAGTACAAGTTTGGTAACCATGGAGAAGCTGGCCTCAAAGTTGCTGAGCTCTTGAGTAGCTGAGCTCTGCTGCTCAACCTCTGTTCGCGATGATTTCGCGACTCGGTGTAAATAATATACATAGTAGTGCAGAGCTTGCCGCTGTTGCTGATTGAGCATTGAATTCAATGTTCGTACAATTGTTGCTCAGCACGGCATGGGAGGAGTTTGCACATTCCTGCAGATGAGCTTTCTGTGTATTGGTGCAGGGGCAGGCACAGCAGGGGCAAAACCGTGCGCGGCCACAATGCCCGCACACGCAGCAATGCATGCAGCATGCGCACAGTACACAGCAATGCACACACTGTGACAGCAATGCACGCTGCAATGCACACTGCTATGCATGCAGCAATGCACGCTGCAATGCATGCAGCAATGCGCACAGCAATGCACACAGCAAGGCTTTGCCAATTTTTCAGCGTCGCTTCCCTCACTTGTCACTCCATGTCTTTCCAGGGGGGCTGTCCACCTGTGGCATTTTCTGACGCATGTCATTCCTTCCACTCACCTACATGCAGATTTAAGCTCTGAAGTGGTCCAAATTGATCCCAGTTTTCAGATTTTTGGTTTAAAAGTACAACCTTAAAATATTTTACCGAAGCCCATTACCTTAGCCCTAACCCACCAGCATGCAATGCTGTGTTCCTGTGTGGCCCCCGCACGTTGACGTTTGCTCCAACCAACGCATACACCCTCAGCAGCGCACGCACTACATCACTGTGGCCTCTGCTGGCTGCCAGGTACAGCGGGCCTGCGTAGTCACACGTTCGCACCATGATGTCTGGGGCAGGTACCTGACGCAAGAGGAGCTGCAAACATGCATACAAGCGTATTTTTGTGTGTGAAGGGTTTGCGTGCAGTGAATCACGGTGGCCTCTGCTGGCTGACAGGCACCTGGCGTAAGGAGAGCTGCTTAAGGATGTCCTTATGTGAAGTGACACTTGTGAGATTTGCATGAAATTGAGTTGTCCTTATGCAGGGCTGACAAGTTCCGCGGGAGGATTTGCGGTCACTTTGGTGCATGCTCCGTGTGTTTATGAATTGTGTAATGGATCAGGCAGCCTCAAATGATTGGGTTTGTGCTTCCTGAGTTCCAGGGCAGGCAACTCTGGAGTTGTTTGTGTGTATGCGTGACACATATAAAAACAATGGTCCTGGACGTTTCGTTGCCTACATGCTCATCCGCATGCTTCCAGCACATTTTGATGAGCTTACTGTGAAATTAATGCAACAAGCGCACTGTACTTCAGTCTATAAGGCTCCCCTCCTAGAACAGCATGCATGCTGCAGATAAATAGTGTTTTACATCCGCATGCTGACCTGCCATTGGAAACTTCCTTCACTGCTCCAATGATCACAAATTCTTCATTGATCTGTCATTGACAAACGCCTTTCATGCTATTGCTTCGTCGACCCTTTTAGCTCCCCGAACAGAACAACTCCACAGTCCCAGCAAGCCCCTCTGAACGACGCCCATTCCAAGTCACCAAAGAGCATGCCCCTCTGGACGACGCCCATTCCAGGTCCCCAAAGAGCACGCCCCTCTGAAAACGCCCATTCCAGGTCCCCAAAGAGCATGTCTCTCTGAACAACGCCCATTCCAGGTCCCCAAAGAGCACGCACCTCTGAACAATACTAATACATGTGTATAGGCCAGTGCTATTGACAGAAGGGGCTGTGCAAGGTAGAGCATCAAGAGTCAAGAGTGATTCAAGACCAATCAACCAGGTACCCACCTTCATAGTGATTCCGTGAGTATGCACCTTTTGTCAAGATGTTATATTTACAATTTTATGATGATGACGAAACATGCATGTTTACGGTATCACTATAAAGGTGGACATCCGGACAAGCCTGCCCTTTGGTTTGGCTTGGCTAACCCTCAGAGCAAATCTTCAAGCCAACCCAAAGCTCACCTCCACAATCCCAGCATGCCCCTCGGAGCAAGCCGCCAGCAGAGGGTTTTCCCCCTCACAATCAGCCTGGTTGAGGTCAACGCCAGGGACACCACACAGCAGCTCGGCCACCGGCTTGTGACCCGCCTTGCAAGCTAAAATACGTGAGGGAAGGCACCAGGGAAATGGATTGAGCCAGTATGGAGAGGAAGCAAGAAGGGGATCCGTGCCAAAGAGGAAGTCAAGCAACAGCATCTGGAATGTGATCCCGTCCTGCAGGCTGAACAGAGCATACAGACATCAGGAACATGGAGTGATTCCGCAGCGAGGGGTGGCAAGAATGGAAGGAACACCTGCCTTACCCTCAACTTCTCAGCCTCTTGGCCTTTGGGGTGTACATCACTAAGGGCCAACAGCTGGAACATGCAACTCTTTAGAATGGCGTTAGATAGAGCAAAAGGACAGCACCAAACACAAGCAAGCAAGGCAGGTGTAAACAAAGAAGGGCATCAGGACTTGTGTGATGCACACGATGATGTTCAGGATGAGCATCATGCTTTTGAAGACGCACGCATCTATAAGATGCTTTTTTTGACAAAAGTATGACTCTTTGTCCTCAAGTCCTGTTTCTCTCAGCAACATACCTTCCCAAATGGCTCTTCACTTGTCTAGCATTGACCATGTCGAGCCCTTTGGCACGTTCACTTGAACCAACAAATAACGTAATTCATGCCTTCTTACATGAGCTTTTTTTAATGTCGAAAGGCTAGCAGTCAGTTCTTTTGACTAAAAGCATGTTTGGTAATGTAATCGTTGACCTGTCCAAAGCAAAAATCTGACGGGAACCTTTTCCTAATGCACAAGGTCTTTTGACTTGTGCAGTCTTCTCTGTTCCTTTCTTTCCTAGCAGGGATACACACCTATAGTGAGCGGAGTGCGTCTCAAAGCATCAAGGGCATTGACATTCTGCAGATTGGTTGATTGGCACGGAAAAAGTAGCTGTGAATGGGTAGCAATTTTGGGGAGTGGAGTGTATTTGAGGTCATCAACATCAATGATTTCCTGTGGAGTGGGTTGAGCAAGAAGGAAGAAAAGGTAGCTAAACATGGGGGTGCAAGCTTAATGAGTGGGAAGCATTTGAGGGCATTAAAAGGGCATTGACCTCCAGCAAAAGGCCAAGGAGCAACTATATTGGCAGTGTATAACTCCCTGCATCAAGGAAAAGGGACCACCTAGGCAGGAACAACAAGTGGACCCCCACCAAAGGGGAAAGGTAGCTGTGCATGGGTGCAAGCTTTGTGGCAAGAGCAGAAGTTAAGCCTAGTGGTGGTGATTTTCACTTTGGTTATTCCAGGGTCTCCCAATGGATTGCCTGGCAGAATGGGATGGCAGGAAGGGCACAGCCTGAGGAGCACAGTGACAGCACATAAAGCACCTCCAAAAGCACACCACCAGCGAAGCGCACTGCCCACACCAGAGCACGAGCGCTGAAAAGCACTCTAGGAAGCTCTTTATCAGCGCTGCGCAATGCTTGGCACCAGCGCACAGGCGTGCCTGAATGCTTTTCCCCCGCGCACAAGCGCTGGAACACACCGCAACAATAATCATCAGTTTGGCGCATTGCTATGCACAAGAGCACAGGCATAGCCGAGTACCTTTTCCCGCCCATATGCGCTGAAAAGCACCTCAACACTGTTCATCAGTGCAGCATACTGCTATGCTTCAGATCACAGGCGCAAAGCTGCCCCAAAATCATGCCAGAGTCCGCGCCCTACACCATGCCTTCCTGAGAGTGCGCTAAGCTCCAAAGTTTGTTATTGAGCATTGCTTTGAGTTGCTAAGAATTGCTGCTGCACTGCACGGCCAATTGGTCAGCCCTGCTTTTCTATGCTCATCAAGATCACCAGAAAGCTCATGGCCTTCTTCACTAGCTCCCCCTCCACCCCCTGCCATACCAAGGCTGTCACACCATACCACCAGCTATCCATTAGCTGCATCCTTTTTTCCAGGCTCCTTATCACCTGTCAGCCATTTAATGATCGCCTTTCTGCCTGCCACATACCAACTTGAGCACCTCTCGGAACACCAAGCACGCCACTACACACGCCAGCCACCTGCTAGCCGTATGTGCCCATTCCTTCTTATTCTCTTACTCCCTGCCTGCCACCCTCACTAACCAGCCCCTCTTTCCACACCAAGCCCGCCACCACATCCACCAGCTATCCGCTAGCCACTGGCGTCCACTATTTCTTATTGTTTCATTCCCTTTTGGTCACCCTCACTCACCAGCCCCTCTCTCTGCACCAAGCCCGCCACCACATCCACCATCCCAGATATGCAGGCATGGTGCAACGGCGTGCTCTTGGTCCTGTCCGCTGCAAGCAGCAGGGCGAGCAGGAAACTTGTGAGGAGAGCATTGTGGTGTGTGTATATGTGTGTGTGTGTGTGTGTGTGTGTGTGTGTGTGCGTGTGTGTGTGTGTGTGTGCGTGTGTGTGCTTGTGTGTGTGTGTGTGTGTGTGTGTGTGTGTGTGTCTGTGTGTGTGTGTGCGCATGTGCGCGCGCGCGCGTGTTCGCTTGTGTGTGTGTGTGTGTGTGTGTGTGTGTGTGTGTGTGTGTGTGTGTGCGCGCGCGCGCGCGCGCTCGCGACCACGCCTGCAACCTGTATTGCTGAGAGGCTGAGCTTCCATTGTTGCTGTCAACATGATGTGTGTGGAAACAGGAGGAAGGAAAGAGCTTAATACGCTGCATCAAAGATCTTAGGTTTTAACAAACATTACGCTGCACCCAAGATTATAAGCTCTGAATGCAAGTTTTCCAGGAGGGGGCAAATCGGGCCCAATAGCAAGAGCCGCTTATCGGATGCTCCCCGCATCTTTGCCCCCATACACAGTTTTTGATCTTCGTGTTCGATACAGCTTGTTTAAGGGCTTCCTTCCAGCCTTATAGCTCCAGGACACGAAGTCGGGTGAGATATAGTGATTCTGAGCTTCACCAATCAAACAACAACATGAAAAAACCAAACTGGAAAGACTTGTTGGATGAAATAGTGTGCAACATTCAGAGCATAAAGAGTCCCAAATACAAACGCAAAGCCTCATTCCACGCAATATCCGACCACGTTTACTCAACACATATTGCATCAAATAAGAAACAACAGTTCTGTTGCCATCTAATGAACACATTTCTGTTGCATTCCCATGCATATGCTTGCAATGGACCCGATGCATTCGTAGCTTTCACTGAAAGTTCTAGGCAATGGCCCGGATGCTATAGTGTTTGTAGGTGTTGCTGGATCCCAGCTTTGCAGGCATCCCCTTCCCACCTTGGGGCCAAACATCTCACAAGGAAGTCCTCCTGCATCCATGCACGCGGCCTTCTAGCTGGCGGAGTGACTTCTTTTTCATTTCATTCCTTTTCTTTCATCCATGTTAAATGGATCCCACAGGCATGTTGCTTAGCTTGACATCGGAACCTAACAGCTCTCACGTGGAGCGAGTGCGGGGAAGGGCACTCGTTCTTGATCCCTGGAAATTCGCTTTGCTAAAGGAAATCTACCTGTGAAATTGGAAGGTGCACTCTAACTTCCCCTGTCAACTACGGCATTGCAAGTCAAGCTATTTCTGTCAATGCTAGCAGGCACTGAGTGCAAGCCAGAAGTTGCTCAAACATACCCGGGTCATGCAAAGAATGCATGTTTACTTAAGAGGAACTGCCTGAACCCAGTCGCCTCCCCTGAAACCTCACTCCTTGCCCCTTGCACATACTCGCACGCCGAAAGGTGCACTTTACATGCATGTCTGCATTCATGCACGCAAGGCCAGCATAATGCAGCACCCCCACAGCTGCCAGTAGGTGTTGCGCATGGCCCGCATGTGGGATACCTGCTTATCTATGCATTGTGTAAGCATACCTGCATTTATGCCCGCAATGTCAGCATCTTGCAGCATCCGTACAGCTATCAGAGGGCGCTGTGCACGGCATGCACGCAAGAGGGCTGTGCCAGGCACATGTTGTCGTAGCCACGGCACCTGAGTTTGTTACGGTTTTGGAGGGACGGGGGAGCAATGTTGGCAAGTCACTTGAGAGCATGTAGTTGCATGTGTACATCCTCTGCTGCTCTACAGTCGAGCCATATGCATGACTTGCAGTGTTACGGTGCACAGTGCATCTTGGGAAAATTTTGGTTGCTGAACCTTGTTGGCATGGAAAGCAAGTCCTATTGAAAGCTAACCATGGTCTCCCAAACAACAATAAGAAATGTGGGCTTCCTAAGCTGTGAGAGCCACACCCATCCATAGGCCCAAACTCAAGGAAGGCTTCATGTCGCACACAGAAATACACATCACACTTGCAAATTGTCCTTGCCTCTCTTGAATGACACCCCAGTGCCCAGTACAGCACGTAACTTCATGTCAAACTCTCTCTTTACCCTTACTCAGGCAATGAACAAAGGACATCGCAAGCCTCTCAAGAGCTCGTTAAAATTGAGGACAGCAGCTTTGTCTTGCCTGCAGGCTAGCATTCATTTTGACTTTACAGCCTTTTGCTTCTGTAACCTGTCAACTGAAGAGTCCAGCTCTGCCACACCTGCAGCTCAGTGACGTCCTTGAAGGCTCGCGCCTCATGGCATGTGCAGAAGAAAGCATTCAGCGCCTCCGCGTCCACCTTCTCCAGAACCTACACATAGTTAAGCTGAAGCACCGTCAGAACCAAGTCCTTTCCTGGGCCTGTTCAGAGTGAAATTCAGGCGTGCAGACTCTTTTGGGCTCCACAAAGTGAGTTTCAGGCACACAAACACGACCCCCATGGGCAACAACGAGGGGCCCTAGGTCCTCATATGTACAGACCCCCGGCACTCCTTGATGTGCCTTGATCGATTGCCTCACATGTAAAGATTTGAGTCCGGAGCTTTTGTGTGCATGTGAGGTTGATCGTATTAATAATATGCCTTAATATGCTTAGTCCGTGATGGGGGATGATGTTTGATAGCCATAAGTCTTAGTGACTTAACTAGCCCTGTCAGGACACGCTTGTTTCACCCAATCCGTGGTCGGTCATGCAGTCAGAAGTCAGCATGTATAAGCACGCAACATGCCCCGCTCTCAAATTGAGATCTCCCCCTCCAACCCACATACACACAAACGTGGGCAACTCCAACTGTACCTTCACAATGAGCTCTTGAGGAATGGCATCAAGTAGGTTTGCGTGGGGCTGGCAGTCACTGGGGGGCTGAATTCCCGCAGCTTTCCTTCGCCTGACGAAGCACGAAATCACATCCATGTTCTGATTGCTCATTTGTCAGTCACACGCTGAAGCATACACGCCTACTGTGTGTGCCTGCTGTTTCCCTGAATAGACCACAGCGTGTTGCTCAGCAGTGAGGAAAAATCGCTCTCAGAGGAATGTGAGAGCACCAACGTGCTGAGCACTCCTTTTAGCAGGGTGCTTGTGCTCCTGAGGGATGCAACATGCATCAAGCTGCTGCAATGTGCATCAGAGCAAACCGTGGATGTGGATCAACTGTCAGGGACAGGTATGTGCAAACAGTGCACACAAACCTGCTACGCTGTTCAACTACAGATCTCAGAGATTTCCGTACACACGGCATGTCTCCTGGGCATGGACTGTTTCCTGAATTGTGATGTCAAGTGTCCTCATCCCAAGCTTCTTCCGCTTGTAACACCTCTGTATCCGGTCTCAATTTTTTTCATTGGCGCAACTGGTGTTTCAACCATTTTTAGACTTTCGCTTGCTAACACCCTCCTGGGCAGGACCACTTTTTTTGGATGGGTTTCCCGGCGCTTGTCTCCAGCAACCAGAAACTAACACATTGCTAAGAAAAATACAAGAAAAAATGGAGTCCAACATCGATATGAGCGCATGGCTGGCTTTTCAGCAGGTCAATCAACCTGTGGCCAACGCCATGGACCCCCAGCTCATGGCGCAGTTGCAGTTGTTTGCCAGCATGGGCCAGCAGGGCGTGGGAGATGACATCGGGGCACTGCAGCAATCCCAGCAGCAGGAGCACAGCAGCAGAGCTAACTACTCCCCTGACTCTGACGAGATCGATTTGGACGACGACGAGGAGCTGGGCTCAGGGGGAGGCTCAGGCAGAGGCCGGGGAGGCAGGCGAGGGGGTGGGGGAGGGGGAGGCGGAGATGACAGCAACAAGGGGCCGTGGACTCACGAGGTAGAGCAATCAATTCAAGTCCCACAGCAGCTGCTTCATTCCTCTCCGCCTAGGAAACCCCTCCCCCCCCGGACCTCAACTCACGTACTTTCCTTCCCGGAACTGACTCCGCACAAACATACGCAGGAGGATGAGCACCTTGTGAGGCTGGTAGAGAAGTTTGGGCCGCGCAACTGGTCAGGCATGTCCAAGCACATCAAGGGACGCTCCGGCAAGAGCTGCAGGCTGAGGTGCGCGCTGCTGGGGAGGAATGTCGTCGTGAGAGACCGGACATGTTGTGGGGATTTCATTAGGAGTGTGGGAATGCGGAGTGCCGGAGCGGGAGGTTGGACGTGCAGTTGTTGCAGTTTGGTTTGGTTGAACGTTGAACCAACAACTGCCGTCCTCCTCTTGGCAGCAATGCGTTGCATACAGCACTCCCTCGTTCGTGTATGTGTGCGAGTGTTCTGGTTGGTGCTGCCTGTGTGCATGGTGAGTACCTGGTAGTGGTTGGGCCTGGAATTGCACATATCCAGGCATGTTTAGGTGAATGTAATAGCATTCAGCTCTTTACTCTGAGTGTATTTTACCAGGGCCCTGTGGCACTCAATTTCCACTCGAATTGGCAACATGCAGTGAATTTGTGTGCTCAGCTATGCTTGATTGAACCTACACACAACTAAGCTATAAGAACTCATGCCTTGAGAGCTGGCTCTTTGTAGAATCCCGCCCCGCTTCATGACGGTGAGTAACCCTTGCCTGCGAAAATTTCGCTGTTTGAACCAGGTGGTTGAACCAGCTGAACCCGAATGTCAAAAAGGGCCCGTTCACGGCGGAAGAGGACAGGAGCATTATCGCGCTGCACAAGATCCATGGGAACAAGTGGGCCACAATTGCCAAGAATCTGCCTGGAAGGTAAGGAACAAGCATGCTGTGCTGCGCCATGCCAAGGTGGCTGAAAGCACCTTGATGGCTTGTTTCTTCTCCTTCAGAAAATATACCTCTGGAAGGATTTCAAGAACGAGCATAAACAATGGAACTGATAGCGATTCCTTTAAATTTTATGCTCCTATGCTACTGATCCCAACGTGAATGGGTGCTCAAAACAAGTACTTTCTTTGGCCATTCTGTTGCAGGACTGACAACGCTGTCAAGAAGTGAGTTTTGCCCAGGGAGGGTCGAGGAGGTACTCTCGGTGCTCGCGCGCGCGTTAATGTCTGTGTGCGCGCGCGCCTGTGTCTGCGTCTGCGTCTGCGTGCGTGTGAGAGAGAGAAAGATGCTTGATGTCAGAGCAGGAACTGATCATGGTAGCTGAGTTTCTGTAGAAAGTCTTATGGATGCAAGATTTCCAAACGCTCAAAAGGTTTGCTCTAGAGTTTTGGACATCAAGAGAAAAACCTCGCATGCACCTGTGCTCGCTCATTTCATGTGTATTGCTTCTTATAAACCGGAAATGACAAGTGAGGGAAGCGTCGCAAGCGACGTTGAAAATTGGTGAAGCCAGCACTTCACTGAATGAAGGCTTCAGCCATGACTCCATAAGCTACAAAAGACACGATGCCCTAGACAGCACTAGAGGATGCCATGATGCACATGCAAGCTTGATGTATGCGCGTCATCAGTGCAAAATTGTTGCGTGCATTGCTGCATGCGTTGCTGTGTTCATTGCTGCAGGCATTGCTGTGTGCATTGTTGCGTGCATTATTGCGTGCGTTGCTGCATGCATTGTTGCTACTGCATGCTGGGCGTGCGTGCAGGCATTGTGGCCAGGTTGGCCACAGATGCTGCACGTATGCAAAGTGTGGTGTTGTCCCTGTACCTGCTGCTGCTGCTGCTGCCCCTCCACCTCCTCCATTTCATCTCCATCCCCATCCCCTGCTGAAGTTGTTGTTGCTGCTGTCGCTGCTGTGCTCGCCTGTCTGGGCATGTGCACGCAAAATCCCCATGCCGACCGCGGTAGGTGCATGCAGTTTGTACCAGCGGTGCCACAGTCAGAAGCAGCACCTGCACCAGTTACTCAATCCACCATGTACTCATGGACCAAAGCTCCTCATTAATTGCTCTGCACCATTGAGTTCACAGAAAGCTCACCTGTAGGTATGTGCAAACCAGCCCGCTCCTCCACATGCTGTGCTGAGCAACACACGAGCATTGAGACAGCAACAGCAAGCATTGCATTAGTATATACATTATTCAAACTGAGACGCAAATCAACGCGATCAGAGTTTGAGCGTCGGAGCTCGGCAACTCAGGAGCAATCGAGGTCAGCTTCTCCGTGGCTACCAAACTTTTTGTGATGATGAAGCTTGTTCAGACCGGCCACCCAAACACAAATCCCCCGATGAAACTTTTTGCTTGGCCTGCATGCCAAGTTTCAGGGCGGGGGGTGCGCTGGGCAGGCCTAGCTGGGCATCTTCTGCCCAGCCCCCAGACAGAGGAGTTCCAGAACACTTTGCCCACAGCTCCATCTGCCCCCCTGACGTCACAGGGCTGGCTGGAGATGTTTGCTTGTCCTGAACGTCAAATTTCAGGGAAGGGGGTGTGCTTGGCGGCCCAGGGTAGCCAAGTATGAACTTTACCGGAAGGAGTCAAACCAAGGGGCTCTGCTCCATGAATGCGGCTCCGCCAAAAAGCGGGAGGCTCGATTCTTGACCTTTGCAATGATTTCTGCTCTGAGGCTTGAGTACCCTTGCCACACAGTGTTGGGGTGGCTGGTGCATATGCTGTTCTGGTTAACTTGCAATTGGCACTATTGATAGAGCACACCTGTTTGAGCGACTGCTTCCCGCATCTCCATCCACACCTCAAGAAATGACTGCCTGGAAAAGGCAGCAGTGGGAACAAAGAATCCTGCAGGCATGGACCAAACTTGGCCGACTGGATGTGCATGCCTTGTTTTTGCATGAATAGCCACTGGAACTCGACGCTGCGACGCCGTGAGAATGAGGATGTGGGGCCCTTTGTGCCGCTCTCGGGGGCAAGCCTGGATGATGAGAGCAGGGGAGGTAGGTGTCGGTATGGTCGCCTTCATGGACATAAGCATGACTGCTCTTTCTTACGGCTGCACTTCTAGTAGTTACAACAGTAGAATTTTATCCTTGACTGAATTAATTTTAACCTGCTGCCTGGTTAACTGTAAAATCCATGAGTCAGATCAACCAAGCTATGTGTGGAAATGATGCGTCAATGCCCCAAAAGAATTTGAGTGAACTGTGTATGCAGAGTAGTTGAGGGTAAATTTATTTGGCAGATGCATTGGGAAAGGAAGGTCAAAATCCTGAAGGTAATTTAGGGGCACTTTTGAGGCATTTTAGGTATTTTAGGTATTTTCAACCTTTCCTAGAGGGATGCGTGCCAAAATGCATGTTCTGATTCAGGTCTGCCCTAATTTGTTGGCTTTTAGGTTTGGGTCATGCCCAATCCATCTGAGCAAAAAAATGGAATGGAGAATTTAGGTTCCAAAACGATTGCAGCACGGATGCATCTACTAGGCAAGAGCTGTGCGAAAATGGGAACCACACACTGTGTTTGGCCACAACGTGGATAAGAGAAATTATTCAGTATGTTCCCAGGTATGCCCTGCCAAATTTGGGGGCCAGGAGGAAAAGCACGCGTTCCTCGGGCTCGGTCAAGGCTGGTACACAAATGTCACAGTATGTTCCCGCCATCTGGCACCAGCAACTCGCTTTGTAACGTTTGTGACCCAATTCCTGTTTAATTCTCACCCAGGGGAGCATCCTCAACACTCAGGGAGGAATAGTTAGAAATGTCAAAAGGGTCAATGGTCGCCAAAACCAGCTCCCTTTATGTGCACCCAGTGTTTCTCGCATGGCTCTGAGCATTTCTCTGCCAAATGGGGCGATGTTCTGGGCCCCTACCAGAGCCCCCTCAATTCCCCAAATTGTGCTCCTGATGTCATGCCCAACCGTTGCTGCCCGTCAGTCCATTCCCGGGCTTGGCTTCTGAGGTTCCCATTCTGGCAGAGGTTTTGCCTGTTTTCTGGCCCCACACCCTGGGCACCCCCAAGCACAAAGTGAGTACAAGAGTATCGATAGGTCAAATTAAAGGTTCTGCACACCCAGAATTGGCTGAGCAAGGCAAGAACTTAAACCGGCTCGGCTGACCAGCCTGCTTGTTTGACTCGTGCTGGTTTCCGCGCTTGAATTTTGTGCATGAGGTGATTTATGTGAGCTGATCCAAAGTCCAGCAGAAGGACTGAGCCAACCTCAAAATCCAGGGGTCATATTTGAAATCCACAATTTGGGCAAGCCTTCCAATTTTAATGCATGTTTGGCGTTTTTAGATTGCTTGAAAATAAGGAGGCCCAAGGCGCGCTGACTCATCCTGACCCTGCCAGGCCTCCATGAACCGCATTTTTCTTGATGCAATAATGTCTCTTTCAGCTGCTTACACCTGAACCAGGAATACAGAAGCGAATTTTTAAGGACAACTCTGGCGATTTCTTTTTTCCTAATCATATGTATGTAGTACAGATGTCTCCCAATCACTTGTCACAAATGTCGCCCAATCATATGCCTACTGCAAAGGGCACACATGGCTTCGCATGGTACATACTTCCGTTGACTGGTCACCATGAATGCGTCCGCACACACACATGCACGTGCACACACACACACACACGCACACACACACCACAGGCACACCTGCTGCGTACGATAACATGCAAGCCGCCGCTCTCATGGGCTACGGCGCACCTGGAGCTGCCATGGGGGGCACTCCTTCAGGCATGGATGACGTGCTGAAGAGCCTCATGCATCAGTCAACCACAGGGCATGCAAGTGAGTGGCAAATACCGAGTGGCATGGATGACATGTTGGCGCGCCTCCTGCAGTGGTTAACCATCTGTCGAGGTGGTGAGTGGCATGCTGGGTGGCACAAACGACGCGTAGAAGAGCCTCATGCAGCACGCACACACTGGCCATGCGAGTGAGTGGCACGCTGAGCTGGAAACTGTGCATGTGAGTATTCCTGGCCAAACGAGCTGCATCGGCAGTACAAGTGCGAGAAACTTTTTAATCTTAACTGAGCATGTGAGTGGCACTGGTGATACGAGCCAGTGGCACCGGCCATGAAGGTGGCACCAGCAATGCAAGCCAGTCGCATGCTGAGCTGTGAGTCGTGCAAGTGGGTGGCACTGGCTGATCAAGAGGGTGGTAGGCACTGGTGAATGCAAGTCTCTGAGCTTTGGACTGAGCTTTTGTTTCTGGACAGTGGGAGTGAATGGCATGCTGAGCTTGAAGACTGTAAGCGGGTGACACTGGCAATGCAAGCCAGTGACACGCTGAGCTTTGGACTGAGCAAGTGAGTGGCATCGACCAAGCAAGCAGCACCACGGAATGGCCTGAGTCTGTGGACCACGGAGCTGAGGTGTGGCATGTCGCTTTACTGAAGAGAGGAGTATACTTCTTGTTCCAAAGGAGCTGAGGTATGGCATGCCTCTCTTACAGGAGAGAGGAACACACTTCAATCCTTAGAGCTGAGATACGGCATGTCATTCTAACTGGAAAGAAGAGCACTCTTTACGATGTAATCACGTGGTGCAGGCGCTGAGGTGAGGCACAGCTGTAGCTCAAAATAATTGCGGACATTCACGCACAGGTTTGCATGAGCACAGCACTGTGTGCCTTTGAACCATGCTCGTCAAAGATGAAAAATCCCCATCGCAATTTAACACTGTATGGCTCCATTGCCTCTGCGTGCTGCCTGCGCACATTCTTCCACCAGCGCCTCAGCTTCTTTTGGGGCCATTAAGACAGCCTTGGAACCAAAAAAGTGGCCCATCTGTTCTCTCACCTCTTCAGTTTTTTTGTGCGATGTGCTTTTTCTTCATGTGCATAACCTTCATTTGTGCCATTTTCTATTATATACAAACCCTTTCTGCTTTGTTATGCTTACTGAATCCTGCACACATCTGCTATGCGTGCAGACCCCAACATCATGGCTGCGTATGACCCCAACGCCAACGCCAGCTATATGCAGGTGTGTTACTTGGGGGCGCACCTAAGGAAGCTCGGTGGTAGCTCAGTGACAGGAAGCTCCTAGCATGCACGCACTCTGTTACCTGCAATGGCATGCACCGCTAATGGGCAGTATGCGCTATACCAGCCATTTTTCCTGCTAATGTGTGACCTCAAAGCTAAGCATACATGGCATGAAGTCAATGGCAAAAACGGTCGCATACCATGTGTGGTGCTATCAGTCTTCATTAATGACTTGTTCAATCTGACTCCGTCCTGGAAAAGAAACAGCCAGCAGGGCTGCTCTTGTCATTACTTATTGCAGCACGCCTAAGCATATGTGCACTCTTTGCTTACTGCAACAATGCCTCTGCCCATGTGCTGGATCTTGTGGGAGGAAAGTGGCAAGGGGGCTGGACCTCCAGCTGCTGCTTCACGCATTCCTTCACAACCCATGCGGCTTGCAAGCATCTTGTCAGTCCACTCAAGACTCGTGTTAAACTGTGTGGACGGGGTCAAACTAGGGTTGATCAGTTCGCCAACTTTGAACTGTTCGAGAACTGGAACTTTTTCGAGCTGTTGGTGAAACTTTACATTGCCAGTTCATAGAACTTTATGCCCTATGCCAAAAAGGGGGCAGAAGATTCCCCAAACACCCCCCCCAGTCACCCCCCAAACATCCCCCAGGACCTTTATTCTTCCCCATTTCAATATTTATATACCCTGGGGGGAAGTGGGAGGAAAGGGGGAAGGGGTGGTTGAGGGGCAGCTGATGCCCCCTTCCCAGCCCCTCACCTACAAGCAAACGTGCATTCAAACTGTTAGCTGAACCTTGAACTTAATCAAACTGTTGGTGGACTTTTTTTTGTCAAATTAGCGAACTGATCAACCCTGGATCAAATACACTTTCGCTTTCCTGTGTGCACTTTCTGGATTCACAGCCGAAGGATGAGGAAGACACAGAGGACGACGGGCATGGCCACAAGCGGCGCCGTTACAACGGGCAAGAGCCAGTTGACCCAGCAGGTAACAATCTTCAAAATCGATGTATGCGAAAGTAGGAAGCCGGTATGATGAATGATGTGAAGCAGGCGCGACACATTCGACCCAGCAGGTAGGTCCATGCCTACTATAGCACTTTCACTTTACTGTTGATGTTACTGGCGACTGCCATGCATCATTTCCATCATGTGACTGCCTTGCATCACCTACAGCAGCAGAAAAGGCTTCAGTTTTTCATATTTGCCTTCCACATCAGCTTGTCCTGCTGGTTGTGGGAGTCCAACATATGCATGCAATATTTGTGTGAACTGCAGCCGCCGCAGCAGCAGCAGCGGCAGCTGTGGCAGCGCAACACAGCCAACCCACAGACCCCAACACATCTGCGGCTGCTGCAGCAGCAGCAGCAGCCGTGGTGGGTAGCGCGGCACCTGGCATGGACCTCCTAGGGCTGCTGGGGCAGAACAAGATGCCAGGTGCGCGCGCGCTTGTGTGTGTGTGTTGGGGCTTTGTGAGGGGGGCTTTTGTACTGTGGTGGGCTGCGAGGCACCTGGCATGGATCTCCTAGAACTGCTGGGGCAGACAAGGTATTAGGTTTGCATTCGTGCGCGCGCGTGTGTGTATGTGTGTGTGCACATTTTTGCTGCTGTACACGCCAGGATTCTTGCTGCAGCATTGTTGTTGCTGGCTTGAACATGGTGGTTCGGACAGAGGGCTTTGGGGGTAGTGGCCAGATGTCAAGTAGGGCCTTGCCCCTATATTTCACATGCTGACATTTATAATGGCAGCCCTTCTTTCTTTTTTTGCCATCTGCAATAATGTCTGAGGCACATGTAAAAACTCGTATCAGTCTACTGCTGTTCATGTTTGCATCCTCGTCGGTTACTGCAGAGACTTATGACTTGGTGTACTCTTGTGCAGAGGGGGCAGGGTCACCATTGTGTGGGACTTCCTAGGCTACCATAGGAACCCTTTGATTTCGCGACCCTAGATTTTCGCGATCTCCAAAAAATGATTTATAATTAATTGATCATTCTCTTTGCGAACTTTACCACTTCGCGAGGCCCTCCAAATAATTATTTCTTTACGAACTTTCACCGCTCTTTGGCAGCAAATCCACAAGAATAACAAATAATGTCCATCAACAAATCAATCCAGGCCTGCACACATCTGTACTGTCATTGCTGAACCTCCCTGAGTCCCCCTTAAACGTGCTGCCACAATCAGTGCCAACCTACTTCCATCAGTGCCGACCTACTTCCATCAATGCCAACCTACTCCCACACGCACCCAAGCCTGCTGCTCTGCTGCCTTTGCTGCTATGGGCTGCTTTGGCAGCTGGACAAGGACAAGCTTGCTAACTTTCTGGCTCTGGTGGCGCTTGCCAGCAAGCAGCATCATGCAAGCAGCATCATGAGTGCTTGCACTAGCCCTCCACTTGTCTCTTAGGGGCAGGTGCAAGGTGCGTTGCTGGATGCACGGCCTGACTTCCAGGCATTGGCTATTGCAGCCTGAGCTCCATGTCCAGGTCCATGTCCTGCTGCTGCTGCTGCTGCTGCTACTACTGCATCCCTGCTTGCAGAGGTGCAATTGCACCTCTTGTGATTTGCTTGATACTGAGCACGGGTCCATCCTCCTCAGTGCAGGGCCTCTGAAAGCCATATAAAGCTTAATAACTTTGTCCCTGCCATGTTGGGCCTCTATTTTATGTTTAAAATGCTTATTAGAATTCCGCGAGGTCTCCCTCAACTTTGTCTTTTTGATATTTCCAGTTCGCGGGAGGGCCTCATAATTATTTATTTATTTATTTATTCGCAAAATTGAAAGTTCCTAGGCTATATATAAAGAACGCATGGATGTCCCTGGACCAAAGTTTGTCAGTACAAAAAGGGCATTCTTCTTTGTAAACACTGATAATTTTGGTTCGGGGACAGCCAAGCGTTTCTGGGATATGGTTAGATAAAGATCAGGTAGACCTCTTTGAAAACTTTGCATCCTGCTAATTTTCATTATCTACCGTACTACTTTTATATCATCCTGCAAAAATAATGTTTTTGAGGGGTGCAGGATGAGTGCGGAACGACCTGAAAATAATTTTTTTAGGGGCTGCGGGAAAGTTTTGGAAAGTGAAAATAAATGTTTGAGGGAATTTTAATGATTAACGAGGGGACTACTGGCCCTGCGGGATAGTGAGAAATTGTAAAAAATATTTAATGAGAGGGGTGCGGGAGTGGTGCAGGATTGTGAAAATAATTATTTGTTTTTGGGGTTCGGGACGATCACCTGGTAGTACGGTAAACAGTTTTATTCACTTTAAAAGCAATGTTCTGCATATTCAGAATGTGCAGGAAGCTTCTAGGAGGGTGTCTATGAAGAAGGATAAATAAAAAAATATGTGCAAGCTAGGTGCCGATTTTTGCCAAAATCTCCTTTATATTTCATGAAATTACATGTATTTTCAAGCGTGTGCAAGAAGGTCGCCAGGGGCTTGAGCAAAATTTCCAAATGCAATCCAAAGTGCAAATTTTCCGACATTTTTGGCACACCTGGTTGCAGCCCGACCTCTGATTGACCCCATTCCTTTGCTGATGTTTGATAATCAATTTTTCAAGCTTAGGGGTCGGGTGTTTGCGATGGGGGGGAATGGTTGACCCCATTTTTGCCTGGGACGGAAGAACCCTAGCTCTTCTCCCAGCCATTTGAAGGTGCAGGACACACTTATGTAATGCCAGTACCAAAGCCTGTAATCCTGCATGCTCAGGTCTTATGGAAGCTAGTTAATTCCATTCCCACAGCTCAGCGTACAGTGCTCTCTTTCCCTCTCACGATTACACGCACGTGGGGGCACCTTCCCCCGAACAATGGATGAGGATTGTCCCAAAGTCACAAATCCAGACCTGCATAAAGAAATTGAACCCAAAAGCTCCAGCAGGCCCAGAAAAAAATTGGCGGGCACTTATCAATTGTATCCCCCCCCCCTAAGTATCTTGGCAATACTCCAATTTTGCATGATGATTTCATGCGGCATAGTATTTCCCTTCATGCACGGATCAGCATTAAGGTCATGTTAACTTCATCGTTGGTTGTGCCTCATGTACTCACAGAGCAATATCAAGATGAGGACTCTGCAGTAACAGCGCTAAAGCTGCTGGCGCAGCATGCTCTTCAAGCGCCTGGGGAAGGGCAGGGCGGCAATGCAGGTGTGTACACACACATGTGTGTGTGTGTGTGTGTGTGCAGGGGAAGGTGAGCCAGGTAAAGGTCATAAATCTCTTCTGCGTTTACAGGAAGAGTTCCGTTTTAGACACGATCCTGGTGTTCCAAGCTACCTTTTTCAACATAAGCATTTATACATCTAGGCCTGCAGACTCCCCTCTTCTGCAGCCACCGACGGTTTTTGGCATGGAGTAAGAATTGCAAATGGGCACATGTATGCTACATGCAAACAAATCCACAGGCACTCTGATTGCCAACACTGTCAGGGACGTGACCTCGCATGGTGCAACATTGAGGACATTACTTCCACAATCATAAACGCGTGTGGGTTTGCCGCCTGCAGAATCCCCCTTGCGCAGCCTGATCAACGGCGCCGTCAAGGAGGTGCTTGCGCAAGAGATGCCGCTCATCCTGCAGATGTTCAGCTGCACCCTTAAACAGAGCCTTGCAGCAGAGCCAAGCATGGAGCTGCCCAGCCTGCTCACAGCACTAGACACCTATATTAACACAGTAAGTGTGCAGGCACATGCAACGTGGGATTTGATCGACATGCGGTTGTCACCTGCAGCCTAGCCAACATGTGTGTGCGCGTGTGTGTGTCTGCAAATGTGAGGGCTGTATAGAAGTTTGGTTCTTTTATAACTTTCCTGTCATCGCTGGACATACCTTACTCTTTTGTCCTGAACTAGAGGTTGCTTAAATGCTGCTCAATGCATGTCGCAAGGTGTAAGTTGGCTGCGTGCCAGTCCAATCACTGCACTGGGCCGCTCATGCGAGTTTACATAATCTGTATACCGTACAGATATAAATCATTACGCAAAAATAACTTTTTGGGGCTGTGCTTAGAAATTGCACCTGGTGAAAAAACAAGTATCTGAAGCGGTGCGTATGTGTGCAAAAGTGGGAAAATAACTAGCGAGGAGTGGGCAAGGTAGTGAGCAGCGGCAGCAGCAGCAGCAGCCGTCCCCTCCTCCTCGCGGCGAGTTCCAGCTCGGCGTTTGCCCGCACGAGGTGTTGGGTGGAAGGAGGGGGTGCCACGAGAGCGTAACCAAGCAGGCCTACTCCAGCACGCTTTAGCTACAACGGCAGGCATGGGCAACCTGACACAAGCGCAGCTGGAGGCCCTCGTGCAGTAACCTCGCACAATCTGTCGAGAGCAGCAAAGGCAGCAAAGAAGGGTGCCAGCACCAAGGGCAGGGGTGCAAGCAAGCGTGCAAGCACAAGCAGGCGCGCCCCAGGAGGGGTGAGCATGCGTCAGAGGAAGAGGAGGGCAGTGAGGAGAGGGGGACAGGATGGCAGCAGCAACAATGAGGATGGCAGTGAGGGCAAGGATGGGGACGGCAGCAGTGATGAGGAAGGGAGTGGGAGTGAGGATGGGGGTGGCAGCAGTGATGAGGAGTGCGAGGAGGATGGCAGCTCTGAGTAGGCTCTTTTTGGGGGGAGAGGCAAACTAAGGTGGATGCCCACCCACACATGCACCTCATGGGGTACGTAAGCACACCCTCCAGCCGAGGCATTTTCACCTTGCCTCTTGATGATTATGATCCCAGAATTTTTTTTGAATGAGGTTCCACACCTGCAAGAGGGGCAGCTCTATGAGTTCCCTTTCACCAATCCTTTTTGAGGGGGAGAGGCAAACTGAGGGGCATGCCCACCCACACATGCACCTTTTGGCATACGTAAGCACACCCTCCAGCAAAGGCATTTTCACCTTGCCTCTTAACCATGAGCCCATATTTTTTTGAATGAGCTCACCAACTAAGCAGCTTTTACTTACTTTGGGAAAGAACACAAGGTTGCTTCTGAAACCACCCTAAAAACAAGTTGGTTTCTGTGGGCTTAGGCCTTTCTGGCACGGCGTACATGTGCGTATTCAAAAGTTAACTTCTATCATGGTTGCGTGAGTGATGCGTATGTGTAAACTAATTATTTCTGAAAAGGGTACGTATGGGTCATCTCTCTAGGGTACATTGAATTCATTTTACCTATGTATGAGTAATGATTGAAAACAATTGATGTTGGTGGACCAGCATGCATTGCACCCAACATCACTGCCTCGTTAGGCAAATCGTGCCCAATTGCTAGAGGCATAACATACTTGTTCAAAATTCAACAATTGGCTCTTCACAGGCTGTCGCACACCGCGCTAAGCAACACTCGTGGCTTGTTGCCTGAGGTCTTACTTGCCCATGTCAGTGACTCCAAACAGATGGCTCTTTGCAGGCTGTCGTGCATCGCACTGAGCAGCACTTGCTGTCCAGAGGCCTTTCATATATTTGTTAGTGTATGGACCCAACAACTGCTTCTCGCAGGCTGTCGCGCATCGCACCGAGCAACACTTGAGTCCCTTGCAATCTGGACAACAGCAACAGTCGCAACAGCATCAGCAGCATCCACAACAGCAGCATCAGCAGGAAAAGCTCGCGCTCATGGCGCCGTTAGCTGCTGCAGCAGGGGCACCGCCAGCAGGAGGGGTCAATAGCCCTCAGGTTAGTGGCACTGTGCAATTGGTTTGGCTGTTTGGTCGGCTGCGCTACACAATATTATATATATTGTGGCTCATCAGCGGGCGTGGGCTTCGGCATGGGCATGGGCTGGATCAAGTGTTGGTGGCTTAGGGCGCTTGCACGATGATGTGGTCAAGAGTTGGTGGCGCTAGGCTCTGGAGCTCATCAGGCAAATCTGGTGCTGGGGGCGCTGGGCTTGTGATTTCACGTTATGGTTTTTAATCGGCTTATGCTAGTATTGGTGGCACTTAGGGTACTCATGCAAGGAGCAAGAGGCAAAATGCAGCATTTGCCGTGCATGGGCCAAGGGAGCTCATTGGAGCTTGCCCTTATACTGCAACTTCTTGCATATACTATGGACAAAAAGGGAAAAAGGTACTACGATGTACTATTCATTGTTCTGCTTGCCCTTATGTCCTGAGGAAGCTCATGTAGCTTGCCCTTATACTGCAATTGCTATTGCATATTTCACAGACAAATCCAACACATTTGCAGTGCACGTAGCCCTGCCTGCAAAGAGTGGTTGACCAACTTCCATTGTTATAGGCCAAACATTCAACATTTTCTTGACCAAAGAATTGAAATGTACGGCTTACACACACATGCACACACATGCACACACGAACGCACCATGTGCGCATGCATGCAGGATCTGATGCAGCTGCTGCAACAGCAAGCCCTCCTACAATCCAGCCAGCAACAACCCAGTGAGGGTGAGGCGCTGACCCCCGACTTCACCTCACTCCTCTTTGGCGTAGCCGTGCAGCAGCAGCAGCAGCAACAGCAACAGCAGCAGCAACACTTCCAACTGCCACAGGGGCTGCAGCAAGGTGTGCATGGGCATGAGCAGCAGCCGCAGCAGCAGCACCACCACCACCACGACGCAGTGCAAGCGGTGGCGGCAATGCTCGGGGGGGGCCAGCAACAACAGCTGCTGCAGCAAATGGAGTTGAAACAGGAGCCGCAGGCGCAGTAGTGACAGAGACATAGGAACAGGGGCGCTTGGGGGGGGGGGCTGCAACACGAACAGCCGCTGCAGCTGCTGCAGCAAATGGAGTTGGAACAGGTGCTGTACAGAGTTGACGGGCGCGAAAGCGGCGCTCATTCAGCATCAATGGTTGCAGGGCAAGTACAGAAGCAACTGGCACAGGGCGACGCAGGAATGTCGCTCATTGGTGCTGAAGTAATCCTGTTTGAGTGGGGGATGTAGCAGAGTGTGTTTCCTGTACGCTTGCAGTAGCAGCAGCAGCAGCAGCAGCAGCAGCAGCAGCAGGGTCAGATGTCTGGCGGGGGATGTGATGGGTGAGATCAGGGTCACTATATAGACAGCTGCAGCCTGCGGGCAGGAGGTGTGAGCTTTTGCAAGGCTGTTCGATGAGCTGCAGCTTTGGGCTGCTGCTGCTGCTGCTGCTGCTGCCGCCTCGTGTGGGCTGATGGAGGCTAGGTGCATGAGCTGCTGTGTCTGGAAAGCCCATGCAGCAGCTGCCTCCACACACATGCGCAGCAGCTGAGTGAGGGGCCTCTGGTTGCAAGCACGTTGAGAGGTAGCAAAGCGCTGAAAGGCATTGGATTTTAAAGCTCGGTGCCAGCCGGGCAAGCGCGCTGTTGCAGCTATGGTTTCTAAATGATGGGCCATGGTTGCCTGGGCAGCAAATTGATTTGCACACCGCGTGCGCTTTGTGCAATACAATCACGAAGTGTAACAAATTGCAAATGGTGAGCTGTGGCTGCTTGAGGGACATTTTAAGTTGTGTGACACATGCGCTGTTTGTGTTGCATCTATTGAGCATTGGGTGTAGTCAAAAAGAAAGCAGATGGGATATTAAATGTGCAGGTCCTCCATTTGGGGGGGTGGGGTAGGTGCCTGTGCGGCAGAGTTGCGTGGGCATTTCTGGCAAGGTGTTCATGCACACTGGATCTCATCCTGGATGCTGAGCAGTGCTGTGCTTGGCATGCACCCATAGCTGAACCTTGCTCCAACGTCTCTTCCAATTTCACACGAGAAAGTAGAAGATTGCAGGACTTGTTCAGACTGATGGTCATTTGTGAAGCTAGCAGGATAAACTGAATCTGACATTTTTTCATTGTTGGGAATTTGCTTTTAGGTGTATATAGTGGGATCAAGTGCTTCAAGCCTAACGGCATAGATCATGATAACGCAGGACCTCTTCAAACTAGATTGAAGAATTGCATTATCTAGCCAGTGGCCTGTATTTCCGCTTCATTTTCTTCATTCTGTGGATGCTCATTTTATGTCTGGTTTCATTATTTGTGATCATGGCAGGGTTCTGGGTCAGAACATGCTGGACTGATTCGTCAGCCTTTTCCAATTCAACTGATTGGATATGTCCTCTGCCAATGGGTACAAGGGTCACAAGATTTGGCGCACAGCTCAAGATTCAGGCTGATTTGCTGCTGGTGAAGTAGATTCAACCAGCATCAAAAATGGAAACTAGCTCGACAACCTTCCAACTTGGCTTACAAAGCATGTACTAAGTGTCGTCTGCAAGTGGGTACAAACCGCTCAACAACCTTCCTACTCAGCTTACAAAGCATGTACACTTGAGAAAGGAAATAAGGAAGGTTTCAAGGTTGCAATAGGATTTGACCTTCAGCTGGTTAGTTTGGCTGCTTAGCTCGCCGGACTGTGCCAGCCAAACAGAGATCATCCATGACTTTGGAGATAAAACAATAATTCTCCTTAGTTCGCTTTAGGAAAGGAGGTAAGGATAGGAAAGGATAGAGTTACTAAGCTGTACCTGCCTGCAAGGGCAGCTAAGCTGAAGAGAAAAGGTGCATGTTACCAAATTAAGCCAAACTTGTGAACAAATGTGTCAACCAGAGAAAGGAAAGGAAAAGGTTACATAGCTGTACCTGCCTACGAGGGCAGCTTAGCTGAAGCATAAAGAGATGCCTGCAAACAAACCAGACCTGAGTTTAAAACTAAATGAGTAACAATGAGTTACGATGGGGTTTGACCTTCAGCCAGGTAGTTTGGCTGCTCGGTCTGCTCAACTGTTCCAACTGCACAAAAAATATCCATGAGATCGGAAATAAAACGATAAGTTTCATTAGTTTGCTTCTGCAAGGAATGAATAGCATCCTCAGAGCTAGCTTGAGAATAGTAGAAAGTGCCTGAATCGTCCAGAAAAATTATATAAGACGAGGGGAAGTCAAAAAATAACTGTGCATAAGCCCTTTGAAGAGAACACACAGAAGCGCAAGAACAAAGGAACACCGCATGCTTTTCATCTTGGAGTCCTTGTTCACATCTATCACAAGTTGATGTGTGCTCCTGCCAAAGTGATGTCTCAACTCTTAAAGTATGAGCATGTAAGCGAAAACGTGCTATGTTTCTTAGCGCGCGCTTGCCCAAATCAAGATGCAAATACCTGGGGACAGAAAAGGGCGCACCATGAACAGACAAGGGTCTCAAAGGAAGTGCCATCCAGTGATGATACTTGGCTAATTTGGTGGATATTGCAGCTGCGTATGGTCTTGTGATCACAACTGGACGCGTGCATGGTGATAATGGGCAACCTACCTATGTAGGATACCCTACAGGCAACAGGACTATCAGGCGCAGTAGACCTGATCATGTCCTAGTTTCACCATCCTTATTTAGGCATGCCCAGCAATCACATGTTTTTACACCACATCTAAGTACAACAGACCATGGTCAGATTGTTGTGAATTTTTGTGTCCCGGATTCCGTACCAAGCGTTGACTGGAATCTTAATTCTCAACATGTATGTGACATGGGTGCGCCAGTAAAATGAATTTGCGTTGGAAAGCAGAGCGTCAAGTTGCATATGTTGAGGAACTAGAGAGAAATTTGGAGATGCCACTGCAGCTGGAGACTGCTCTGGATGCAGGCAGTGTGGATACGGCATGCTTTTGTTTGCAAAGTTGGATCATGCAAGCAGCTACTGAAGAACACGTTGGGATGTACAAGTACAAAGATTGCATATTCAAAAGAATTGAGAAGCAAGGCATTCGCAGGCCGGCTTGGTTCAATCAGGCATGTCTGGAAAAGAAGCGCAATTTCGTTCAAGCAGTGCAAAGTGGTGAAGCAGTGCATGCCTGCCAATTCCTGAAAAAGGAATATAGGAAACAGACCAGATGCGCACGGCGTGCTCATGACAAGTATAAGAAGGCTGTGTTTTTGGACAGACTGCAACGGCATGCACCTGACATACATGAGTTGCTCAAGAAACCCAGGACAAATCAGCGGACCCCTATTACTGCGGATGGATGGAGCTCTTATCTAGGCAAACATTTTGCTTCTCAAGAGAGCTCTCACACTGATGGTGCATTCAGTAATCAGGCGCCTGCTGATGAAATGGATTTGCCAGATGCAGCTGCATTGTACCCTACAGTTTGTTTCCATATGCGGAGATTAAACCCCAGGACGTCACCTGGCTTTGGTGTTATCACTGCCCCTTCCATTAAGTATGCTGAAAGAAGAGTGCCGGCAGTGAATGGTAGGGGTACAGACAGAGTCAATGTTTTGGCACCTTATGTTGCCCGTTTGTTTGCTGCCATGATGGATACAGCTGAAATTCCTTCATGTTGGAAAGCAGCCAAGTTGACCCCCTTGCATAAAAAGGCTCTGTGTTGGACCCAGCAAATTATCGTATGCTTGCTGTGAGCGACATCATGTACAGGTTGTATGCAAATGTACTTCGAGAGGTTGTGACAGGATGGTGCAGGGATAATAACAAAATTCCAGACACGCAGTATGGTTTTTACCCAGGCCGTAACACTCTGCAGCCAATATTTATTTTGCGTCACCTGCAGCATGCAGCACAGATTAAGCACCCACATTCATCTCCTAGGTTGCATGCTGCCTTCATTGATTTCAAGCAAGCATATGATACCATACCTAGGGAAGCATTATGGGCACATCTCCAAAACATTCGCATGCCGACTGGCTTGCTAGCCATTTTGAGAAACATCTATGATAATGATGAGTATGTCTTAATGGATGGCTGTAAGCGAGCTCATGTGCATCCCAGATTGGGGGTTAAGCAAGGTTGCCCATTGTCTCCCTTGCTGTTTTCCCTTTACATTAATGATGTGGATTGCTTGGCAGAAAACGTGCAAGGTGCAGCGACTGGTGCAAGTGACCTTCAAGTAACTCATATGTTGTATGCGGATGACCTTTGTCTCACTGCCAACCATCCCAATGAGCTACAGCGTATGTTGGATAGGCTACATGAGTACGCTCAGAGAAAAGGCTTAATTATAAATGTGTCAAAGTCTGAGATTGTGCATTTTAACTCAAAGGGAAACAATCTTCCCGTTTTTACGTTAGGTGGAGTACAGCTTGTGCGCTCTAAGTCCTTTGAATATCTGGGCATGTTTTTTTACAAAATAAGTCAATCCTCTTGCCTCTGCTGAGCACATGTGTGCACCTTTCATGGCTGGATGTCGACGCATTAGGCAACTTGCATGTGAATATAAGCTGGGTGATAGGCCTCATACCATGCTATGGTTGACAAAGGCATATGCTCTTCCTGCTTGCATGTATGCTAGCCAAATTTGGGGTACTAGATTTATGAGACCAGGAGCTGAGATGGATTGTCCATTGCAGGCCGTACATTTGTGCTTGCTAAAGCGTATTCTTGGAGTTAAAAAGACTACACCAAGTTGGTCGATACTGCGTGAATGTGGGTTTGAGCCACTGCAATTCTATTGGTTTCGAGCAGCTGTCAGATTTTATAATGCCTCCCTTGTCTGCAACCGCCAAACATTACGCAAGGTGCTTGGAGCGGATATTGACATGAGCAGTATTTCTAAGAAGTGTTGGGCATCAGAGTTTATGACTGCCTTTCAGGGATTAGACAGGCGCAACTGTTTTATTCAAAATGTTTACTCCCGTCAGCCTATTGGGATTAAAGACTTTGTAGTTGATCTGCGGAACAGACATAGGAGTGTGTGGCTATCTGAGGATCAGGTTGAACATGGTGGTCAGTTGAGCGAGTTGGCCAAGTACCACAACTGGGTGGAACTTCCCTTCAGGCATAATTCTGCTTATGGCAGACATCTCCATACTCCTAGGTATTTGTATCTGGATTTGGGTAGGCATATGCAAAGAAACATTGCTTGCTTCCGTTTGCACGCTCACAAGCTTCGAGTTGAAACTTCTCTTTGGCATGGACACACACCTCATTGTGATTTATGTTCTTCAGAACAATTACAAGATGAAAGGCATGCTATTTTTCTTTGCTCTTGCACCTTTTTGTGCTGTCTTAGAAGGAAGTATGCATATCTTTTCTATGACTTCTCTGCACACAGAATAGTGATAAATGAAGAAGGATCTTTCTATTTCTCCCATGCTGGCTCTGAGGATGTGTTTCGTTTTTTCCAGTATCAAGACAATGGCAATTATCATTTTATCTCTGAATTGATGGATTTCTTTCAATGCACTGAGCAGCCAAACTATCTGGCTGAAGGTTATGTTCCCTTGTAAACCTTGGCTAATTTGTTCGTGTGGTCACCATGTTCTGCCAAGGCATCAGCATTCCACACACCTCGCAGCCGTTTTCTCAGATCAACAACATACTCCCTCATGACTATAGGCTGCCCTGACCGGACACAATGAGTAAACACGTTGCACCTGTCCAAGCCTGTGCAGGCAGCCAAAAATTCTGAGGTCCAGCATTTATGGGAAAGCCTGCTCATTTCAACATCTTCTTGCAGTACCTTACTGAGTGTATTGCTGTTGCTGCGCAGTAAAGCATTGTAAAACCTAACTGCTGCACAAAGCCAATAGAACTGTAAAGGTTCATGCCCACACTCGCGCAGTACAGACCAATTAGGAGTGGTGCGCTTTACCCCAAGGATACGCTTCAATAAGCACAGATATACAGTTTGCAAAGGACAGTCCATTTCAATTCCTTCTTTCATAAATCTAGTGCCCCAAATCCGGCACGCATACATGCTAGCAGGGAGAGTATATGCTTTAGTCAGCCAGAGCATGGTATGCGGCCTATCTGTCAAGCGGTGCTCAGATGCGAATTGCCTAATCCGTCTACAACCAGCTAGGAAAGGGGCACACATATACTCAGCAGTGGCTTGCGGGTTGCATTGTTTTGTGAACAGCATGCCTGAATACCTAAAAGAAACTGCACACGCCAAACGAGCTCCACTTAATGTGAAAACTGGCACATTATCACCCTTTGAATTAAAGTGCACAATCTCAGACTTGACAGTATTGATCACCAACCCTTTCCGCTGAGCATACGTATGTAGCCTATCTAACATCAGTTGGAGCTGATCAGGAAGGTTACTAGTGAGGCACAAATCGTCTGCATACAGCATGTGGGTGACTCGAATGTCCCTAGTACCTGTAATAGCCCCTTGCACATTTTCTGCCAAGCAGTCCACGTCATTGATGTACAAGGAGAACAACAAAGGGAAAAGCGGGCAGCCTTGCTTAACTCCAAAATGGGGGCGCACACAAGCTTACTTGCAGCCATCCATCAAGATATACTCATCATTAGCATACATGCTTTTAATGACAGCTTACAGGCACGCAGGCATACAAATGCGCTGCAGGTGTGTCCAAAGAGCTTCCCTAGGAATAGTATCGTATGCCTGCTTAATTAAAACTAAAAGAAAAGTCTGAAATCTATAACTGTTTTTTGCGTTGCTAATAAAACAGAGATGTAGGAAGCATAGAAGTTGCTCAAACTGTTTCTCAAAAAACCATGCCACATTCATGTACAGCCTCATGCTCGCCAGGATAGCAGTGAGGCACGTGTTCAGCAGCCAGAGGATTGACAGATATATGTGTAGCTCCAACAAAGCATAAATGTGTGCATACCCCAAACTCAGTATGTTCAGCCCCACAGCAACAAGAAACACCTCGTGTAACCCCATGACTGGCAGCAATCATCAGCCATGTTTAGCTTCCAAAATGCTGTACTGTGTGTGGCCCCACACCTTTGTGGACTGCATGTTGTATAGCCCCAATACCCCTCACACCAACTGTTCAGCTCCACATACTTCCAATTGAAGCACAACCAGAGAAGGAAACAAGTCCTTGAGCTGGGTCCAGAAGTGACAATTGCTAATGAGAATCACATACTGTCACTCTTCATGATACAAGCATGAAAAGTGTATCCATTCGCACTCCATCAGGAAAGGAGGTAAGTTACAAGTTACGATTGGGTTTGACCTTCAAGGTGAAGTTCAGCCAAGTAGTTTGGCTGCTCAGCCTGCTGAAAAGGAGGTAAGGACTGGTAACGAAACCAGACCTGGGAATCAGCCAGAGGCATCACAGCAGCAGCACCGACGCTCTGCTGTCGCTTGAAGGCAGATGTGACAATGTTAATGACGGTTGCCATGGGGGTTTTCAGCCAGGTGTTTAAACTGATCGGCTTGTGGCTGGTCTCAGCCAGCCAGGAATATATCCACATGCTTAGGCACCAAAAAAGGGAGGTAAGGTTACATTGATATGTCCACCTGCAAGGGCAGCTGAGTGGAAATACTAAGCCAGTAACCACCAACTTGGCCAAAAATGCTCAACTTATAGAACTTGGACATGGAAAACAGAAATGCTTTGTGTTTTGCAGGCAAAGGAAACTTTCCTTTATTGAATAAAAAACATTTGTATTATTGAGTAAAGCAAAACAGGTTGTGCCTCAGAAATCCTGGAGGAAAGGTTAAAGAAACATGTGACACCCGCAGTGCGAAGATCAAACTTGTTCATCAGTGCAGTTAATATAAACTTGCACTTCATTTTGACTTCGACTGCAAGGACACCTTTCACACACATTAGTTATATCCTGCCAAACAGCTGATCCAACTTTTAAAGTAAGAGCATGAAGACGGAATCTCCTCACATTACGCACAACTTGCTTGGGCAAGTCCACTGACAAAAAAAGAAGAACTATTACATCGCCACAAATCAAGTTTACAAGAAAAGAAAGGAAGGATAGGGTTGCATCAGAGGGGTTCAGCTAAGAATGTGCCCAAATATGCTCCATTTTTGCATTCTATGTGCACCCACTCGCAGCCACTTCATCTGATTGGCACAGTTTTAGCTCTAAAATTCATCAAGCGTTACAAGCTCAGCTAGGCTACCGTAACATATGCTCAGATTTGCTTAAGTTGCCCTGTGTGATTAGATAGACTGGAATAAAGCTCACATGGGGCACGCAAAGAAAAGAAAAGAAAAACTACGTAGGCAGTGAAACACTCCCTACCGTAGGTGTGACATCAATTAAGGAAAGGGGGCCACATTGGTGCACAGACCGTATTACCCACCCACCACAAAGTTCAGATTGAGAGAAGCACGGCAGACAGAGAAAGAAGACAGGTCCAGCAACGAGAAAAGAAAGCAGGATGATAGCTGAAAGACTGGAGTTCCAGACCTTCAACAGCAAGCAGAGTCAGCACTGTTAGCCTTCCAACCAAGGAAAGCCATGCCCAGCAGCTGTCTGCTGAGCACAACTAAAGTCTGCATTCTGGCAGACTAGCTTAACTAGCTGCTAGCAACTGCTGACCACGCAGAAGCCTGTGAAACAACCCTTAGAGCACTAGTGCCGACACATTAAGTGCACACCTTTCCCGGCCCCCAGACCACAGGCACCACCCTCCACTTGCCTTAGCATCCATGCCGTAAACCCTAATTTGAGGGAAATGGCTAAAATCGCCACATTACACCAACCACTAGGTCTTTTCACTCCATTTTTTTGCTGTAATAATCTAATTTTGTTACAAGGACCCCCAAAAAAGAAAAGAAAAACTACGTAGGCAGAGGAAGCTCTCCCTACATCAATTAAGGAAAAGGAGACAAATTGGCTCAAAAGAGCCGTGAGTCCCCTCCACCACGGAGACTACAAAATGAATATCCTAATGGGGATCTGGAGGGTTATTGGAAGCACCCGGCTCCATAACCTGGCCCCAGACCACTAAAAAGCGACTAGTTTGGTGCGGTGGGTGGTCAGATATGGAGTTTCGGTGGTGAAAACTAGGGTTCACAGGCATGTGCGCCGAAACTGGCCCCTCTTAAACTATAGTGCTACAGGCAGTGCTACCAAAGGAACTTAAGTTTGAAAGGTGCCCGTTACGGCGCACATGTGCAGGGGAGCATGCAAAAAAACACCTGATTTTGGGTCTCAGCTGACCCCCTCTGGGGTTGAATAGCCAGCCTAGTTTATGAAGTTTCCAAGATGTGGTGCACTACTTGGGTTTTGAAAAGAAAAGGGTTACATTGTCGCTACAGCCTATGAGGGCAGCTCAGCTGTAGCAAAAAAGTGTCAGGTACTTTGAAATTTATAAACCAGGTTTCCGGGAAAAGCCATCAGTCAGAGCACATGACTGCTCGGCTACAATCTAAGCCTGAGGGAAATGGCAGCAAAAGGGAAAAAATGACTAAAGGGGAAGGAGATATATCGGATAAAAAGCTGCGAGTTCTCTCCACCCGGCCCTGAACCATTTGAAGTGGAAATTTGCAGCTTGCAATCATGGCACGTACTCCATCAAGGAGTTGACTTCATATTTCCATTGCGTATGCGCTCCATGATCGCTCAGTTTAATATGCCTAAATATGTATGCCTCCTCATCCTTGGTTGGAGAGAGGGAGCGATCCATTGCTTACACACTTTTTCCTCCTCCACTTCTCTTTCTTTGTTCCTGTCTTCTGATCTGCATTGTTTTGATTTGCATTTGGATGGATCACCAGCAAATTTGCCCAGGCAACCCTAAACAAGTAATAGCAACTGTCAACTACTAATACGGACATCCATTGCTGGGATGTTGGAGAGCATGCTTAGGGCTTAGGGGTGTATCTTGAGCTTGCTGGACAGGTCCTGCCTGACAGTCGTGTTGTAGGGCCCATGGGAGGGACCGACTTGCTGGGGTAATCTCATGTGCTTGCTCTTTCTCTTTGTCTGTGTGGTGGGCTCTGCCTTTCAGCCTGAGGATAGGCAACCTTTCCTTAATGCACGCGGCCAGAATTGGACAGCAAGGTCTTTCTTTCTCTCTTTCTTTCTTTCTTTCTTTCTAATGTGGACACCGATAAGCATGCATTTAGGGGTACCTTGACAGCCTGTGCTGATTCTAACAGGTCACTGTTAGCCCTAAGAAAGAGAAACCACGTGAGCAGAGGAAGTTCTCCCTACATCAATTATGGAAAAGGAGACACATCGGCTCAGAAGAGCTGTCAGTCCCCTCCACCACACAGCTGTAAAATAATTAGTGCCAATGGGGATCTGGAGGGTTAGTGGAAGCACCCGGCTCCAAATTCTGGCTGTGAGAAGTGTGATTGGTTTCAACAGCACACCAAGTGGTAACAAGCTTGTTGGCGTACATAACCGAATGGGCATGAAGCTTGCAAGCTAGTTTAATGGCACGTTGACAGTCAAGTCCAAGTTGTTTGAACTGATGAAGGGTGTGCAACACACCGTGTGTTCAATAGAACAGGTCCTGCTAATACCCAGAAACTTTCTGGCTTGAAGATAGTATGAAGAGTCACAACTTTTGGATTAATGAATTTGCAGAGGTCTGCATGCTGCCGCTTGCCGCCTCAAACTGTTGTCCAGGCCTCGTGTCCTCACAGTACTTGATTTCAATTAACTTAATTGTGCACATGTTGAAGTGCACATGTTGCTGGTCAGCATTCAGTTGGTGAGGCTGTCTCAAGCGTTTTGCTGCGCTGGACCTCTGTGAGATGCCATGCCTGCTGCGTAACACATGGCGTGAGCAGGGAAAAGAAGAAGGAAAATAAGGAGTGGGTTTGGCTTGATAGGGAGTAATCAGTTTAGCATCAGGACGGCTGGAAGTGAGTCTAGTCCTTTTAAGGAAGCTTCGAGGAAAGAGGTAATGGAATAAAGTTCCAGAGGGGGCTATCTGAGCACGTGCCCAAATATGCTGCTTCCTTGCATTTTAAGTGCGCCAACCCACATCCACTTCATCAGATTGGGAAACTTTTAGCTCTCAAGTGTATTTGGCGCATAAGCTACCAGAGCATATGCTCAGATTTGTGTTAGTTGCCCTGCGTGCTGACACCCCAACTGGTAATCAACAAACTTCAAAGCTAAAGAAAGGAAGCCAGGTTTTTAATTTCCCAATTGGGGGGGCCCATACCTCAGGGAGCATGCAAAAAGTGGCTGAATTTAGGCCTCAGATAGCCCCCTCTGGTTAAGTCCTGTTTAAGGCACGTGTAGGAATCTGAAGTCTGTGTTGCGCCAGCTGATCATCACTTCCTATGTATTAACCTAGCTTGCTCCCCAAGGGCTTTTGCTTAGCTTTTGTGATGATTCTGCCAGCAACGTCATGGCGTTTAGCTTTCATGCTGGAGATGATATGGTTAGAGGGTGCCAGTGCAATAGTGTAAGATGGTGCGCTTCATGGGTGAAGATATACAGGCCATGTTCCTAAAGGCATTGCCGATTTTCTTATTTTTATGTGGCAACAGACTCTGATAGTATGGGTAGTAGCCTGTTTTGGGGTTAGCATACCCAAGTCTGTGTTTTGTATGCATTTGAGACTTAAGAGCATTTTGATGTGCAAAGATTGGGGAGGTAGGTGATTTTAGGACTGGATGCAGGAGCTGTAAATGTGCCGGCAGTGTTTTTTTCTTCCTCCTTGGCTAACCAAAATAAATAAGAAAATGGATTTTTGCTGGGGCCTGCACAAGAGATCCCAGTATCAGCCACGTTATTATTGGCTTGTTTTGCCTGATAATTTGCAAAAGCATCTGCACGTTGTTACCAGCAATGCCAGCATGAGATTCTACCCTGCCAGCCTACCCTAGGGCCTAGCCCTACCAATCAAATAAAAAACCAGGAGCAATAAAATTATTGTGGATCTGGCAGGTTGTTGGCCATCTGTACAGCCATGCGCCTTGCCCTCCTGTGAGAAGCCCATCTAGCCAACCCCCCCAAATCCCAAAGATTTAATTACTGGATTAGTCGTCATCTTTGGCATTGATAATTGGTCTTAGGCCTAACCCTAAAACCTAAAAGCATGGCAGTGGAGTGTGGTTGCAAGGTCAAGGGCCTTTACTTTGAATTCACATGGGGGCCCATTGCATAATACTGAGGATGCTGGATCAGTCTACCTTGATACCACAAAACTTGGAATGTTATTAACATAGACACAGAGAATTTTGGCAAAATTTTACAGTGACTTTGTGCTGACCTTGAGCAGTAAAAATCGTCCCGTCAGGTTCAGGGTTAGAGCTCAATAAGTTGGAAACCTTTTCCCTTTGAATTCATGTGTCTGGATTCTGATCAAGCTAGACACATGCATCAGGGCGGCTGGAGGTGCGCACCTCCAGCCGCTCTGATGCTATCTTGGGCACAGCTTTCCCTACTAACCCAAATAGACCACTCACTCCCCCCTCACATCAAGTACTCCGCAGTATGAGACGTAATGAAGAAGTAAGAAGCAGAAAAACTCCAGGCAGGCAACTTCGTGAATCGAACATTCAAAACCGCCATATCCACTTAATAGAAATCAAATATTGTGTAGACACGAGGCCCGGTGTCCAGCTAAAAGCCTCACAGCAGCACCACAGTGAGCTGTGCAAACAACTTCAAGGTGCAGAGATCACTCTCCACACAATCCTCCTGGGTGTGGGTGGGACTATCTATACTGCCCGTACCCTGGATATATTCAAAAGCTAGGGATTGACCTTCAAATGTCTACCAAGCTTGCACAAAAGCTTCATGCCCACTCTGTGCAATATGCGTACAAGCTTACCTTATCAAGACGTGCCATTGAAATCAAAAACGCTTAACATAACCCTGGTACCCTGGGGCCACATGCTTACAGAAACCCACCTGACCCACAATAGCTTCCCTCCTATCCTCTGATGAGGGAGACTCACAGCTTTTTGAGTCAATGTGTCTCCTTTCCCTTAAATGATATAGGGAGTGTTCTCACTGCCTACGTTGTTTTTCTTTTTCTTTCTGGAAGTGTGGGTAGGATATTTATCTTTTGGGAGGAATACAAGAAAAGCGGCCTTTTTGGCTTTTTTGTGTCCTTAAGGGCTAAGTGGAGGGGAAATGCCAGCCAGGAATATTTATTGGACATCTTTGGCTGCAGGAAACTTGATGTCTAGATTTTACAACTTCTTCTTTTTGCATGCATTAATGCATGCATTGCATTATTGCAAAAAAGGAGGATCTTATCGTCCTTTGCTGATTGCTTGCCACCTGGGCAAACCTAAGGCCTAAAAAAAGCTTGGGGGAGGAACCATTGCTCACGTGTAATTGAGCAACCCTTATGTTTCTCCTTGTGGTGCGTTTCCGAAAGGAGTCCTTGCGCAAGCCAGGTTTTTAGGGAGTCATAAATCCAGAATTTTTCAAGTAGCAAAATGCTCATGGTTTGGGTATCTCTAGAGTGCTAGATCAAGGGCGACACCACGATTTTATTATTTTGAGCACAGAGTCATTTGCTCGCTTTTTGGCCCTTTGCAATTCTCTCTCATAAGGCAAGAAGAAAAAGGCACAAATGTCCATTTTTTCAATACATGCGCACAAAAGCTGCATGGAACTGTCCAAATTACGAATCATATCAGTTAGAGCGCAAAACAAAAAGAAGACCAATAAGACTTCGGTAACTGCAAAAAAGTGTTTCCACCACTTACACAGATTTCCTCCCCTCTTCTTCCAGGATGTTGAAGTTCAACAAAGGTAAAGGCAATTCCTGTCAATCCACTCCCATTCCTAGTTGTCGTCCTTCTTTCAGCACTAATTTGTGGAGCCATTGAGAGGATAGCAGATGAGCAAGGCGTACACAATTCTTCCTTCCGGAAAATGGGACACATTGGCTTGAAGAGCCGTGAGTCTCCCTCACTAGAGGGTAACAGAGAAGCTTATGTGGGTCTGGTGGGTTTCCTGCAGCACACGGCTCCAAGGCACCAGGATTATGATGAGTGTTTTTGTTATCAATGGCTCGTCTAAAATCTTGGGTGCATCACTGCTTTATGCTCGTATGATATGCTTTAACATCCCAGACGAGCAAGGGGTGTAGATGCTGTCAGTACCATCAATTGGCCAGCGGTGTAAGCAGATGGTGTCCATATTACATCCACCTTTTCACTTGCGCCTTTCAATTCTTATTTGCATGACCTCGCAGGAGTTAAAGATCAACATGGTGCAATGCTGCATCTAGCCTAGTGCTAAGGGAATCACCAGCTGCGGGAGTTTTATAGATTGCTTGGTTAGGGGGAAAACAGGTGATAGAGTAAGTAACATGTGTCCTGCACAATTTCAATCAATTCAAACAGCTACATTTTGCCTCAAAGTGCTGCTAGCGTCCCTGATTGCATGCTCCTTGCTCACAATCACCACCACAATACTGTTAAGCATGCTCACACAATCAATCACCACCAACATACGTGCCGTGGAGCAACTGTGGAGCAACAGCAGTCCCCATAGATGAAACTCAGTGCTGCTCCGAGCAAGGGAGTCCCTTTAAATCCCAAAAAGATTTCATTTGGATGCTGGCAAGGGCCCATGGTTTCAGCGTGTTCTCAGATCCTGAGCTTCATGTAGAAAGTGCTTCATTTCCAAATTTAATGTTGTCTTCTCTTCCCTTCCCATCCTGTCTTTCTGTCCTCAAATCTCAATATTTATGCTTTGCATCCTGGACAGAAGTCCAGCTGCACTAGCTGCGTCTAGAATTTGAGTTCTTTTCCCTTTGCCTTCCGAAGAGCTTCAACTATTAAGGGCTGCTCAGCGAGCAAATTACTCTGTGCTCCTAATAATAAAATCATGTGGTACGTCCTTGCTCTAGCACTCTAGATATTCCCAAACCTTGAGCAGTTCGCAAATTATGTACAGAAAACCTTCAAAATAAAACCTTCACTCATTGCATAAAATTTGCAATGCGTGAGTCCCCCAAGAGGGCGCAGCAAAGATAGGTATCCGGCTATGGCAGCCTCCTTGCAATTGCAGCTGCGCTACCTACTGTTAAGTTAACCCTTGGGAAATTTTAAAATCACAATTTTGAGTATGGAAACGTGTTCAAAATATCCCTTTTACCATATCTGTAAAGTTTCAAGTCAATTCTGTTCATCAACACACGAGCCCTCCAACAGGGCAACCTAAAAGGTGGGGCTCTGGCTGCCGCCTTTTCAGCTTGACCGAGCTCAAGCTTGATGCTGCAGCTGCACCAGCTCTTCGAAGAAATTCCTTGAGAATTTCACAAATATTAGTATGTAGAAGTTTTTAGAACACCCCTTTTACCCAGTTGAACAAGTTTAGACATTTTCAAACAAATTTGGGGGGTTCGGGGCCCCTCAATAAGCCTCAGTCCCCAGATGCCAAGCCCCTGACCTTCGGGATAACCCCCAACTTTAAGACTATTATAGAAGTGAATAAGAAATAATGATTAGGATGCAATTTGAATTATGAGCTGAGGTGCAGTGTGTGAACAATGTGGGTTGGTGGTGATTTTGGTCATCGCCACCAAAAGTTGCTGAGGAGATCACTTTCGGAAGTATGATAAATGAATTAAACAATTACTCATTGTAAAAAATGTATTAACTCCAGCTGGGCCGATAAGTTCTGCTGTCGCAGGTGATTTTTGGGATTCTTGCATCGCAACATGTCAGTGAATTTGTTTATTTATTTCCTGTCGAAACCAAAATCACTCTGTTTTAAGTTGCTGCAACTGACAGGTGCTGCATCTGACCAGACAGAGCTCCTGATTGATTCCATCGGGGTTGGGAGGCATGCTTTGAAGCATTCTGTGAGGATCTAGAGCGTTCAAAGTGCACAGCATGGAAGAGAAGAGAGGGGTGGATGGAGCCCCTGAGCGGAGTCATGCAGGCGAAAAAAATATGAATGCTGAGGCGGAGGAGGAGGAGGAGGAGGAGCAAGAGGCAGGGCCTCCCAGACCCCCTGCAGAGGAAGAAGAGGCACCTGATGTTGGCCCAGTCATGCCACCCAGTAAAAAGAGGAAGGTGGGTTGCTGCATGCAAATGGAATGCGAAAGAACATGAAGGCAAGCGGGTGAGCCAGTTGCCAAGCTCCTCGCTCGCGCTTCCGATGTCATGCAGGCTCTGGAGTTTGAGGACCAGTACCTGAAGCAGCTCCCCACTGCTCAGATGTATGAAAGGAGCTACATGCACAGAGATACAGTCACCCATGTCATGGTATGTGTGTTTGGAGCACAGATCGCCAGCCGCCCAGTCCATGCATCAATACCAGCATGGTAACCAATTAAGGTGCCTGGAATTGTGAGCACACACGCCCAGTATTACGCAAATGCGACTGCTCCTCTGCCTTGCTCAAGCAAAACTGCCTTGATGCATATCACGAAGCGCTTTCTGACACCACAACCACTTGCAGAGCAAGTCATGCATTAACTGAAACAAGTACATGATGCTGAACAATGCCGTGCCTGTTTGTTTGATCAGACATCAACCTACCCTGAGAACGCTACATTTTGCTCTCTTGCCCTGTGCTCCCAACCTGAAAGGTCACTCCCTCTGACTTCATCATCACGGCGTCTGTGGATGGATGTCTGAAGTTTTGGAAGAAGCAACAGGTATGGACATGGAGACTCCATGGCAGCAAAAGCTGGGCACAACGGCTGACCGGGGATGAAGCAAGGCAGAGCTGCTTGCGAGATACCCAGCCAAGCTTTTGATGAGGCACATAGCATAAGGGCATTGCTCTTGCATGGTCCTGACAAAAAAGCACTGCTTAAGATCAAGCAACAAGTGCGCTTGATGGGAACTGCATCATGATGCATATCTTTGCCTTCATCCTTCACAACCCCGGTCAATTTGCCTGCATGCACAGTCAATATGGAGTCCAGCGTGCCTGTGAATTTTGTGAGGAGTATAGTGAAAGTTCCCTATGATACTGATTTCTGAGGTGCAGCACGATGAGTGCATTTGTTTCCCCGGTTTTCATTGCATTGTCTTTCGTCTTTTTTCATTGAACGCAGGAAGGGATTGAGTTTGTGAAGTTGTACCGAGCACATGTGGGCGCAGTTGATGGTGAGTCAATAGCAGCTAAGCATCGCAAAAGGACCACTCAGCATAGTTCCAATCCCCTGCAGTGGGCCTCTTCAAGTTTTTTTCAGAGTCCTCTAGGGCGTAGTCTCTTAATATTTGTGGAAGTCAACGCTAGTAGAATGGAGCTTGAGCCAACCCAATGCCATAAGCCCTTTTTTGCGCTGATTTCAGAGCTGCTCTTAAATGCCAGGTCAAGCACCCATACAAGGCCAAGCTTAATGTACGCTGACGAGGCTTCCACTCATGCAAATTGTGGTTCACATTTTTATTTGAAGGCTTCCTATTTATAAACGATGCTTTGAACCAGATGAAAAGAAAACTTTGTAGTTACCTATATACATGATGATGGTTTGTTTGTAGGAGAAAGATCTCATTAGTGCAAGGCACTATCATGGTGACAGTTCTTAAGTGTGTTGGTTGAGGCAGACTGGAAATGTTAGAGCTCTTAGAGAGGAAGTGTTAGAATTCTCTGTCCAAACACCCAACCCCCCACATCCTGCATGCTTATTCATAGATTTTGGACTAGTGATGATAACCTCTATATGGGATTGAGAGATGTGAGCAGCATCTGCACACAAGGTACAGGAGCAAGGGGCACGCAGCCCCTCAGCATAACTCATTTGTCAATGAAGTTAATCATTTAGGTGCAAATCTTGCAATGCAATACAATGCATGGAAGGACAGCACAGGCTCCGCCCCCTGCTTTTTTCTTTCCAAATTAGTGCATTCACACTAAACCTTTTACACTTCTAAAAATGACATCACGACATTGATACAGGTTGTGTACAAGCAAATGATGAAACTTGAGCTCAGGATATCATCAACTGTTTTCATTTGAATATGTTTGCATCGCAACGGATACTCTGATTCCTCAAGGGCACTTTCTGTTTAGAGGTAATGTGAAGTCTACAAGTTTATAGCTCTCAGAAGCAAGTGCGTCAAAAAAGCGATTTGGAAATATGAAGCAACCAAATCCATGCCTCTGTTCACACCTGGTGCGTTGCATGAAATCAAATGCCTTATTTTGCATTAGCACAAGTGCTTTGGAATTGAGCACAATACCAGAGGTGCTGCACAAATGAGGAGCATTGGAGGAAAAGAAAGGCTAATTTTAAGGTCTTGTCTGGAAGAATGATGAATTGCCCTGTTGAAATGAGAGCTGTAGCTGCTGCTACTCTCTACCCCTCCCCCCCCCCCCCCCCCCACACACACACTATACCACAAGCGTGGACACACAGACGCGCGCGCCCCCCGCCTTTCCCCACACATACGCACCACAAGCGAACACACACACACACATGCACACAGACATACACTCACACGCACTACCCACACCCACACCCTCTCTCTCTCTCTCTCTCTCTCTCTCTCTCTCTCTCTCTCTCCCCTTTAAAAGCCTCCTTGCGTACTAACCATAACCACAAGCATTTGCACTTCTAACTTTCCCCCTGCAGACCTGGCATGTAGCTGCGATGGGTACCTCCTGGCCAGCCTTTCTCGGGACAAGACTGTCAAGGTATGCAGTATCATTAGGCAGGGGACATATATGCAAGACTATACAGTGTTTTCCTTGAGATTGGCAGCTTGTATGTCTTTGTGTTCAGTTTGAATGTCCAAGACCATCAAAGATGATTTAGAACGCACCCAAAAGGCAGATTTGAGTGAAGCTGAAATCAAAGGGATATACTACCAAGTATGGTGATGCCGCCTTATGATTGCATTCAGATGGGTGGACTAAATTGATGCTTAGTGCGAATGTAAGTACATGTATAGGCTTTGAAGTTTTCACTTCTACAACCCGATGCTTGCATGTGCTCTGACCTGGCAACCAGGGGCAAACCTGTTTGGCTGTGCAAGCAAAGGCACCTGCTGTATCCTCAAATCATGTCTCTTTCAGCACCTAGGAGTTCCTCAAATCATGTCTCTTTCAGCAACTAGGAGAGTTTTGTCTGGCCTGCACCCCTTCTGCAATTACCAGCCAGCCTGTGCTTCTTTTTACTATTGTCAAGCTCAGAGCACACTCATCCTTTACTTTGCCTTCAGGTGTATGATGTCCTGAACTTTGACATGATTGTCATGATACGCACGCCCTTTGTTCCTGGCTGTGTGCAGTGGATCTTCAAGGTATCCATTTTGTGTTTTTGCTTTCCCAAGCAACTATAAAGTGGATGCACTTGATGCTCAATTCCCGGTTCGAGCTAGCAATTGTGTTGCACTTTCATTTGTATTGTTTTCTAGCTTCTTGGAAAGCATGCAAACATATGTAAGAATGACTTCCTGAAAAAGCTGTGCAGAGCTACCCTAGTGTACCTTCAATTGCCTCGCTGCTCAGAACGCTGATCTGCAGTCTTATAAGTGCTTTGCTCATGCCACGTACGTTATGTCCATTATGGTCATTGTCTTTCAGTTTGCAGTATGACCCACAAAGCACAAAAAGTTGAGTGGCTGGCTTACAAATTACTCTGTTGATTCCTTTATTGCACTTAATGGGCTTAAACTCCATCTGGATCATAGGCTTGGGCAAGCGGATACCGCTCAGCATCTTTGTACTTGCTTGATTTTATCGCAATGCCCCAAGGTTTTCTCTTAGAAATCGCATACGTTGTGCCTCCTTCTATTCACTTTCATGCATGTCCGTCACAAAGACAGGTGCCTACTGCATAACAAGCTTAAAATAGATGCCACTCCTGTTTGATCATTTGGGCTTTTTTAAAAAAATGCTGGACGAAAGTGCGCGTTGCTGTGTCCACACAGAGTGTCCCAAAGAATGTGGATGCTGGGCAGAATGTAGATGCTGGACAGAAGCACATCCCAGTTTTTTCAGGCTCCTTAAGAACATAAATTGCATGAGATGTAAGCCGGTTGCGCCCCTTAGAGTCCCATTTCCATGCCAAGTGCAATGGGTGCACAGGGGGCATGTTTAACGTCTTTCTGGCCAGTTGAACACTTGAATGATGTGCATTTGCTTGTTGCTTCTATGCAGCGTGGGGAGGCACGAGCACGGCTGGCCATCAGTGACTTCAACTCAGGAGACATTTATGTCTATGATGCGCGCTCTGGCAGCAGTGAACCCATCCATGTGCACAAGGTAGGCCAGTCTCCAGTGCAACCTTATTTTGTAGCCAAGACTGACATCCTAAGAACGCCTTTGATGTCACTCCCGGGCGCACTTGTTGCCTGGCGTCTGGCATGTCACATGTGGAAATCAGTTCCCCATGTCAGGCCCCCAACCCCTGTGTTATATCCTGCCTTGTGCCAGCCAGCCCATTTCTGTTCATTCTGAGCATACCACTTAAAAAACCTATTCAAAGAAGCGAACTGTCAGCGCTGAGCTGTTCACTTGGCAGTGGCCCTATTTTTCACGTAAGAGGGTTACGGCACTAATCCTATTCTGATGCATGTTTGCTATTTGTGTGCCTCTAAGACAGTCCTCATCGAAAGTCAGGAAAGTTACCCCTATGTGCGTGTGGCTGTGAGGGGAAAAGAGAGCTCTGTATGCTGAGGTGTGGAAATGAGGTCAACTGGCTTCCTTCATGAGAGCTGAGCATGCAGAAGTGCCAAACACACATATATGTATTGTACTATCAGATCATCAGGTTTGGATTATTCCATCCCAGGCCAAAACAAGGTCCCAACTCCTCCCCCATTGCGATCGTCTGACCCCAAAACCAGTAGAACAAATTATTGGACAACATTGTTGAAGGAATGGGGTCGACCCGTGGACAGGCTGCAGCGGGGTATGCCAAAAATGGCTGAGAATTAGCTCTGGCCTCTGGCAACGTTCCTGCACACACCTGGCATTGTAGGCCTCAAGCCTATGAAATGTTTAGTAATTTTGGGTAACCAGCACCTATCTTGCACTTGGAAATTGTACTTCTCCATCTGCAGGGGCACGCTCTTGAAAGCTGCACATTCTGAATACGCAGGACATTGTCTAGTATATACGTACAACATCTGCATCAATGAAGTCGGAAGGAATTAGAAGATTTCAGAAAGTTGCATCTGATTTAAACTTGGCCCTGTCTCATAAACACATGGGTATTCCAGGACCAGAAGCTTTAGGAGTTAACTCATGATGCCTTCTTTGCAACGGAAAAACTTGGTGTTGGAATTTTTATGCGTTTTTGGCAGGGTTGGGTCATACGCGGCCCTGGGAGGAGCCGTACGCATTAAAACATGTTAAATACGCGTGCAAACCTGAAACACGCAATTTAAGAGGGTCATCTTGGGGCGGGGGTCCTTGGGTGGTTGGGGCCCCCTGAGGGGGGTCCCAACCAACCCCCCCGGCCCCCAATGGCCATATACATAAAACATGCCCAAAGAAAAGGGTCCTGAGTGGGATTATGTCACAGTGCCAGAGCCTGAGGATGATGCAGAAGGGGAGAGCAAGGGGGTGAAGTATGAGTGCAAGCTGTGCAAGTACAAGCTGTGGCTGTACAACAACCTGCGCCTGCTCAAGCGCACCCAGGACCTGCAGCAGCTGGGGAAGTTCTCTTCCGGCTCGTTCGATAGGCGAGGTCCAGTTACAAGGGGGGCAGACCAACTGAGCACATGAACAACAAATCTGGCCTGCATGGCCTTCAGAACATAGCTCCAAGGAGAGGGAGCAAAAGACACGCGCTGAGGGGACACAGCTGAAAACATGGAAGGCAGGCAGGCAGGAGGAACACGCTAGGTGCCTAGCCAAGTTAAAGCTGGACTGCTTCAAAGCAAGACACAAAGAATGAGACACACTGACTGAAACAGCGGGTCTGAGGAGATGAGTCTTTTCCCAGCTTCATCCACAGGTGCAACACTTACCCAAGGATGTCAGCTAACAGAGAAGGGACCAGATCACCTAATGAAACTGGGCCCCGCTGGGAAAAGCATGGCTAAACTGACTGACGCACGACAAGTCTGAGATCTGCTAGGGGCGAGCAAAATTAAGCCTAACAGGTCTGCAAATACCCCGAGAAAGGAAAAGATGGTGTCCCTGATTGCATGAGCAGCAATAAGGACAGGTCACACATCTCGCTCGCCTCCAAGAACCTCAGTTCTACTGCTAGGCAGAGAACTGACTGAGTTCAGCCTTGGATGGAGGAGGAGGAGGAGGAGATGGGGCAGGAGGGGTCCAGCAGCGAGAGGGATGAGTGGTTCACAGGTGATGAGGAAGATGCAGAGTAGAAGCTGGGGCACAGCGTGTTGTAATTGTTGAAAGGAAGCATTGCAATTTGAAACGATATCCTCAGGGCAGGCACGCGAAGCACCGCCTGCAGACGTATTTTTCGACGTCTAGCAAACAGCCATTTTAGCATACGCGTTTAAAACGTGATTTTTTAAAAAAAGTCTGGAAACGCGTTTTCGTGTATGACCCAACCCTGGTTTTTGGGATATAACCTCTGGGAAACCCAGACAAGGGTGACCTCCCTCTGAAGCTCAGTGCAGGCCAGGAGCTCTTCCCTGGGGTCTAGCATGGCAGCCCTCTGCATCAAAGTTGATGCTGAAAACCCCAGGTGTCGGCGAGGACAAACAGCAGGAATGGGGGTGGCCTATTGGGGCCTAGCCGGACCTCTCTGCTTTTGTGCACCTCTCCATGAGACCTAATCCGTCAAGCACTGAGGACCCTTGCAACAACCCAGAACTGCTCGCAGTATTACCAGAGCAGGGTCCCCCTCATCAATGGCTTTTGCCAGGGGTGACGGAGAAGCGCAGGCATGAGGCACGTGTTGGGCTCCAGAATTATAATAACATAGAAACATTTGTGTACTCAAATAAATATCTTTCTCAGAAATTGGTTTAAATGTGTCCTACTGTGTATCGTCTATTTTTGGCATAGGATTGGGGGCCTGACATGTAGAGCATCGCCTTACAAGTGCAGCCCAAGTGATGCAAGCAAGCCCATATGTGGATGCTGTGGCAGGGGGCTATGATCATTCTCAGGACGGAAGTTTGGTAACTAATGTCCTGGTTGGCACCTCATTGCCTAATACCGTATGTCCACAACCAATTTGAATATTAATTAATTCTGGAGCTAAAATTCAAAAATTTTAATTAATTATTGCGAGGCGTTTGAACGCCTTTCAAATTGAGAATTAGTTATTTCTGGGGCTGAAAAGGCTTGTGCCAAAAATGGCCTCCCAGCTCTTTCAGCTCGAGCTCCAACTCCTTATCAGGTGGCTGAAACCAGTAACCCCCACCCAGCAGCTCTTAGCAGACCAAGCCAGGCTTGCCAAGGCCAAGGCATCCAGGAAGGGGCAGCCAGCATAAGAACCCCTGGTAGGAGTGTCCTGCAGGTGACAGCTCGGCATGCATGAGCTATGTGAGTTAAATAAGGTGACAGGCAGGGGATTGGTTGGGATTGCTGATGGTGAGGTGTGCTTTCAGCAGCAGCAGCAGCAGCAGCTGCTGCTGCAAAGCCTGGTCAACCATCAGCTGGTCAACCCATCAACGTCAGCATAAGAGTCAGCAGCACAGCAGCAGCAGCAGCAGCAGCAACAGCAGCAATGATTCGAATTGGGTAATCGAATTCGATTTCAAAAATTCCAGCTAGGAGCCTTTCAAACCCCTCTGAATTGAAATATTAATTCTGGGGCCCCCATTCAAACCAAAATCAAAAATTTTATTAATTCAAGTGGAGACCAAAGTAGTTTAAAGTGGAGACCATTCGAATCGGTCGCAGACACACAGTAGTGGCCCTGTGGGCAGGTACTTTTAGAGTTTGGCGTGTGTGTGTGTGTGTGTGTGTGTGTGTGTGTGTGTGTGTGTGTGTGTGTGTGTGTGTGTGTGTGTGTGTGTGTGTGTGTGTGTGTGTGTGTGTGTGTGCGCGCGCGCGCGCGCGCGCGCGCGCGTGCGTGCGTGCGTGCGTGCGTGCGTGCGTCAGGAAAGTCCAAATCTTCCAACAGGAAAAATAGCTCTAGTTCCAAGGATGGAACTTACAATCGTAGAAATGCTGGGATAAAGTATGGTTACGTGGTGATTTAAGTCATGGCAATTACTCACAGGTCTCAGCATTTGCATGCATTTTGCAATGCAGATCTGAAGTGGGTTGTTTTTGCACTCCGCTCCCCTGGATGAGACTGCGTCCATTTCTTTGTTTTAGCACTCTTATTGGACACGGTTGACTAGGGCTAACCTCTCAAAGATGCAACAGACATGCAAACTCCATGCTTTCTCTGTTCATTACGCACACGCATTTGCCACATATAAGATGTGGCATTAAAAAATAAGCAATTCTCATTGCTTAGATCTGAAACTGGGTGCTGCCAGCAACCCACTTGGTCCTCACAATCAACCCCTTAAGTTCGCTGATTAAGGAGTCTAGGACACTTCATCCCATGAGGTCTATATGGTACAGGGTTCAAGGGTTCAGTGGTTGAACCCCGGGTGACCCTGGTGTGCATTGTAGTTGTTGGTCCTGATACAGGCAGCAAGCAAAAGCAGCTTTCCTAGCTGCCTAAGTCTCTAGAAGACTTCTGAAAATTATCGCCCTTAAGTTGCAGTTTTTTATTAGCTAGTCAGTGTGCATCGAATCAAGCACATTGCAATCATGATGCAGAAGCCCAGACCTTCATGTGCATCATTGCATGCAGGTGCATCGCTTTCCCGTGACAGCTATGCGCTACAACGCACCCTTTGACACTGTCATCTCCACAGACCAAAAGGTAGGGAGTAGTGTGGGCAATTTTTCACTGCTGGTGTCTACTTGGCCTGCTCTATCCGTGGGAGCTATTGATACTGTCAAGGTGTTGTGCAATATATCAGCTTTCTGCTGTCTTTTCAACGCATTTGAAGAATATACGCTGGAAGGGGTAGGGATTAAAAGGTGCATGTCCTCGAAGTACTCGCATGCTTGAGCGCGCATGTGCGCGCGCACGCACGCACACACACGTACGCATGCACGCGCACACACACACGCACACACACGCACGCACGCGCACGCACACACACACACACACACACACACACACGCACGCACGCACGCACGCACGCACGAACGCACGCACGAACGCACGCACGCACGCATGCACAGGTAGCGCACACGTGCACACACACATACACACACACAGGGGTTCTTGGAGTACTGGGATGGCACCAGCTATGAGGCCCCGTCGGCCCCCACCGTTTCCTTCACAATGAAGCTGGACACTAACCTCTTTGACCTGGCAAAAGCCAAGACTGTTGCACATTGTATTGAGGTACGAGAGCAGGCATCTTGCCATTCCATATTCCAGGTCACCAGATTTTAACTGGGAAGGAGTGGGTCCTGAAACTAAATGGCACAGCGTAAACTTGCTGCATGTGCAGCAACAACTTATCCATTGGGAATGAATTAAAGATGCTAGACTGTCTGCCTTTACGTTTGAAGTGGCAGTGCAATGTGGGCAAAAGCTTTTCCTTGTCCAGCTGCTGTGCACCATAACCAAATGTGAATGAGGGAGTCTAGCGTGAGACTGGGCAAACTGTGCCAACATAATTTGCCCCACTTTGGTACATTCAATGTAATTGTCTTTCTTCATGAATTGGAACATTTTCTCTCTTCAAAAATACACTCATTTTTATGCATGATGTTGTTGATTTAAAATTTTACGGAAATAATGGATGCACTTGACAGATTGAAGCACAATCTTCAGGCTGCTGCTTCTCTGATTTGACCCAAATAACTTCTGACTGTTTTTGGCCACTTTTTGGTCTTTGTCCTTGCTCCTGTCCCTCCAGCTATTTTTAGGCTAATCATCAGGTGCCACATCCCTGTATGATATCCTGCCTTTTGCCAGCCAGGCCACCTCTGCCAATTCTGAGTATACCATCTGAAAGCTAATAAAAAAAGCAAATTTTCAACGCTGAGATGGTCCCGTTTGATGAACGTTGCTGCGTGCTAGGCTTGCATACTTATGCTCTCAGCCAGCCAAACTCACTTCCTGTGTGCCCTGACCCTCCAGCTGCACCCCCAAGCCTGCAGGTGGACCTCAGGGTGTGCCCTGAGTGCAGAGGTGGCCACCTGCTGCGAGCTGGCGGGGGGCTGTTTTGGGGGGCGCTCCAAAGCCAGCTGAGAGGAGTAAATGATAGGGATCGGCTTTCTATTAATATTGAATGAAACTGAATGAGGTGGGGTTCTAAATTCAAATTGTAATTACTCTTCAGCGGTTTGAGCAAGCCCACACCTGAAGCACAGCAATTGTTCAAAATCAAATAGTTATCAAAACAACGGCCCCGGATTTCCGTGGGACCCTCTAGATAGCCCATTCGGCAGCTGATTGAGCTGTCCCGGCAACAAACCGGAAATCGAGGGCCGTTTAATTGCAGGAAAATCCTTTAAATGTAACTGCATCCGGTCGGAATCGTGTGCACAAGCAAAACTTTTTAAGTTAAAAGCTCCAGCAACTTTGCGGAGCCCAGCAACTCCTCCCTGGCGCCCAGCATTGCAGTCCGCGTCGTCAAAGTTGCTGCTGACAACCCCAGGCGTCGGCCAGGACAAACAGTGGGTGCGGAGGTGGCCTATCAGGGCCTGGCTGGACCTCCCTGCTTTTGTGCGCCTCTCCGCGGAGATAAAATCTGACAAGCACCAGGGGCCCTCACAACAACCGAGAATCACTTGCAATATTACCAAAAAACTTCCTACACACTCGCTTCTGCAGTGTGGGCCTCGGCAAGGTCCCTCTCAAAAATGGCATTTACAGGGGTGACCGAGAAGTGCAGGCATTGGGCACATATTGCACTCCAATATTATCGAAATATTAATAGGAAAACATTTGCATATTTGGAACTGAAGTTGGTGTGTTCAAATAAGAAATATTTAAGTTTTTGGTGCACAGAGCTCCACCTGAACCACACCCCGGTGTGCCTAGCATGCCAACCCAGCCCTTTCCTTCACACCAGTAACTGCTCATACTCAGGAGCGGGTAATAAAGTGTCCGGCAGTATATCAATTATTTATGGCATAGGTTGTGGCGCCTGACTAATCACCTCTTTCTAACTTTTTTTGCCTATTTTGGACGACCCTGTTCTCTGATGCTACCTTTTTGACGCATTCTTTTGCATTGAAGCCCTCTGCTGTATCCTGATTATCACTAATGCAATCATCTTGCATACCTCGCTTCCTGTAGGTCGACAAATCAGGGTTGAAGTTTGTGACCGTTAGCAAGGACAGGAGGATACGCGTGTTCAAATTCAAGACTGGCAAGCTGATGCGTGCATATGATGAGTCCTTAGAGGTAAGGGCAATGGATGAAGCAGCTCGTGCATCCTAAACATTGTACCTTTCCTTGAGTTCCTACCTCTCTTTGGTCTGATGCTTCAAGGCTAGCTTTGCTCTTTGTGTCAATCGTACTGTTCTGGCGTTAATGCAGGCATGATCTGCTGCTTTCTATTAAGCAGTGTGCTCAGTTTGTGCATTGTGGGAGGTTCCTAAGACTAATGCCCATCCTTGAGCCCAGAAGACCTCCGAGCAGTATTGGGGTTTCACTCCTCTTTTGCTAACAACATCCCCATCCTTGCACAGAGGCATAAATTCACGCTCAGCTCTTGTTGTGCCAAGTTGCAAAAAAAATGCTTTCAAAGGCACACAATGGCAGAGGAAATGCAATTCGAATGGTCTGGAAGTGGGCATTGTTAAATTTGAGGGTTCTGTTTGGAGGGGGTTCATCATTCTTTAATTGTCTCCTAGACTTTTCCAGAGGGGGCTATCTGAGCAAACCTCCAAATATGCTACTTTTTTTTAATTAAAGTGCGCTCACTCACAGCCATTTCATCTGATTGGGACATTTTTAGCTCTAGAGTGTAGCTAGGGTTATAAGCTACCAGAGCATATGCTCAGATTTGTGTAAGTCGCCCTGTGTGCTTAGATAGACCGGGCTAAAGCTCACATGGGCACATAAACCCTAATTTGGTGCATTTTGTGGGGAAATGGCTGAAATCGCCACATGACATCAACCACTGGGTCTTTTCACTCCATTCCTTTTGCAATGGTATTCTTTTGTTACCAAATATCACCCAATCTGGTGCAGTGAATGGTCAGATATGGGCAGATGGGTGTCAAAAACTAGGATTCACGCCGCGGCTTATTTGGCACGTGTCCCGTGACTGGTTAAAATATACTCCAGCGCTAGAGAAAGCCAAGTTTTAAATAGTCACGGGACACATACGCACAAAGCATGCAAATGCTGGCTGATTTTAGGCCTCAGCCGACCCCCTCTGAGACTTTACTAGGCCTTTTGGAGCCTTCAGGTCACAATCTTTTTATGCAGGTTTGCCCTCTTTGTGCCTCTAGGACAATTCTCATCGAGAATTTTTGGGGTAGCTGTCTCCATGTGTGCGTTGTGCTGAGAGGGAAAGAGAGCAGTGTGTACTGAGGTGCAGGAATGGGGTCAGCTGGCTTCCATCATGAGACCTAAGCATGCAGGAGTACTAGAAGCATCACATGAGTGTGTCCTGCACCATCAGATGGCTGGGAGAGGGGCTAGGGCCTTCTGTCCCAGGCCAAAACCGGGTCACAAATCCTCCCCCATTGTGACTGCCTGGCCCCCAAAGTCTGTAGAACAAAATTATTGAGCAGCGTAATTTAAAGGGGCAAAGCAATGGCGTCAGGCAGACGTCAGGCTGCAATTGGATGTGCCAGTTGCTACAAGTACGTTCTGGCCCCTAGCGACCCTTCTGCAAACTCTGATATAAGATATTCTGTTAATAAAATGTTAGCTAGATTTTGGTCAAAACAGCATCTAGCTCGCATTTGATGATCCGATTGCTCCTTCTTCACTGGCACTCCCCAAGAAGCTTCCTGCGCATTCTGAATATCCTTAACATTTTAATGTGAATATAACTTTCTACACCATAAAAATTGGCACGATTCAACAATTCTAAAAAGATCTACATGAGTTTGGTTTGGCTATATCTCAATAGCGCATGAATGATCCCGTACCAAATGTGTAAAGACCTTATCCATATGGTGCCTTCTTTGCGCTGACAAGATTTTGGTCCAGGATCATCCCTTTCTTTTTGAAATATAGTCTCAGAAAGCCTCACACAATGGTGATCCCCTTCTTGTTCTCTTTTTCAGAACATTTCAATGTTTCAGCTCCTGCCGTCTTTAAATTGATTTTGGCTGCTCTCATCAATACAGACAAATCAGATGGCAGCACATGACAGACAGGTGGCAGCATCTTCCTCGTCTTTCACTATTGGAGTTGCCTTGTTTGAACCAGGACTCCATCAAAGAACCATTCCTGTTTCCTTCTTGCTATGTCAGTGATGACACGATGTCAAACAGTTTGTGGGGTAAGGATCCATAGACTGCTTTGGCACTTCTGCCAAACCCTCTTGGTACAGGTTTCTACCTTGTTGTACTATCAGGGCCAAAAGTAATGCTTACTGAAGATGGTTTCCTGAGTTTTGCAGGTGCATCATGCCCTGCCCTAGTCCTCACAGCTAATTACATGGTTTGCTCTGAGAAGGCCGAAGGACTCTGGAGAACAATTGGGAGGCCTGTAAAACCATGCACTGCATTAGCTGAATTTGTACCAGGACCATGGCTTTGTAAATATGGTTTTGATTTACTCAAGAGTCACGGCCCATTGTCATGCCTACCCGCCCAGTGATACCTCAAGCTCTTTAGAAGATTAAAGCTTGCAGCGCTGCAGCAACCAAGCCACGCTCACTAATTTCTCCTTTGATGCGATGCCTCCTTCTTTTGTTTGCTGCAGGCTGCCCATGAGCTGCAGCGGTCAGGGCATGAAGCTTTTGTGTTGGAGGATATTGACTTTGGCAGGTGCGCTGTGAGGGGAGTGTTTGTATCCCTCCACATGGAAAGCTCCTGAATAGGGTGCCAAAGAGGAATGGTACTCTGCATCCCATGTCGCCCAAGCTCATTGCACCCACACTCATTTGGAGGGTTGTTGAATAACAAGCAGATGCATTTTTTATTGAAGAAGTGCAACCAACTGCTGTATCGAGCTACAAGAAAGGTTTGGAGCTTATAAATCAAGCTGCAGTCTTCTGCCTTATCATTAAAGACAAAAGCTACATGTAAAAAGATGCTTACATGCGTTGAAATGCCAGTGGAAACGCCCGGACAGGAAAAGTCCCCTTGAAGGTTTTGAATCAAGAGGAGCTGCACCCATGCCAGCGGTTAAGCTGCGCTCATACTTGAAGTGCTCCCAAGTAGCCTGCGTAACGGCATCTGCATCAAAGCCTTCCTTGTTTTATCATTACCTCACCATAAGTACAGCACATGTGCTGTGCTCAAGTGTGTTGCAAGCACCACGGTGGCCCTGATGGGCCAAGGTATCGCTACTTACATTGACCTACACAAGCTGTTGCTCAGGATGCAACGAGTTCTGCAGCTGCCCCCTCGTTCTTGTCGTTGCAGCAAGCCCTTATCATTGCCAACATTCTCGTGTCACATTACATAATGCACCTGGGTGTGGGCTTCTTTGCTTAGGCGGCTCGCTGTGGAGAAGGAGATCGCCACAGCCGAGACAGCACCTCCACCCAACGCCGTGTTTGACGAGAGCGGGAATTTCCTCTTGTAAGCGACTAAGCAGATGACGAGTTGTTTGAGTTGTTTTACCTGTAGGTTCCTAATAGGATGGTGATGGTTTAAGTATGCTTGCTGTTGTGTTTACAGCTGCTTTGTCCAATGTTTCTTACCTAACTTCAGCTAGCCGCTCGCTAGAAGGGTGATTTTTAGGGGGGGGATATCTAAGGCCTGGAAATATGTGTTCTTTGCATGCTCCCTGCATGAGTGCCCCCCCAACTTCTGGTGTCATGCTTGAAATCCTTGCAAAGGTTTGTCTGCAGTGCTAGGTACTAAACACAGCAATTTGGGGGAATCATTCATAATTAGCTGCGACATGATTCCTACTGTTCACCACTAAATCTCTATTCTGGACCACTTAGGTCCTTGTATTAAAAGGACGTGGATCCCAAAAAAAGAAGGGAGAGACCCAGTGGTTGGTCAGATATTGGAATTCAGCCAGTCACCTTTGAAAATCCGGCACAAGGGGCGCCAAAAAGGAATTTGGACTTCCTTCTTTCCTTTCTTTGAATATGCATGACATAAATATAGCATACTACATGGACGTTACAGAAGCATATTTTTGGGTTTGGAAATTCTTCCCAAGGTGGAGCTTACAAGTTTTAGGTGATTTGAGGCCAGGAGTGTAATCTGAGTTCCTCCGTTTTTCATCATTTCTTGTAAATGTAAATATAGAAAAATAATTAGCATGATCAGGTTTGAGAAAGATACACAAGAAAGAACATGTCTGGCAATATAGGCATGTTGACCCCTCTGTGACTTTTATGCTGCTACACTTTAGAATGGACAGGGCCAAGTAACGCATCATCGTGTTTTGCTTGTTTGATAAGCGAAGAAAAACCAGGTCACAAAACCTACCTAGGGGCTGCATTTGAGATCTGTTAAAGCATGAAGTGCATTTTGGGTCCATTGACTCCCTCCTACTGACTGTGTCATCCCAGGTACCCTTCCCTGCTAGGCATCAAGGTGGTCAACCTGGTCACCAACCAAGTGTGTGCTGTGCTAGGTAAGATGGGTCTCGGGAGGCGCTTCCATGCGCAGAGCGTGTGTGTGTGTGTATGTGTGTGTGTGTGTGAGTGTGTGTGTGTGTGAGTGTGTGTGTGTGTGTGTGTGTGCGTGCGTGCGTGCGTGCGTGCGTGCAAATGTTCGTGCGAATGTGTGTCTGAATGTGCATGCGAGTGTGTGCGTGTGTGTGTATGTGCGCGCGCGTGTGTGCGCGAGCATGCATGCGTGCGTGGGTTTGTGCGTGTGTTTGTGTTTGTTAGAAGAGGTGAGGTGGTGTTTGTTGATGGAGTGTTTTTGCAAAGTAGAGGACGGCAGATAACATATACATGCGGGTTTGGTAGTTCTTGAAGTTGATCCATAAAGCCACTTGATGAATGTGAATACATGCTTTCATTGCACATGGTTATATCTGCACAGACTTCGTTCACAAAATACATGTGCAGCAAAAGGGATTACCGTACAGACCCGTGATCATTACGCATTATGTATCTTTTTCCAAGGGCTGCGTAGTGCGTAATGGGGTTTCTCAGGGGGGTGCTAACTGGTGTGGAATGAGGAAATTATTCCGTTGAAGCGGGGTGTGAACTGGTGCGGAATGGGAAAAATAAATAGCTGAAAATAACTGAGACCCCCCCCAAAAGGCAATGGACAAGTTTGTGCGTTGTGTAGATGGACAGACAAGGGATGTGAAAAGGAAGGAGGAGGCCAAGCAATGGAAGAATGCGTGCATGGCAAGCAAGGGCCAAGCACTGCAGCAGAAGCGGAAGAGGGAGGAAGAGCAGAAAGCAAAGAAGGCTCAGTTAAAGGAAGCAGGACAGGGACCTGGGTGGCCTCGCAAAGCTGTCGGTCCCTTGCAGCAGGCCAGCCCTCCTGAGACCAGAACAGCACAGAGGAAGAGGAAGAGCAGGCGCAGCAAGCCTGCAGTGTGCGTGCGGCCAGGACAGCTCAAGCGCAACTGGTGGAGGCCCCACCTCATCAGGGGCATCCTGTCGGCTGTGCGGCACTGCAGAAGCCACAGGGGAGCAATGGGAGGACATTTGAACGCTTTGAAGATTGGCTGTTGGGGCAAAATGCCAAATTTGAGGTTTAAAAAGAGCAAAAAGAGCGATGCTAGCTATTTTACCATCAATGAACAGACTCTATTTTATCTGTGCCGGCACTACATGAGATGTTGTTTGCTTGGCTTTTGTGCTTTCATCAAAAGCAGCAACCTTGGATCAAACAGTCTTCAACCCATTAGCTGCATGGATAGCAAACAGCTTATATTAATTTCTTACTCAGCTGGCTGCTGTACAGCCCCAGAGTAATTGCTGAGCTTGTAAGTGCATGGCGCCATGCATGGTGAAGGCTGCAAGAATCAAGTAAATTGGACTTGCTGGAGGATGCGTAATGGGGGGCCCAGTGATTGAAGTTTCTATTTAGGCTTCCTTGAGGGTGCATAATTCAGCATGAGTATTGCGGATGATAATTGGGCAGGCTTTCCTGGAAGGTGCGTAATGAGGCGTGCGTAATGCAAAAAAATCCTTTGAGCAGGGTGCGTAATGGAGTAATTCAATTGCTGAAAAAAGGGGGTGCGAACTGGTCATGGGTCATGTACGGTATGCATTTAGGATAAAACATTCCATCATCATGTATTCCAAAAAATGTGAACACAAAGCAAATAATTGGCATGCTTTAAAAAGAGCGTAATTGACAAGCAGATGCTTGCATACATGATTCTTTAATCAACGTGGCTCAAGCGTGAGGTTTTAAGTGCAAGTGAATGCAGCTAATCCCATGTGTATGTGCCCATGAGGTGTGAAATAATGTTTATTTATGCTTCTATGCAGCCACGTGCCTTGCTTAAAGCAATAGAGGCTCAAGGGCACAGCCAGCAACAACAGCACATGTGACGTACCAGGCAGTTTCATCAACACTCCTCACTTCTTGCCTCCTTGACAAATCCAAGTTTTGATGGAGGAATTGCATGTCAACAATAGTATTTGGTAAGCAGTAGAGACTGGAGCTCACTCTGGCATACGCTACTTCTCCTATTTGTTTGACTTCCGCTTCTCCTTGCAAAATCTGTGCAGGTAAGGTTGAGAACACGGAGCGCTTCCTGCGCGTGGCCCTTTTCCAAGGGACGGCCAACAAAAAAGCCAAGATGAAGGTGGGTATTGTTTCTTGCTGGTGATAAATAAGGACAGCAGGCCCACTCGATTTTCTGTTGTAGCCTGGGACTGAAATCTATGTCTTACTTTGAGGCTCTATGCGTCCCAATCCTCTGGATGTTGGGTCGCCTCAGGTGGAGAAATTTAGCTATTGACAGTAACTTGAGCACTCCCCTCGTTAAATGTGAGCTGCATACTTATTTCGTTTGAAATGAAATTTGCCTGCTGCATTCTCAACAGGGTCTTTCCAACATCTTTTAATGAAACCCTGTTGCTTTGGTGCATCTGCTTCGTAGATCCCTACTGTAGAACTTCTAGACAAGATCCCTCAGCCCGATCCAACGCTAGTGTGCTGTGCTTTCAAGCGACAACGGCTGTTCTTATTCAGGTGCGCACATAGATTATTGTCAGTTCAATTGATTTGCAGCTGACACTACCAGACAGTTTTAATAAGTTCGGATGTATTTTTGGGTCCCTTGGAGAAGCAGCACAATGCTGGAACTTCACTACATATACGCGTACGCACACGCATGTGTGCGCGCGCGCACGCACACACACATACACACACACGTACACACATGCGTGCGTAGCTGCTTCAGTCTTCGCCATGGACCAGTTGGCCCAAGATGGTAATGATCGCACATTATGAGCATGGCCAATCCTCATCTTTGATCCTGTTTTCTCTTCCATGTTATGATGTCCTCGACCGCAATCTCTGGCACTGTATCTCGTACCTGCTCTGCACAGTAAGCGTGAGCCCAAGGATGTGGAGGAGGCTGAAGGGGCAGAGGCAGCTGCAGCGGCTGTGGGCGGCCGTGATGTTTTCAATGAAAAGCCTTCACTCGAGGACATCTTGACGGCGGAAGGTGGGGAGGCAGGAGATGAGATGTTTTAAGGGGGGCCAGGGATCAGTATGAATTCCATGGGCAGCCCCATTTTGTGTGGGTGAGAGGTCGATGGATGTCAAGCAATACTTATTATGGTTGACAGCATGGCTTTCCCAAGGAAAGGCAAACATGCCAGAATGCCTTCTGCTGTGCCTGAGCAGTTGACCTGTCACGTGTAAATGTGTGCAGTGCAGAGGAAGAGTGCCTTGCAAATGTTTACGACGTTCAATGATGTGCGCCCACCTCATTGCACATGCCTCTGCTAGTAAATTATGGAAAGCAAGAGGGACATTCGTGTGCAAGAATTTCCACTGGTGGGCATTAATGTGCGACTTGCAATCAAAGTGCCAAGTTTCAGTGAGTGTGAAGAAAGAATCGGTGATCAGTGCCATGGCCTTCTTTTGGCTGCTGAGTATCATCAAGGTGTCTATCAGGGTTGGGTCATTCGTGGGTTTGGGAGGTAGCGATCGCGTATATACATTGCGTTCCTCACGTATATACGCGAATTTAGAGGGCCATTTTTGGGAGGGAGGTATTGGGTGGGAGGGGCTCCAGGAAGGAGTCCCAACTACCCATCAACCACCCCCACGGCCATAAACATTTAACTGTGCCAAGAGAGAAGGGCCCTGAGTGGGATTATGTACCATTGGTTCAGCATGAAGGCACGGATGAAGCAAGGGAAGAACACTGCATGCAAGCTATGTCACACGTCGGTGAGCATGTGTTTCACAGAGGTGCCATGCACATCAGGCTACACTTCTTGCAAGTTCCTGGCTGTGGGGTGGCCAACTGCACAGCATTTGAGGACACTTGGTTGTTGATGAGGATGTGGAGGGGTCCAGCAGTGATGGGGAGGGGTTGGTTTACAGGATAAGAGGAGGATGTAGGGTAGGATTTTGGTAGCAAACCAGCTCCAATTAGATACTTGTTTGTAGATTTACGTGTATGAGATGGTTGCAGAACATGGGAACTGAAGGTCTCTCATGAGAGAGGCCTCCTCAACAACTTTCACCAACGAATTTTACCACGCACTCCATACAGCCACTTTAGCGTTCACGATTTTAAGGCCATTTTTAGCGTTCTTTAAGATTAACGAATTACGAATGACCCAACCCTGGTGTCTATTAAAACTTTTACTGATAGCCTTTGCATTTTCTCAATGTGCATCCCCATCTTGCAGGAGAGGCAGGCGATGCTTTGGTCTTGCCCCGGGGTATCACCATTCACACCAACAAGGCAAGCAGTAGATGTGTGTTATGCTTGATTTGTTTAAATACTGACTGTGAGTGCTTCTTGGTCTTGTACACCAGAGGGCATGCGTGGCACTTGTCCGTACAATTAGCAGCCTGCATAGCATGCACAGGACATGGAGCTCGGGAAGATGCTTGCTTTGATGCCAATGCATGTTGTGCTATTGCATTTTATGTAGTGAACAACTTCACGTGTCTAGGTCATCTTCACGTGTGGTAGCATGCTCATCTTTTTGCTATATGATTGACGATTGCATCTGGACTGAATAGTGGGCAAGCCTTGCACTCCTGCCTTTGCTTCTTAGGGGGATATCACAGCCAAGTTATTTCCTGATGAATGCCCAAAGACAGTGGAGAACTTCACGACGCATGCAAAAAACGGGTGAGGCTCACAGTTTTAGCGTCCAGCATTGTGGGTGCCAATTGCAATTGTGTCTTTAGTGGAGGTGAAGGAAAAAGCCTTCAAAATTATTTGAGTCTATTTTTAGGGATCGGTGTTGGCCTACAGTACTATAAATTTTGGAGTACAGCGCGTCCCAAAAAATAAAAAAATCAACCACTTTCTACGTCTGGAGCGCCTCATAATTCAGGCACAAATTGAATCATCACTGTTCCTACGTCTAGGAATTAATGTGCTGGAAGCAAAGCCACTATGGAGGTGCAGAGCCAGGCAATACCCTGGAGAGGAGGCAAGGGGGCCACGCAGCAACACACAGCCACAGCCACATGCAGCCGCACAGACACACACACACGCACGCACGCACGCACGCACGCAAGAGCACACATATACCCCCACACACAGGCTGGCACACACAGGCTCACACAGGCAGGCACATTCAGGCAGGCAGGCACACACAGGAGCGCGCGCGCGCGCGCACACACACACACACACACACACACACACACACAAGAGCGTACACACACGCACACACGTATATACACACACAGGCTAGCATGAGTTGTCCTGTAAAGGAAAAGAAAGGGCCTAGGGGGAGCACTTGAGTGCATGGCTATGGGGCGAGTGGGCACGCCTACAGTGCAGTAGGCCATGGAATTTTCTCCTTAGCAGTTATAGCGCTTTAATATGGCCCAAAGGCGTCCCAGAGCTCGATAAAATTGTTTCCTGGCTCTCATTTCTGTAAGGGAGCAATGTGCACGTTGCCCCACCAGCCATCTGAGTCTGATGCCAAAACTCGACTCGTGAGGGTGGTTTCTGGTGAAATATAGCAATTCAATGTAGCGCCATATAGCGCAATATTTTGATATCGCGGTACATCGCGCTATACGTTTGGCTCATATAGTGTGATATGCCCATCCCTAAAATATGTGTGGAGGGAGGAAAGAGGGGGGCTATCACTGCGTGATTACGCTTTAAGTGTGCAACATATATTGTCTAAGGAGGGCCTAAATCATCAAGTGTGCTGATTCAAGATTAGTCATTGGAAAGCAGCTGTAATTACCATGCTTGCCATAACGTTCGGACATTCCAACCAGCTCAAGTGCTCGACAACACAAGCGTGTGCAATGTCTTGGATCTCTTCTCACACAGTTGGTACTTTCCTAGATGCGTCAGCAAAGCCACATGTACCTGCATCCTCACCTGATCTTCCAACTCCTGCCATTGCAGGTACTATGACAATGTCATTTTCCATCGGGTGATTAAGGGCTTCATGATACAGACAGGAGACCCACTAGGTGTGTGGCGAGTTGTCTTTGATCTTCTCTGCACAGATGTGGTGCTGGGCTTTTCCCCTTCAAATGTGTGCCACGACTCCTGCAGAGATGTGTCTTAAAAGAAAGGGACGGCTTTCTAAGGAAAAAATGTCATGAAGCAGGAAACAATTCTGTCTTCTCTCCCATGTAGTTGGCGCATTATCACTCACCCTCCTTATTTGATGCATGTAGGTGATGGCACTGGCGGGGAGTCAATTTGGGGGGGTGAGTTTCAAGATGAGTTCCACAAAATGCTACGCCATGATCGGCCAGGCATTCTCAGTATGGCAAATGCAGGACCCAACACCAATGGCAGGTGGGCTTGTTGTACTCATTTAAATGTGGAGTGCAGGGATGAGTAGGAGTTCACAGGGCATTGGTTGAAGGCTTGATTGTGTCTTTTTTGGATGCCGTAGAGATAATTTATCACCGCATAAGGTTAACTGAATTGCCCTGCGCGACTGCACGATTGTTAAATGAATAATTACTTTGATGGTGTGCAGTGATGCGTAGTTGTATAATGGAATGTTTTGGGGGGCAGCTCGGTGGATTCAGTGTCAGAAGCGGCCCACTTGTCCTTGTCTTGCCTCCCTCTTTCTCCCCCCCCCCCCTCTCTCTCCCTGCTCTATGACCTGGGTGGTTACAGTAACCAAAGTCTTGCACAAAGATATAGGCAAGGCCAAGCAACAAGGATTGGTTTCTGTTTCAAATAAGGTAGCCTGTAACAAGAGGTTCAAAAGGACTTGCTAACCGGCCATGTTTGTAAAAAAAATGTATATTGGGAAATTTTTGTGGTGATTCATGAATGTATCATGCATTTAAAGGACAAGGAAATTTCGGTCAGATTGTGGGTCTGAAGAAAACAGCTGTACAGGAATATAACTTGAATTTGTCTGTGGGCAGTGGCTAACAGACCCACTCCTTTGTGCTTTGAGCCTTCAATTACTGCAGGCAGATTTCTGCAGTTTAGTTTTAGTGCGGCTTGAATAGAGGAGGCAGGTGTGTTGGGGGTTGCTGCTGTGCCCGGTGTGAGTCTTCTGTCAAAGCCATGCACACAAAGGGTGGATGCACCTCCCTCCTTGCTTGTAAACTATGCCTCTGCCAAACACAGCAGCTCCCCTACTTCACCCTGAAGACATGCTTATCACAACTAGGGGTGGAATACAACAAGTGATTGGGCAAAGCTCAACCCTTGTGCATGACCCGTCAGGCACTCACAAGTAGCTTGTAAGTCCATAAACAGCCATCCTGATTGCACGTTGCTCTTCAGCATCTTATGTGCCACTTTCCTGAGAGACTGTACAAATTAGCTGCGCCAGTGCCTTCACCACCCCCGTGGCCACACCCATGGAAACGTGCCATTATCTTTTGTCGTGAACAAGCCTCCATCCATTTAGCATTGAATGGGAGTCAATGGGTGGTCAGAATGTAAACCCAGAAATTTGATGGGATAAAAGAAGTGGCCAACAAGAACTATTTGTATGGAAGAGTCCCAGAAGTGGAACCTCCTCCTCCTTACCTAACCTGTTAGGAAAAGTTAGGGGACGCTATGGCTGTGCACACGGTGACCACTTGCTGGCCCAAACGCCAGTCCCGACATGGTATATAACTCTGGAGGTTGAGCCCAGCACAAGCACTAGTCACCATGATTTACTACTTTCAATCACTTTCAACCGCGCTCCTTGCATTTGTTCACATTTCTGCTACCTTCTTCGTGACGTAACCCACATGTTCCATCCACTTCAATTGAACGCGTGTTCAAGCAATCTGGAACTTCTTAGCATATAACTCCAAGTTTCCTCTTTAATTAGATTATCAGGTCAGCCTTTAATGTTTAGGAATTACAAGGTATCTGCTTTCTATAAGCTCGACATTCCACTGCTTGTGGTTGCTGTGATACAAAGCGTTTGTGGATACAGCATGACTGACACTCCGTCATCATCAGCTGTTGGTGCCCCTTGCACTAAGCCCGTATGTAAATGAATGACTTTTGAGGGCTGCACACATTTAACGTTAAAAAACTGTTTGCCTTTAATCAGGTCCAAGGCGCAATCCCATGCCCTTGGTGGGCACAAGACCCTTTTCAACACGGGTTATTCCAAGTCGAAGCACTCGGTGGGCAAGCGTGCACCTGCAGAGCTCTGGCTGCGTGAATTTGAGTTTTCATGCTGGATGGATGCACATGGAAAAAACAAATAACTGTTCCCGTAGCTCCAAGGCCTATTCACCTTGCCCCCTGTCGGTGGCCAGGCTGAAAATTCATCATGTGATCCATGCATGCCTTCAAACAGTCTTGGGCTTGAGAGGAAATGCTTTTGCACAAATTTAAGGCGGCAAGGGCATGGCCAAGGCAGCAAGGGCAGGGTGAGGGCAAGTGAATTCGGGTGTTTGGGAGGTGAAAGGGGGATTTGTAGTGCCCATAAAAGAAAAAAATAAACAGGAGAAAGGAGTAGAGAAGGACCAATGAATCAGAGAAGCGTATGTGCAGAAGTATGGTATCGTAGCGTAATGTTTTGAGGGAACCATGCAAAACTTAATACTTGCAGATTGACTAATACAGCTGCTGTGGTACCTTCTCTATGTTGTGCTCGCACTAACGGCCCATAACTAAATAAAGTTGGTTCGCTGTTACCATGCTTGCAGTCAGTTCTTTATTACTACAGTACCATGCAGCTGGCTGGACAACAAGCACACCGTGTTCGGCAGGTGCGCGTGCGCATGTGTGTATGTGTGTGTCGAGTAAGGGCGCACATTTATGCACTTGTGATGTAGCAACTCTTGTTTTTAAATTTGCTACATGTCTTATGTGTCTTGTGCAAGCCTGCAGAGCCATTGAGCCAATGAACATAAGAAGCTGAATATTGCTCTGCATCCTCAAGCACGCTAAAAGCAAGAATACTTGTTCCAGCTTTCATGTTCGAGTGAACTGGATGGTTTATGTGGCAGCAACCTCCAAGCTGATAAGCCAATTTAACCTCCTTTGAATAAGGCATTTATTGAGAAACATGCATTATGATAACCTAAGCCTTGTTTTCTAGTTCTTCTTGTCCTCATGCTTGCTTACACAGCAACAAGTCTCACCTTGCACGACCTACTTGAGTTTGCAAAATGAACTGTTTTTAAGAGCTTCCCTAGCGTCATCTTTCTAATCAAACGTGTCTGTGCAGAATTAAAAAAAACACTCCAATTGTCTATGCCCCCATTATATTTGGGACTTATTTGGGAATTTCACTTGTAGCCATTGACGATTGGCTTTTGCATGCGCCTTGTAGGGTGGTCAAGGGCATGGATGTGGTGCACATGATCGAGAAGGCCAAGGTCAACAAGGAGGACAGGCCATACGAAGACATCAAGATTGTGAACATGACAGCCCACGACACTGTAGACGTTTAAGCCCGGTTGCCAGGTCTGCATTTCTTTACTAGGAATGCTATGTTCTCCAAGAGGACCTACACTTGCAGAATAGAAGGTGTTCACATTCCTCCTTGTTCATCTTGAGGGTTCCATTCGGTTCCTCTCACCTGTTCTTGGGGATGGTCAACTCATTTTATATATCATATACTTTTCTTGTGAGCACCTTTTTAACAACTTATTAGTCAACACCATTTAAGGAAGGAGAAGAAAATCGTCAAATGTGCAGAAAATTTGCTAGTTTGTAGTTTGCGAGCTTTTCTCTTGATACAAGGGTTCTGTTTTGGCCACGAATTTGTCAAAAGAATAAGAAATTAGAGAGCGAGGACATGTTACATATTAAAGGTAATAAAAGAAGACCCCTGGTCAAAACGATTGAGTGTTCGCCTGTGGATTAAAAATGTTCATTTTAAAAGGGATACAACTTGTAAAAAAGGACAAGGACTAGAGCGTAGACAGCATGCCCTTATTCATACATTGTGATGGTTGTTTGGCCTTCCATATCCAGGGTGATGTAACACGATATTCAACGGTGATCTTTAAAATGGAAAAGAATGCTGGTGGAAGGCAATCATGGTTGCCTTTGCTTGGCAGATATGTAGCAGATCTGTCAGAAAAAGGGAGAGTGTTGATGCTGTGGCGCTCAGCAACAAGCGGTTTGGCTGGAGCTCCCAGCTTAATAACAGTTGTTGCGTAGGTCCTAGAGTGTTGGCCCAAATTTTGCTTTCTTGGCTAGGGCAATGCTATTGGCAATTTGGCTGGACTCGTGCTGTGTGCATGGGTACTGGACTGATGTACAACTAGCATGGCTCTACTGGCTTCCTCTTTCAAGGGCAAGGTGAGCATACTCATGCATAGGTGTTACGTTGAAGCGAGTGCGCTTATAGCAGGGATACTATTGTAGTAGTATTTAGACCTATGGGATGGACCACGGTGAGGCATTGGGGTGGTGGCAAGGCTTAGCTTAATTAGGAGAAGTGCCTCCAGGAGTCGAATCCGGTAATCCTGGTCCCGTGATCTCATCTCCCTTATGGCGTTCCATTGCCACAGAGAGTGCTACCATGTAACACTCCCCCTAACCTTGCTTCAGCCGTCCTCGGCTAGCCACCAGGGCACCCTGCCCTTCAGATCGCAATTAGGACCCGCAGACGCATCTGCTCTTAGACTTTTGCTTGAGATATCTAGCACGCCACAGTAGGCCATCTTTGGCCTTATACTGCTGCAGCATTTCATCACATATAGGCAGGTTCCATCCTGGTTCCCATTTGCTGTTGTCCTCTGAGTAACCCCTCCATGCTTTCCACTGCTGCTGAGGCTGCTCTGAAACCATGCATGGCGGGGACTTATCGTGTCAAAACCTTTGCTCACGACCACAACCTTACAAATCGGCTGCATGCGCTCATTTGGCTCTTGAAAACGTATGCTATCCCAGCAGGAATGTATGCTAGCCAGATTTGGGCCACTCCTTACTTACGGCAGGGCGCAGAAGTGGACAACCTGTTGCAGAAGTGGATCCTGAACGTTTTGCGAAATCTTCTTGGAGTGAAATCCACAACACCATCTTGGAGCATTTTACGAGAATGTGGCATTGAACCTTTTCAGTTCAATTGGTTCCGTGCCACTATGCGCTTCTACAACTCGCTTACTAAGTGCAACAGTCTCCTCCTCAAAAAGGTTCTCCATGCTGACATCAGCCTTAGCTCCATGACTGATTCTTGTTGGACGTCCCGCCTCTTATCTGCGCTGGATGGTTTGGCTCACTCGGATCTGATGAAACGTCAAATTATGGCTTGTGACCCTGTGAACCTCAGTCAATTTGTGGTGGACCTGAGATCTAGACACCTGGGCTATTGGAACCAATTCACAGCCCCTGATCCAAGAGTAAGCAACAGTAAGCGGCTGACTTACCATCAATGGTGCGCTCTCCCTGTCAGAAATGCACATGCCATTCACCCACCTTATTCAATGCCTAAATACATGTACTTGGATCTTCCCCATCATGTCATTCGCAACACTGCCAGATTCAGGCTGCGGGTACACGCTCTCCGAGTTGAACGGGCTACTTGGTCCAATAGTACTTCTCCGGTCTGTGATATCTGTGATTCTGATGACATACAAGATGAAAAACATGTGTTGTTCAGATGCTCCAATCCCCAGGTCTGCTCTCTCCGTCAAAAGTATGCCTCACTTTTTGAGCACAACTTCTCTTTCCTACACCTCCACATCTCCCACAGGATGTCCTGTCTAGGCACCATTCACCATGTGAATTCCCAGGATATCAATACTTTTCTAAACCAGGATAACAACAAACTTCCTTTTTTTCTTCATGATCTCATGTGTATTTATGAACAGGCTAGCAGTCAAACGTCTTGACTGAGGCCTTTTTTCCCCTTGTAACCCTTGTAACCCTTGTAACCCCTCCATGTAATAAAGAAGTCATATGCCCAACCTCTGCCTCTCCTGACTTCGTTGTCCCTGATCTCTTCAACCTCAAACAATGGTTCACCATCAAGGTATTGCATCAAAGGCAGAGACTGTATGCGCTCTCTTATCCTGACTTGTTCCTCAGGTCTTGCTTTGTAAAGCTTAACTAAGCTCACATAAAAAACAATATGAATATGTGTCCATCGTGCTGGCTAGTACAGCCGCACGGCAACCTTGCCAATATGCGATCAACTTCAATGGGGTCCCATGTAAGAGGGCTTGAGCTTCCTAATGCCAAGACCAGGTTGGTTGATTTTTAGTTCTCAGAAGGATCAATTCTCCAGGCTCACAATGCGCTTCTCTTCCACGCGCATTCTCACGCATCACCATCTTATCCTGCACAGACTGCAGAGCTTGCTTAATTATTTCAATTGCATCCTCTGTCCCTAGCACAAGCTCAAGTGCCTCAGGAACCGGTCTTGGGCACGTTGAAGGACGTCAGCGTTAATGGTTGCATGCCATACTCAAGGAAGAGTGGCGTATTCTTCACCGATTCTTGCTAGGAGTTGTTTATGGCAAATCCACAGTCGCACTCCAAATGCTCGTCCCAATCCTCCTGATCAGGTGCCACATAAGCCTTGAGCATCTCTTCTTGAGTGTTATTGGTGGGAGTCAATGGGAGACTCTTTCCTTAATGCACGAGGCCGAGCAGCAAGCGTATATACATCTTCCTTTCTTTCTAGAGTGCAATTAGTCCTTTCCGTCTGCCCATCAGTCTTAGGATGGTATGTGCTTGACATGCGTCTCTTAATGCCAGTGAGGGCGGTCATTTGCTTCCAAGACAAGCTATCAAACTGAGGAGCCTTGGTCCGAGGCACTAAATTAGGCATTCCATGCAACCTGAGGATACAGTCTCGGAAGCACTTCGCAAAGCCTAGGACTGTTTGAGACTTTGTTGTGGGCACTAAGTGCACCATCTTAGACAACTCGTTTAGGAATATTAAAGAAACGAAGCTCTCCCACTGGGAGAGTGCCTGGAGATTTGGGACAACCTTCCTTTATAGCTACAACAAAACACGCAGAAGCAGATTAGACCACCTTATAGTTTCCAAATACCTGCACTCGTTCAAAGAGCAAGTGACACTCACCAAGCCTATCTGTCTAGACCACTGCTTTCATACAATCACCGCTATTTGTCCAGCGGTCAGGGGTTCGTACCCTGGTAGCCACATTTGCAACGCTCAAGAAACTTGGAGGAATCCGGGTGGTTGGTGTGTTCCTTGACGGGTTCTTCCCTTAAAGCACGCTCAAGGGCGTGTATCTTTACCTTAACAATCACCTTTAGCACCCCGGACACACGTGTAACGCACATTGACAAATTCCACTCCATTGACACTGAGACGTTACAGGACTTTCCTGAGAGGTACCTATTTTGATGGAGGGCTGATAAAGCACAAGCTTATGCTGCACACATTGAAGGGGATGAGAGTAGCATGGAGGTTTTTGAATTCGCTGTCACAGATCAGGATGCTGAAAGAGCTTGTACCTGCCTGAAGTCTTAGATTTTTAATGCTGCCAGACATCCGGATGTTGGTATGATTGCCCTTAGACCTCGCTCTCAGCAAATGGTGCGCAACAGAAATCACAAACGACTTGAGTGGTTCAATGATGTGTGTGCATCCAGAAAGAAGGCCTTTTCAATTGCATCGAAGACTGGGCAAGCCAGGCACGCTTGTGAGCAACTACACAGAGAGTACAGAGTTATTCTGCAGCGAGCTAAGTGACGATATACCCGCACTCGAGCTGTAGACTTCATGCGCAAGCTATTCCAAAAAGACCCGGCTGTCCACAAACTTTTGAAAAAGTCTGTAAGCTCCCGTACCCCTCCTATTTCTGAGCAGGCCTGGCAGGAACATATCAACAACCTATTTAACCATCCTTCCAACAATGACACTCATGGCTTGCATGATGAAGCATTAGGGGGCACAGGCCCGCACCCTTTCAATCTGCCTGGGGAAGCTGAGCTAATCTCCCTTGCCTCTAAACACATTTCAAACATGAGGAGTTCCTCTTCACCTGGCTTTGACACAATCCTACCTCCTTTCATAAAACATGCGTGCAAACTTGTCCCTATACGTAATGGCAGAGGTCTTGAACATCACAATGTGCTGGCTCCATACATTTCACAACTCTTCACGCTTATGCTCAAAACTGCTCGCATCCCCTCACCCTGGAAAGCTGCAAAACTTGTTCCAATATTCAAAAAGGGCGCTGTGACACATCCTTCAAACTACCAGATGCTTGCAGTCAGTAACGCACTATACCGCCTTTACACAAATGTCCTCCGCTCCATGGTTCAAGACTGGCGTTCAAATTACAACATTATTCATGACAGTCAATTTGGCTTTTTACCAGGCCGCAACACCTTACAGCCACTTTTTATCTTGAGGCACCTAAAGCATGCAGCTCAGACACTTCAACCTCAAGGCTCCCCAAGTTTATATGCCACCTTTATTGATTTCAAACAGGCATACGACTCAATACCCAGAGACAGCTTGTGGGAACACTTCAACAAATGCCAGATGCCCAGCCAGCTTATCTCCATCATTAAAGACCTCTATTGAGACGACAAATACATCCTTATTGACGGAGATAAACGGGCAAGTGTCCAGCCAACGCACGGAGTTAAACAAGGATGCCCACTGTCACCACTCCTATTCTCAATCTACGTTAATGACATTGGCTACATCACGAATGGGGAAACAGGCGCGGTGACAGGCTTACCAAATTTTTGTGTTTCTCATATGCTTTATGCAGATGACCTCGCTTTGACTGCAAACAACCACATCCACATGCAAGCCATGTTAAACAAGTTGCAGGGTTATGCAACCAGAAAATGCCTGACGGTCATCACAAAAAAGTCTGAGGTCGTCTGCTTCAATTCCAGAGCTGACACTCTTCCCCAACTGTTGTATGATGGTGAAACCCTGCCCTACACTGATTCTTTTAAGTATCTGGGTATGGTCTGTGACAAACGTCTCAACCTTTCCACTGCTGCTGAGGCTGCTCTGAAACCATGCATGGCGGGGACTTATCGTGTCAAAACCTTTGCTCACGACCACAACCTTACAAATCGGCTGCATGCGCTCATTTGGCTCTTGAAAACGTATGCTATCCCAGCAGGAATGTATGCTAGCCAGATTTGGGCCACTCCTTACTTACGGCAGGGCGCAGAAGTGGACAACCTGTTGCAGAAGTGGATCCTGAACGTTTTGCGTAATCTTTTTTTTGCGTAATCTTCTTGGAGTGAAATCCACAACACCATCTTGGAGCATTTTACGAGAATGTGGCATTGAACCTTTTCAGTTCAATTGGTTCCGTGCCACTATGCGCTTCTACAACTCGCTTACTAAGTGCAACAGTCTCCTCCTCAAAAAGGTTCTCCATGCTGACATCAGCCTTAGCTCCATGACTGATTCTTGTTGGACGTCCCACCTCTTATCTGCGCTGGATGGTTTGGCTCACTCGGATCTGATGAAACGTCAAATTATGGCTTGTGACCCTGTGAACCTCAGTCAATTTGTGGTGGACCTGAGATCTAGACACCTGGGCTATTGGAACCAATTCACAGCCCCTGATCCAAGAGTAAGCAACAGTAAGCGGCTGACTTACCATCAATGGTGCGCTCTCCCTGTCAGAAATGCACATGCCATTCACCCACCTTATTCAATGCCTAAATACATGTACTTGGATCTTCCCCATCATGTCCTTCACAACACTACCAGATTCAGGCTGCGGGTACATGCTCTCCGAGTTGAACGGGCGGCTTTGTCCAATAGTACTTCTCCGGTCTGTGATATCTGTGATTCTGATGACATACAAGATGAAAAACATGTGTTGTTCAGATGCTCCAATCCCTAGTAGTGGTGTTCACCCCCAGACCAAGTTGCTCCAAACTCATTTTTGACTTCATGAGCAGTTTTATGGTGCAAAACTGATTGACAAACCTGGTCTCAGAATCCCGGAAGGTGCAGTGGCTGTGGAGATACAGGAGGGGGGTGTCCAGACATAGATCGGACCAGCCACCAAAAAACACCGGCAGGTCAAGCTGAGCAATCGAACTTATTAAATGTAAATTAAAAATTCCGTCTGCACTTGTTTTATGAGCCCCGGTGCACCAGCTGTCGCGTTAGAAAATTTGACACGTCTGGCGACATCGCCTTCCTGACGGGCCACCAAACCTGCCGTTTTTGGGACACGTTTGGTCTTTGTTAATCAATGAATCATTGTCTTAATTTTGAGGCAGCGACTCCACACAGCTGCAGCTACAGCAGCTGTTGCAGAGGTTTGACCAGCAGAAAGGAGCACCCTGGAGCCAGCAGCAGCCCGGACAGCCTGCCCCACCCTGTCCCAGACCTGCACCAAGGCATGAGGAAGGGCATCCTGCGCACAGGTGACTGCAGCTGCGTGCTGTGGACATGCTGTGTGGGTGGCAAGGGGTACGTCACACGCATGCACCCCCAGCTGGCCTGCCCAGTGCACTCCAGCACTCGAGGAGCATCAGCAAGAGTCAATAAGGTCAAAATGCATGCATTTGGAGCTTGGGAGCACCACTGCAGGCCACCTGACACACCCCCTGCATGCCCCATCACCAAAATGCAAAACGCTGGACAGCTGACCATGCGCTGCCCCAAACCTTGCAGGCCCTGTGCAGCAGGGCTGCTTTGGGTACCTGTGAGGTCTGGGAAGGTTTTCAGGGGGTGGCATGCAAGGGCAAGGGAGCTGCGCATGGTGGTGTGCCCAAACAAGGGCATGTAAATGGCTCTTACGTTTTTAACCGGGCCTGCTGCATCGCCCAGCATCGGCTGATGCTACTCCTCCTAGTTGAACATCTCTATCATATGAAGGTATGGCCAGATTTTCGCTTTGGCAGGGCTTGGAACACACCTTCAGCATGCTACCACCCCCTACATGCATTTACCCCTAAAAATGGGCATGTTTCCCCCAGCAGGTCACCCACGCACCTGCGCGTTCCCAGTTTCCCACGCACAGCCCCTTCATAACACCATTATGGACCCCCACGCCGAGTTTCGTGCCGAAACAACCACCCTGAGGGCCCCTTATGCACCAAAACCCATTTTCAGTGTCAGCACTTAGGCAAATGAGCACCCCAAAAAGGGGGTCATTCTGAAAGTTGTCCGTTTCGGTCAAGCAGCACACCATTGGATACCTTGTGACAAAAGAATAGGTTTGCAACAGAAATGACCAAAAAATATTGCATGGTTGGTCAGGGGTGGGCTCAAACGTGCATTTTTTGGCATTTTTTACCACGTTTCTGGCAAGCATTAGCCCCGAAGGCCACATTTTCATCCTGTTTTTCTCCTGCTACCCTTGTTATAATATTAAAAGCAGCTATGCCAATTTACTGACCTGGTAATTGGTTTGCCCGTCTTTTCTGGGGCTTCTTGTGTGTGGCATTGGCCAAAAATGACTAAAATTTTGACGTTTCCAGGCGCAGTCAGCCTATTTGGCACCAGTTTTCCCAGATTAGCACATCAATACATAGGCTTTGATCTCACTCACCCACTAGTGCAATAGCTGTCACGATTGGACCAGTTCCAGGTCTGCTATTGCAGGAGGAGTGCGATCTGGGGTGTGATATCAATTTCTGGGGCACTCAGATCACCCCCTGGGCCAATTTTTAAAAATCCAAGTATGCAGCCCTTAATGTTTACCAAATGTACACCTGTTGTCAAATTTTGTACTCATTTGGTGAAAGTCGCCTCGGGACCTGAACACCACTACCTAGGTCTGCTCTCTCCGTCAAAACTATGCCTCACTTTTTGAGCACTCTCTTTCCTACACCTCCACTGTTAAAAAGCACGCGTGAGGAGTAGATGCCGTGAAGGCCATTCTCAACTCCTATGAACCGACTTCGTAACATTCCCCCCCATCTAATCGGCAGCACTCCTGGGCTGCGAAGGTATCTGGGTGTGACCCCTTAGAGGAAAAAGTCGGCGGTCCCAAGGACTCGAACCCCCGTCCCAATGAGATCCGCATGGACGGATGCCCGCAACGCCCATACGCGCAAGGACAGCACCCCGCTAGACCACAAGGCTCGGGGTAAGGCTTCGCTACCAATGTTAAAAAGCACGCGTGAGGAGTAGATGCCGTGAAGGCCATTCTCAACTCCTATGAACCGACTTCGTAACATCCACGTCCTCCACAGGATGCCCTGTCTAGGCACCATTCAACATGTGAATTCCCTTGTAAAGAAACGAAATGAAAAACTAGTAAGGCAGTGAAAACACTCCCCACATGTACATCAATCAAGGAAAAGAGGATACCTAGGGCCGAGGCACCGTGTATCCCCTTCACCAAGAGAAACAAAACAAATAAGTCAATGGGGATCAGGAGGGTTACTAGCAGTAGCCCGTGCCTGCTCTTGGTGACAAGAGTTGAGAGGAGTCTTCTCAAGAGCGCGTCTGGTGCTAGAAATTTCTTTAAAGTTAAAAAGCGTACTGGACAGATCTGTTCTAGAATGGGCATGAAGCCTCAAAGCAAGCCTGGTGGCTGTATGGGTGTCAAGACCAAGCTCTTTAGAAGGCTCCCAAGTGTGATGGGTGTAGATGACTCCACCCACACCTAACAGAATCGTATGGAGGGCGACTTGAGCTGCAACATATTCGAAGTTGCAGTAATTTATGTCAGTCTTAGGCGGCGTTCACACTAGCTCGGCTCGGCTGGATTTATTAGTTTTTCAGCCGAGCCGAGGGCGTTCACACTGGCTCGGCTCGCCTCAAAAACTCGTGAAAACTAGTAAATCCAGCCAGGCCCCCCCCCCCCTGGCTCACTTTTGACAAAACTCATGATGATTGCTGGGCTTCTATAGTGCCCTTCTGCATCAACCGCTTGTTGGAATTCGTTGTCCTGAGTATTTTCTGGCCTGAAGAAGGCAGCAAGCAGGTATGAAGCGCAACAGGTTACCAAGTGAATCCTGATGCTTTGAAGCTTCGTGCATCAGTGGTGCCAAGCCCTCAACCTTGCCACTACCAGCACATGCGGTCAGTGCTCCAGCACGGTGTTGGCGGTACTATGTATGCGTTGGTTATAATTACCTTGGTATTCTGTGCATGCAACCCCTCCACAGGTCTCCCCCAGCATGCTTTCCCTCCATGCAGCAGGAAAGTACATATCCAGCTCTGGGCTTGGAAAGCACAAATGAGGGTGCTTTTACAGGTTCCTAGGGGATAGGCATCCCCTGGAGATGCCTGCACAGGCATGCACATCCACAGCACCTGCTCCCAGCGTGCATCAAGAGCTTGCATTTGGCACGCCTGATGGTATGGGACTTGGAGCATACAGTATCAAAGTGTGTAGTGAGCAGTGGAAACTCAGGTGGAAGATGAGCCGAGCCGAGCCAGTGTGAACGGAGCTCGGCTCAGAAGCTCTTAAAAACTCTGTAATCCACCAAAACATTGCAAATCTTGGAAACAAAAACTATGGCAACGCGTCTCACAAAAAAAGCAAACACGGCACTATGAAGGAAGGTGGGGTTTTGAAATTCTCGGAAACTGAGTTTCTGAACCGAGCCGAGCCGAGTATGAACGCCGCCTTAATGGAATGATTCGCTCCTGTTGCTTATGCGAATCTTTGTGAACCCTTGCTGTGTTTTCGGTGCCTTATTAATTGGAAGTCGAGACCCTGTGTAAGCTTAAGGATGATTATGTACATGTAGCTAATCTGTCCAGCACTGCGCTAGCTGTCGAGGCCCTCGAGGGAGCTCCAGTGGTGAGTGCGTGGCTCCAGATAACGCTACTTGGTAGCACCTTTTCGATCCTGCAGGCCTTTGTACGTGACGTGCCCAGCATTGCTTCACCTGCCCCTCGGGCGGTGCTCCTTCCCTACGGGGTTGTGTTCCGCTACCTCGTAGCGTGTGCTGTCCCTCGGACGTGAAAGTCACGTTGTGGCGTGATTTTTCTTGCTGTGTAGTCGGGGTTGTGTCTCTTCCCTACGGGGGGATTGTATTCTTTTCCTTTGGGATTGTGTTCCGTCACTTTGTGGCGCATAAGATTCCGCATCTGTTCCGTGCACCTCTTCTCGCAATGTTGTCCTCACACGACACTTCCCTTACAACCGGGGATGTAGCCTTTAGCAGGTCCGGGTAGAGGAACGTCTTCCGGGTCAGTGATGCCTTCATGCTTTGATGACTCTTGAATGTGCCTTGAATATTCTGCTGATATCGATGTTCAAGTGATGGGCAAGTTGTGCAAATTGCTGTAAAACAATACTGTCAAGCAGCAAGCCTCTTTACCTGCAACATGTTTAGCAACAAACACAAGCTGCAGCTCAAGCAAAATCAATTGAGTTCGAAGTTGATGAATTCATACTGAAACCTCTTACTGGCCAATGTTGGAAATGAAGTTGCAATTGCTTCCCGAGTTGTTCGTGCAGTAGTGCAGACATTATGCCCACCCTCCAAGTGCTCTACCAAAAGCATTTTAAAACTCAGTAAAGCGCTTAAGCTTAAGCCTCTATATGAGAGAGCTGGAAGAGCTTCGCAATCAGCTAGAAGAGCAGTTAGTAAAAGGTATGATTGATCCCAGTTTCTCTCCTTACGGAACTCCAGTCCTCTTTGTAAAGAGAAAGGAGAATGCACTGAGAATGTGTGTGGGCTACAAGACTGTGAGAATTGCATACCCTTTGCCTGGCATGGATGATTCGCTGGACCAACTGCATGGAGTTGAGATATTTTCCAGGGATGATCACAAAACTTTGTGTTGAACACACTATGGAAAATTTGAGTTCCGAGTCATACCCTTTGGACTGTGCTACATGCCAGCTACCTTTCAGAGGCTCATGATTTATACCTTCAGGTCTATGTTTGTACTGTTCTACTTTGATGATGTACTCATCTTCTCAAAGCAAGTGCGCCCGAACATGTAGCTTGTCCTAGAGCTGCACCCGAGCAACTAGGCATTCTGAAGAAGAGAAGAGAAGAGTCTCTGCTGGGCACAGCCAGCATGCATCAAGGAAAGACTCAACAGTCAGAAATGAAACTGAGAGTGAGTCCCACCAGACCAGGCATCCTCCATTGCACACTACATTACGAAACTGTCAAACTTGAACGCTTGGAGTTAGACCCAAACTAATGTGTCCCAAGCGATGTTCTAAGTTAACCAGATTGAATGCACAATTTGACACACTCTGTTAGTTACTGGGAACTTTGTCAAAGCCCATTGGGTTATCAATACTTCCCAGTATTCTGATTTTAGAGTTCGCAACTTCCGAAATGTAGTGTTCTGTGCTGCACTGCACCAGCTGTGGAGATGCTCCAGTGGTGGGTGTGAAGTCAGAATGACACTACTTTGAGCCGCAAGACTTTATGTGCTTAAAAAGGGCCACCCATGGTCAGTTTGCCCAACATGTGGAAGGTTGAAGGCTCCCTTTAACCCCTGGCCTCTAATGCTCCAAGGGTGTGCGCCCAAGCAGTCCTCAGAGGGCTTGCCTGAACTTTAAAAGCCTTCCAGAAAGAAGGGCTACAAGAATTAATGCTAATGTGTAAAGAGGCACAAAATATTTTCACTCTATCCAATGTGTTTGCCGTGCCAGCTGTTGAGTCTCTCCAGTGGCGCAAGGGCATTACGGCAAAGGCAGCAAATGCGAAAACCTTCAGTATTGAGATGCTCATACTGATAATATCCAGGCATGTGTATATGAAGCATGCGCTGAAGCAGGTGTACATGAAGCTTGAGAACTCAGGTGTTCCGGCATTGTGAATGCCCACAGTGCGCGTGATGCCCAGGCATTTGGGCCGTATGCCTTGAAGACTGATCATCTTCTTGGCCGTAGGTGATCTAGGTTTTCTGTGTTCAGCCTAGATGGGCCACTCAAAATCCAGACCAGGTGTTGAGTCCCTCTGGTGGTGCTGGTACTGCAGAGGCAGTTTTGTATGTATATTTTTGACAGCCGGAGGCTTGTCGACTCCACCAGGTCTGATGGGAATGCCGGACACTTGCAAGCTGGTGAGAGACGTTTTGGCCTATTGAGATCGGCAGCAGACCAGCAACTGCACTGGTCAGCTTGTGCCATTGCTGGCGACATCTCCTTAGGACCATTACACCATTTCTATGAAATCAGCCAAGGTGCTGAGAGTTCCTATACTACGTGTTCACTGCATTATTGATTATCTTGATTACGTGAGTATTGAAATCAGCCAAAAAAGCTGAGTTGAACCTGCACTGAGGTTCAGAAGATTTCTCATGGAAAACCTGCCACGATTTTGGTGGACTCTGGTGCGGGTACGTAACTGCGCAAACGAGTCCTTCCTTGAACCAAAAGGTGTTTCCTCCTTAGCCGCTCAGTGGAATAATTGTGCGCCTTACTGATTTATCAGTATGGACCGAAATCCTGTGGTCTTCTGGATTCTGCACCTTTCTTCTTCAAGTGTGTCTGAATTGCATCCACGCTGAATTATGGTTATTGCTGAATTATGGTTGTGTCAGTCAAGTTGGTTGGTCAAAGAAGCTTTGACCCTGGTAAACAATTACAATCTTTGGATGGCTATCACACTGCACTGTATGATATCGGCTCTAAACTCAGTTGCTCTTTTAAAAGTGCTGATGCACAGGCTTTGCCATACAGCACCAGCAACATGCAGATTGCCTCTTCACTTGGCAGCACTGGAGTTGTGGAAGACATTATCAATGGTGCAATGTGTTTTGAACAAAAGGCACACATGAAGAGTCCAGAACTGTCAGCAATGTAGCCGCGCGTCTTCTCGTTGTTCAAGGCATTAAGCACATGCATGGTGTGCTCATTTCTTCACGCTGTTTTAGAAACTGGGGTGCGCCCAGATACTTTCACCGAGTCTCCTGATTACAGGCCTTTCTTCACCAAGGGCGACAAAAAATACCTTTGCTTTAATTCCTTTGCTTGCCACGTCAGAGGAAATATGGGCCTGATCCGTGGTCACTGGTTTGTTGATGTGTACTGCATTAATATTAACAACTCATGCACTTGAGAGTCATGTTGAATCTGAAGCAACAGCACCAGCAGTCCAATGCGATGAGATAGCCGAGCGACAAGAACCCTTTGCTCACCTAATCTCTGCTGTTTTTAACCCTCTGTTTCAACTTTCTGCTACAGAATCTTACCAGGCTGGCTGTAGCTGTCTCTGATGTTATGATGCGTTACTGATTAATTTTCACCTAGACAGCACTTTGAACTTTGCATTTACTGGCAATTTGCGCCAAATTTGGCGGAGGGCAAATCACCTCGCAGCTTCCTTCTGTGGAGCAGCCTGCCTTCAGCGCATAAGAAGTCTGAGTGGTAATTCTGGCCGGTTGTGTTTCCCTGTGTTGTGAAAGAATAGTGTTGCTTGTCTTGAGGCTGTCTGATTGTCTCCAATTTATGCCAAATATCTGAGTCTGGAAAGCGCCGGAAAATCATCATGCGCGTTGAATTTTTTAGTTTGCTCTTGTCTAGTTGTGCACACAACTGTCCTTGGTTCTCTGTTTGCTTTGGGCAGCCAACCTCCCAGAGGTGCAATGTCAATTCTGATTACATATATTTTGAGCACGCCGCTTTAGGCCAAGGGGGTTATGTGACCGTGTGCTGCGTCTGAAAATTCTGCCTTTAACTCATGCCTATCTACAAGCAGCTTCTCTTTGTTAGCTTGGTTCACTTTCTTGCACCAACGTTGGATAATCTGTCCACACATCTTTATCGTTGCACTCTGAAGTATCATAACTCTTACCATCTCCTGTTGTATGTTTCACATCCATGCATCTGAAAAGAACAGCATGGCTATGCATTTTGAAGCCCGCCCCTGCTGACTCCACTCCATTTCGCAAACAGAAATTTGTTCTGAGATGCTGAGACAATTTTCAAATGTAGAGGCTGACACTTCCTTTTCTGACAGACCTTGAACACCGTTGATTTGTTTCCAGGCAGTGCTTTGCAAATGGTCCCTATTTTCAGGCTTGCTTAAGCAAAACAAAAAAATCTCCTTTTCTTCTTTCACCCCATTTCCAGCCCCAACATTGCAGCCCAGCCCTTCTTCTCCGCCAACAGCTTAGCTTACAGCCTTCTCCACCAGCAGATCCTGCCTCTAGCTCTGATCCTCCACGCAGATCTAGCAGGAAACCTAAGCCTAGACTGCTTCGTTATTAAGTTGTTAGCTCATTTTGCTTATTTTCGCCAACCAGTGCTTAAAGCACTAGCACTTGTAGATCCATCATGAGATCCATGATCTGTGTCCTATATTCTCTTTCTTTGACTTCCTTGCGTACTTCGGCTGAAACTGTTTGAATAGACTTCTCTTTGCATTTTTTTCTCTCCTCCAAATTATTGCTGAGATCAGCTTCCTTTGCTTACTTTTGCCAATCTAGATATCTACTTCTGTTGTCATTCTGAAGTTCACTTTCTGAAACTTTAGTTCCTTTGTTAGTACCAGACCTTTTTGCTAGTGCAATTCCTGCCTTTTTTAAGGGAGGGGGAGTGCAACATGTTCGAAGTTGCAATAATTTATGACAGTCTCAATGGAATGGTTCGCTCTTGTTGCTTATGCGAATCTTTGTGAACCCTTGCTGTGTTTTCGGTGTCTTTTATTAATTGGAAGTCGAGACCCTGTGTAAGGATGATTATGTAGCTAATCTGTACAGCACTGCGCCAGCTGTCAAGGCCCTCCAGTGGTGAGTGCGTGGCTCTAGATAACGCTACATGAGCTGAGGCCCTTGAAAGATGGCTACATAGGTTGCGGTGCTGATGCTTAGAGGCCTCGAGCTGATTCTTGGGCCTGATGTCTTCACATTATTTGACCTCCACAAGATGGATGTGCCTCTATTCTAGAAGGAGCTGACTAGGGTTACGGACCTTGGAAGTAGGTGGAGTGGCTGTGGCTGGCGCTGAGTGTTCCCTGTTCCCCGCGCGCCCCCCTCTACTTCTCAATGGATACCGGGAATTGCAATTGGTCCTTGGCACTCTTTTCATTGGAACAACTAAAATGGCATCAGGGCAACTAGAGTTAAGCCTTTGTTTGTCAGGGAAGCGACAAGGGAAGATGTATTCTGGAAGGGTTGAGTGTTCAGAGACCTGCAGGTTCTGTAAGGGTTACAAGGGTTACAAGGGAAAAAAGGCCTCAGTCAAGACGTTTGACTGCTAGCCTGTTCATAAATACACATGAGGTCATGAAGAAAAAAGGAAGTTTGTTGTTATCCTAGTTTAGAAAAGCATTGATATCCTGGGAATTCACATGGTGAATGGTGCCTAGACAGGACATCCTGTGGGAGATGTGGAGGTGTAGGAAAGAGAAGTTGTGCTCAAAAAGTGAGGCATACTTTTGACGGAGAGAGCAGACCTGGGGATTGGAGCATCTGAACAAAACATGTTTTTCATCTTGTATGTCATCAGAATCACAGATATCACAGACCGGAGAAGTACTATTGGACCAAGTAGCCCGTTCAACTCGGAGAGCGTGTACCCGCAGCCTGAATCTGGCAGTGTTGCGAATGACATGATGGGGAAGATCCAAGTACATGTATTTAGGCATTGAATAAGGTGGGTGAATGGCATGTGCATTTCTGACAGGGAGAGCGCACCATTGATGGTAAGTCAGCCGCTTACTGTTGCTTACTCTTGGATCAGGGGCTGTGAATTGGTTCCAATAGCCCAGGTGTCTAGATCTCAGGTCCACCACAAATTGACTGAGGTTCACAGGGTCACAAGCCATAATTTGACGTTTCATCAGATCCGAGTGAGCCAAACCATCCAGCGCAGATAAGAGGTGGGACGTCCAACAAGAATCAGTCATGGAGCTAAGGCTGATGTCAGCATGGAGAACCTTTTTGAGGAGGAGACTGTTGCACTTAGTAAGCGAGTTGTAGAAGCGCATAGTGGCACGGAACCAATTGAACTGAAAAGGTTCAATGCCACATTCTCGTAAAATGCTCCAAGATGGTGTTGTGGATTTCACTCCAAGAAGATTTCGCAAAACGTTCAGGATCCACTTCTGCAACAGGTTGTCCACTTCTGCGCCCTGCCGTAAGTAAGGAGTGGCCCAAATCTGGCTAGCATACATTCCTGCTGGGATAGCATACGTTTTCAAGAGCCAAATGAGCGCATGCAGCCGATTTGTAAGGTTGTGGTCGTGAGCAAAGGTTTTGACACGATAAGTCCCCGCCATGCATGGTTTCAGAGCAGCCTCAGCAGCAGTGGAAAGGTTGAGACGTTTGTCACAGACCATACCCAGATATTTAAAATAATCAGTGTAGGGCAGGTTTTCACCATCATACAACAGTTGGGGAAGAGTGTCAGCTCTGGAATTGAAGCAGACGACCTCAGACTTTTTTGTGATGACCGTCAGGCATTTTCTGGTTGCATAACCCTGCAACTTGTTTAACATGGCTTGCATGTGGGTGTGGTTGTTTGCAGTCAAAGCGAGGTCATCTGCATAAAGCATGTGAGAAACATGAAAATTTGGTAAGCCTATCACCGCTCCTGTTTCCCCATTTGTGATGCAGCCAATGTCATTAACGTAGATTGAGAATAGGAGTGGTGACAGTGGGCACCCTTGTTTAACTCCATGCGTTGGCTGGACACTTGCCCGTTTATCTCCGTCAATAAGGATGTATTTGTCATCTCGGTAGAGGTCTTTAATGATGGAGATAAGCTGGCTGGGCATCTGGCATTTGTGTAAGTGTTCCCACAATCTGTCTCTGGGTATTGAGTCATATGCTTGTTTGAAATCAATAAAGGTGGCATATAAACGTGGGGAGCCTTGAGGTTGAAGTATCTGAGTTGCATGCTTCAGGTGCCTCAAGATAAAAAGTGGCTGTAAGGTGTTGCGGCCTGGAAAAAAGCCAAATTGACTGTCAGGAATAATGTTGTATTTTTCACACCAGTCTTGAACCATGGAGCGGAGGACATTTGTGTACAGGCGGTATAGTGTGTTGCTGACTGCAAGCATCCGGTAGTTTGAAGGATGTGTCACAGCGCCCTTTTTGAATATTGGAGCAAGTTTGGCAGCTTTCCATGATGAGGGGATGCGAGCAGTTTTGAGCATAAGCGTGAAGAGTTGTGAAATGTATGGAGCCAGCACATTGTGATGTTCAAGACCTCTGCCATGGCGTCTGGGGACAAGTTTGCACGCATGTTTTATGAAAGAAGGTAGGACTGTGTCAAAGCCAGGTGAAGAGGAACTGCTCATGTTGGAAATGTGCTCAGAGACAAGGGAGGTCAGCTCAGCTTCCCCAGGCAGATTGAAAGGGTGCGGGCCTGTGCCCCCTAATGCTTCATCATGCAAGCCATGAGTGTCATTGTTGGAAGGATGGTTAAATAGGTTGTTGATATGTTCCTGCCAGGCCTGCTCAGAAATAGGAGTGGTACGGGAGCTCACAGGCTTCTTCAGAAGTTTGTGTACAGCCGGGTCTTTTTGGAATAGCTTGCGCATGAAGTCTACAGCTCGAGTGCGGGTATATCGTCGCTTAGCACGCTGCAGAACAGCTCTGTACTCTCTGTGTAGTTGCTCACAAGCGTGCCTGGCTTGCCTAGTCTTCAATGCAATTGAAAAGGCCTTCTTTCTGGCTGCACACACATGATTGAACCACTCAGGCCGTTTGTGATTTCTGTTGCGCACCATTTGCTGAGAGCGAGGTCTAAGGGCAATCATACCAACATCCGGATGTCTGGCAGCATTAAAAATCCAAGACTTCAGGCAGGTACATGCTCTTTCAGCATCCTGATCTGAGACAGCGGATTCAAAAGCCTCCCTGCTACTCTCATCCCCTTCAATGTGTGCAGCATAAGCTTGTGCTTTATCAGCCTTCCATCGAAATAGGTACCTCTCAGGAAAGTCCTGTAATGTCTCACCGTCAATGGAGTGGAATCGTTTGTCAATGTGCGTTGTATGTGTGTCCGGGGTGCTAAAGGTGATTGTATGAAAGCAGTGGTCTAGACAGATAGGCTCGGTGAGTGTCACTTGCTCTATGAACGAGTACAGGCATTTGGAAACTATAAGGTGATCTGGTCTGCTTCTGCGTGTTTTGTTGTAGCCTATAAAGGAAGGTTGTCCCGAATCTCCAGGCGCTCTCCCAGTGGTAATGATGCAGTTCAGGTTAGATGCCACATCCACAAGGCATTTTCCAGCCCTATTAATGTGTGGGCATTGTGTGGGTCTGTTTCCAGTTAGTTGTGGGTAGGTTGCGAGCAAATCATAGTGCGCGTCCGTAATTTCATTTAAGCACCCTATGTGGGCATTTAAGTCCCCGCAAATGATGACATGTGGTGTCACTGTTTTGGCTAACAAAATCTCCTCACCCAGCGTGTAAAAAAGATTGTCAATTTCCTGAGCAGGCCTAGTGCTGCTTTGAGGGTTTAGGTAGGTGGCACACATCAGGACGTCTTCCTCCAAGTCAAAGAGTCTTTTATCACATCTGATCGAGAGGCCTTGTATGTTTTGAATAGTTTTTTGTAGTGAGCAAAATTCAGCCACTTGATTTGAAGCAAGAACAGCAACTCCATACCCTTTTAATCCTTGATAACCAATAGGAATGTGTGTCTGTCCAATGAGTGTGTGTTCAGGAAGGTATTGTAGGAGCCTCTGAGTCTCGTTGGTTCTAGTCTCTGTCAAAATTATTATGTGGTGTTTTGAAATCTGCAGCACAAGTTCCTCATGCTTCATATACCTGCAGGTTCTGTAAAGCAAGACGATCTGCGCTGCCAATGTCCATGGAGGCAAGGCCTAGGCCTGCCCCAAAAGGGCCTATCCTGACACTTTTAAGGAGGATTCTGCTGGCAATATTGTGGCGCTCGGTTACCATGTTTGATATGGTGGAGTGCTTAAATCCTGAAAGAATGTGAAGGGCACTGTCTGGCTCCCCACAGAGGGGACATTGTAGGCTGGAGGACATTTTAAAGCGCACTGCATGCTTTTGATTGAAGAGGGTACCTGTGCGGTAGTTGAAAACGATTCGCTTCATTTTAAAAGGAAGTTTTGGCATGGTCCATAAGGCATTGCTAACCTTTTTATGGACTATAGGAAGTCGGCTTTGATAATAAGAGTAGTATCCTGTCTCTGTGTTAGCATCTCCAAGTCTGTGTTTTGAGTGCATGTGCGTCCTCAGAGCATCATGAAGGTTGGAAAAATGTTTAAACTATGGGGCAGGCGAGTCGGGGCGTTCTGATGTGCTTGCATGGGAGTGGGCAGCTTCCTCAAAGGCAAGCCAGGTGGTGTCATGGAAAGGGTTGCCTTCAAGGTTTACGCAGGGGAAAATTGTGTCTGCAGGGGTGTCATCACCCTAAATAGCCTGGTGTTTGGCAATGGCATCTGCGCATTCGTTGCCCACAATTCCAGCGTGAGATTTAACCTTGTAGGGATAGATAGGGGTAGGTGAATTGCACACAAGCTGTATAATTATTTTAAGGATATGGGCTTGGAGATGCTGGCGATGAAGCTCTGGATACAGTATTTGCTTTGACGTCATTGGGGATGCTACTGCTAGGCGAGCAAAACATGCTTACACTAAACATCAGAAGGCTGAATTCCTAGGTAGGCTTTACAGTAAAAAACCTGAGTTGCATGCCATGCTGAGGCAACCCAAGCGGGCGCAAATAACACCCTTGGCTGAACCAGCCTGGGTTGTATATTTGAATGAGCAATTTCATCCTGCTACACATTAACAACCACAGCGTCCCCTTCATGGGCGCCAAGGTCTGTCAGCCAGGGAAATTGCAATGCCATTAGGACGTAATCACCCTCCTCCTGAAGTTTTGTTGCGGCAAGGTGCCCGTGCTGATTGGATCCCTAAGCCTGATTCTGCATCTACACCGAGCTTGGATACTATGCGCAGTCTGGTCGCGGATCAAATTAAGAAAATGAATGGGAGTGCATCTTCTGGTTTTGATGTCATTGCTGCACCTTTTATTAAAGGCGCTGTTGTCTTGCGGCCCAAACTCAATGGGCGAGGTACAGAGAGTGTCAATGTTTTGGAGCCCTTCTTGGCTAAGCTTTTCAAATTGCTCCATGACAAGGCACGCATCCCTGCTTGTTGGAAGTATGCAAAATTAAGCCCACTGTATAAAAAAGGGCCCCTGCTTAACCCGAACAGCTATCGCATGTTGGCAGTCAGTGGCACCATGTATAGGATGTATGCCAATGTTGTACGTGCTTTACTAACTGACTGGTGCCAGGAGGCTAACAAAATACCAGATACTCAGTTTGGCTTCTATCTTGGCCGTAATACACTTCAGCCTTTGTTTATTCTTCGCCATCTGCAGCATGCTGCACGCACTTTGCGACCAAGCAACTCGAGTAGATTGCATGTGGCATTCATAGATTTCAAACAAGCCTACGACACCATTCCTAGGGAGGCTCTTTGGCAACACCTCCGCCGCATCAGCATGCCCACTTCTTTGCTGTCGATTATCCAAGACATGTATGCTGATGATGAGTATGTTTTGAAGGATGGTGCAGAAACTGCACGTGTGCATCCTATGCGAGGTGTCAAGCAAGGGTGTCCTCTTTCTCCTCTACTTTTCTCACTTTACATCAATGATGTTGACTTGATTGCTGAGGATGTGAGAGGGGCAGTAACTGGCACAGAGAATGTTCGCGTGACCCACATGTTGAATGCTGATGATCTCACATTGCTTTCCAAACTCAACAGCAACACAATGTCATATCAAGCATTACCCATGTTCCATGGTTAGAGCTGAGCCAGCGAGCAAGAGTGATTGCCTTGTTTCTAAATGCACTACACTTGCACAACATAGTGCACTGGATTTAAGCACATGCTTAAATTGACCTCCCAAGGATTAAGACTGCCATGAGAGGATCCGATTTGTAGCTCCACTAAATTCTTCTTGGTGGTTGCAACTTGCTTTTACATACATATTCATTCTTCCCCTTCTCTTTGACTTCACAATCAAGTTCAAGGAGTTGTACCATCACGCATGTGCAGAAGAGGAGTAACATCCCCACAATTCAGCAGTACCCTTGACATGTGTGTTCGTGTGCGTGACTCTTCAAAACAATCATTCAATCATTGATCTTCTTTGCCAGCAGTAACAACGTGCATTGAGGTGAACTCAACAAGCCTCAAACAAATTGGCTGCCTTCAAGAACAAATTGGGAGGAATTGGCTTCTTTCCCCCCATCCTGTTTCTAGTGTGTTAAGATACACATAACTCTTCATTTCCAGCATCAGCCAAGGGAAAGACAATTCTGAAAGATGCTCGAAGGAGAAAAAGGTGTATGGCCACTCATGCAGTTTTTGCACCTAACATGATCTGACGCTTCTACTGTTAAGCACCATGTTAAGCGAGCTGAATGTGTATGCTAGGAAGAAGCATCTCAATATCAACACCTTAAAGTCAGAGGTTGTGCACTTCAACTCAATAGGAAATAATCTCCCTGTTTTTACGATTGGCAGTGACACTCTTGCTCATAAGGACTGGTTTAAATATCTTGGCATGATGTTTTACAGGACCTTGAACATGGCTAAATCGGCAGAAAATGCATCTCGTGCTATGCTTACATCTGCTTATAGGATTCGTCATTTGTACGTGAGCACACACTTGCAGATAGGCTGCATGCTTCCTTGTGGCTTGCAAAAACGTATGTTATTCCAGCTGGTATGTACGCGAGTCAGGTGTGGGGTACAGGTTTCATGCAGGCAGGTAAAGAGTTCTCTAGTGCTCTGCAAACTTTGCATCTGAATTTCTTGAAAGGTACCTTGGGTGTGAAGCGAACTACCACAAAATAGGCTGTTTTGAGAGAATGTGGGCATCAACCACTGCAGTACTATTGGTTTAAAGCTGCAGTCAAGCTGTACAACAGCCATGCTTGGTACAAATAGTAGTACTTTACGCCGTGTTATGCAAGCCGATTTGAAGTTACAACCTAAGGATGACAAGTGCTGGACAGCGCAGTTAATTCAAGCCTTCTAAGGTTTGCGTGGTTCTGAAATTTTGAGCGGGCTGTGAGGTCAGGAGGTGCCATTTCCATGAATGATTTTAGTGTAGACTTGAGGTACAGATTGCAAGGAGTTTGGAGAGAAGCTGAGTCAGTGGATCCAAGGGGAAACAACAATAAACTAGCTGCTTACCAAGCTTGGTTTGCTACTCCTTTTGCTTGCAACGCTCGCCAAACCTATGCAACCCTGCCTTGGTATCTTTTTTTGGATTTGCCTAAGCAAGTTATGCGTAATGTGAGCAAGTTCCGGCTTCGTGCTCATACTTTGAAAGTTGAATCGGCTGTTTGGCATGATGATGGTACCTCTGTGTGTGACAGGTGTCCTTGCAACCAAACTCAAGATGAAGCAAATGTCCTTTTTAACTGTACTGATGAACACGTTTGTTCTCTGCGCCGCAAGTATCAAGTGCTTTTTGAACCTTACTTCCAGGATATTCTTGAGATGCAACCTTTTTTACTGCATCAAGTGAGCTCTCAATTTGTTCATCAGTTCCTTCATCAGCGAAACGCAAAGCTTTTCTTATTTGTGTCTGAGCTTATGGATTTATTTTTGGCTGGCAGAGACCAGCCACAAGCCGATCAGCCAAACGACCTGGCTGGAGGTCACCCCCCATTGTAACCATTGTATGCTACACTCTTCTGCTTTCAGAGACACACACCAACTCGCAAGTCAGGCGTTTCTTCTTAAGTTGCATTTTGTTGGCCGGCGAGGACCAGTCACAGGCCGATCAGCCGAACAATCTGGCTGAAGGTCCCCCAGTGTAAAATCTAAATCTAAATCTTAAGTTGCAAGTGTGTTTTGTTCTCTTAGTTGCCTGATCTGTTTGCCTACGAAAAAAAGTCATCTTGTTCTATATCTGAATTAGATGCTACCGGGCCGAGAAAATTATGATTTCCAAAAGATGTTTGTGTGAGGTCCGCCTTTAGGCCTCACAATCCTGTCGTATACCTTCTCTCATTATAATGTGTGAGGAATACACATTGGTTAATTAACCAATAATCGACCGTTTCAACTTTGTGGCGTTATGTAATCTATTAACCTGATTGACACACGAAAGAAAGAAAGCTACGTAGGCAATGAAACACTCCCTACATCAATCAAGGAAAAGAAGCCACCTTGGTTCGAAAACTGTATGACCCCCCACCAGTCAGAGATGAGAAGTATGTCTGGAAAACCCTGCACCACCCAAGGACAAAAAACCAGACACACTCCCACATGTCCAAAACAGAGAACACACGTACTATGCATGTTGCAGTGCAGTGCGTAGGCTCTAAGTCCTTGGCAAAAATGCCTGGAGAGAAATCCGGCAGCCAATAAGATTTGTAGAGAGCAAGCAAGGGAAAACAATTGGCCAAGGCCACAAAAGCGACCTACAAAATCGAGCCAATCAAAAGTAATAGCAATGATACACAACACTTATCAAACAGTTTTGCAGTCTGTAGTGGTCTCTGATGGGTCCGAATGCAAACACACGGGACTGCGGGAAACACCTGAAAGTACAGTCAAAGAGGCTATACAAGACACAAAAGCTCAGCCGGCTGATCAAGTTCAAAAGCTGCGCCAAGCAACGATCAAATGCATGACAACTAGGATTGAGAAAATTCCACTAAGGGGAATACAATACAAACCCCACCATCAATGATGTCACCTTCCAAGAGCAGGGCTTGAGACAACATACAGCTGTGCACATGGCACCAAACCTCTCTTTCCTACCTAGCGCTGGGGAGTTTCTTCCAGCTCCGGGTTGCGGGGCACTGGCTTGCCCAAGAGCTTGAGAATGCGCAATGAAATGCCATCAATAACATTGCGCCAGCTGCTCACCCGCTGAGCACCACCCGGGAACTGGTTGCTAGTCAAGAATGGGGCAGGGGTGCCGCACCTGGGTAAGCAAGGCACCACATAGCCAAGGATCTCTAAGCTTGGCTTACCAAAAATGTTCTAACTAAGAGCAGACTTTCAAAAGGCTAGTGTGCAAATGCATGTGAGCCTGCTGGGAGGCAATGAAGACTCCTTTCAGACAACAAGGAAAGACCGTCTTTGAGTGCTATCTGTGCAAGCAAGAAGTAGTCCCTACACCAATTACCTGTGTGCCACGTTGGCAATTGAGTGGTAGTCCGGCATTCGGCCCAGGCAGTAAGCTTCTGTGCTCACGCCCGCATTAATGTAAGCCTGTCCGTCCAACAACTGCAGGCGACTCTGTCCATCATTGATGCCCCTCACTGCTGGCACCAAGACTTCACTAGTGGCGTAGTCGATGCACTTCATGTACATTAGAAACGCCTTGGTGGTGACTGTCAAGGGCTGCTGGCCACCATCTGCAATCCAGGATGAGGACAAGGAAATACAATCTGTGTCATTAAGTTCAGAGCATCTGGTCCATTTGAAAACATATCAAGCATTACCCATGTTCCATGGTTAGAGCTGAGCCAGCGAGCAAGAGTGATTGCCTTGTTTCTAAATGCACTACACTTGCACCACATAGTGCACTGGATTTAAGCACATGCTTAAATTGACCTCCCAAGGATTAAGACTGCCATGAGAGGATCCGATTTGTAGCTCCACTAAATTCTTCTTGGTGGTTGCAACTTGCTTTTACATACATATTCATTCTTCCCCTTCTCTTTGACTTCACAATCAAGTTCAAGGAGTTGTACCATCACGCATGTGCAGAAGAGGAGTAACATCCCCACAATTCAGCAGTACCCTTGACATGTGTGTTCGTGTGCGTGACTCTTCAAAACAATCATTCAATCATTGATCTTCTTTGCCAGCAGTAACAACGTGCATTGAGGTGAACTCAACAAGCCTCAAACAAATTGGCTGCCTTCAAGAACAAATTGGGAGGAATTGGCTTCTTTCCCCCCATCCTGTTTCTAGTGTGTTAAGATACACATAACTCTTCATTTCCAGCATCAGCCAAGGGAAAGACAATTCTGAAAGATGCTCGAAGGAGAAAAAGGTGTATGGCCACTCATGCAGTTTTTGCACCTAACATGATCTGACGCTTCTACTGTTAAGCACCATGTTAAGCGAGCTGAACGTGTATGCTAGGAAGAAGCATCTCGTTATCAACACCTTAAAGTCAGAGGTTGTGCACTTCAACTCAAAAGGAATCAATCTCCCTGTTTTTACGATTGGCAGTGACACTCTTGCTCATAAGGACTGGTTTAAATATCTTGGCATGATGTTTTACAGGACCTTGAACATGGCTAAATCGGCAGAAAATGCATCTCGTGCTATGCTTACATCTGCTTATAGGATTCGTCATTTGTACGTGAGCACACACTTGCAGATAGGCTGCATGCTTCCTTGTGGCTTGCAAAAACGTATGTTATTCCAGCTGGTATGTACGCGAGTCAGGTGTGGGGTACAGGTTTCATGCAGGCAGGTAAAGAGTTCTCTAGTGCTCTGCAAACTTTGCATCTGAATTTCTTGAAAGGTACCTTGGGTGTGAAGCGAACTACCACAAAATAGGCTGTTTTGAGAGAATGTGGGCATCAACCACTGCAGTACTATTGGTTTAAAGCTGCAGTCAAGCTGTACAACAGCCATGCTTGGTACAAATAGTAGTACTTTACGCCGTGTTATGCAAGCCGATTTGAAGTTACAACCTAAGGATGACAAGTGCTGGACAGCGCAGTTAATTCAAGCCTTCTAAGGTTTGCGTGGTTCTGAAATTTTGAGCGGGCTGTGAGGTCAGGAGGTGCCATTTCCATGAATGATTTTAGTGCAGACTTGAGGTACAGATTGCAAGGAGTTTGGAGAGAAGCTGAGTCAGTGGATCCAAGGGGAAACAACAATAAACTAGCTACTTACCAAGCTTGGTTTGCTACTCCTTTTGCTTGCAACGCTCGCCAAACCTATGCAACCCTGCCTTGGTATCTTTTTTTGGATTTGCCTAAGCAAGTTATGCGTAATGTGAGCAAGTTCCGGCTTCGTGCTCATACTTTGAAAGTTGAATCGGCTGTTTGGCATGATGATGGTACCTCTGTGTGTGACAGGTGTCCTTGCAACCAAACTCAAGATGAAGCACATGTCCTTTTTAACTGTACTGATGAACACGTTTGTTCTCTGCGCCGCAAGTATCAAGTGCTTTTTGAACCTTACTTCCAGGATATTCTTGAGATGCAACCTTTTTTACTGCATCAAGTGAGCTCTCAATTTGTTCATCAGTTCCTTCATCAGCGAAACGTAAAGCTTTTCTTATTTGTGTCTGAGCTTATGGATTTATTTTTGGCTGGCAGAGACCAGCCACAAGCCGATCAGCCAAACGACCTGGCTGAAGGTCACCCCCCATTGTAATCATTGTAACCATTAACATGATCTGACGCTTCCACTGTATTGCAGGTGGAATCAGGCTCTAGAAGTCCACTTACTGCCTGTGGCTAGCTTCCCAAAAACGTGGTAATAATGAGCAAGACCTAAATCTAACAACTGAGCCTGGGAATGAGGTCCATGCCATACCTGCCCCTTCAGCTCCGGCAGATGTATGCTCCAAGTCAGCTGCCTCCTGGTCATCATCATCATCATCGTCATTTTCTGCCTCCTGCCTTGGCTGCCTCCTCCTTTTGGGGGGTTTGCCTGCATGAGGAAGAAGCAAATTACCATCGAAGGTAAGCATACGATGTTCCTTTTGCTCACCTAGGATGTCAATAACTGATGACGGTGGGACTAGATAGGCCCAAAACAAGTACAGCATATTTCGTCTTTGGATTTAGCAAGACCAAAGCCTTTGGCAAGGTGTGAAGCAATATACAAAACCCATTCCATCCGCAACAAAGTAGCAACAACCTTGCTCACCTTCACCTTTCTTCTTTTTTTTTTTGCATGTGAAGTGGCTTTGGATTGTGCCAGCAATAGCCACTTCTGGTCTGCGCATTTTGTGCCTGTGTGGGTTTTCTATGTCCGTGCGCTGACGTTCGTGCCGATAGTGCCAAGTTTCCATGGCTGGTATCACGTCACTGCATCGGAAGGAGGTGCAAAAGTCCTTGTGAGCAATTGCTTCAATGACAACCACGAGTTGAATGTCTGGCATCATGAGATAGACTTGGACACTTTTGAGGGAGTATCATCCCTGCTCTAGCTCACATATTCGTGATCTTGGAAGTGGCAAGAGCGACCACGCACCACATAAGAAAGCACATTTTGCGTTGATTCTTGAGCTGCCCTTGGGTGCCAGGTTGCCTCCTGTCTGCAGACGAGGGTAGGCTCAGCCCAGCACAAAGAGACCCTCCCCCCAAGTGCCTTGATGTTTCTGTTGAAAGTTGTAGTAAATTAACACTGAATGCACGCACACTTTACAGCGGAGGCTGATGGAGCAGCAAGCCATGCACACTAAGCGCAAACGCACACGTACATGCGCACGTGCGCGCGCGCGCACACACACACACATGCACGCAAGTACACATGCATGCACACGTGTGTGTGTGTGTGTGTGTGTGTGTGTGTGCGCGCGCGCGTGTGCATGCACACATGCACATGTACGTACACGCAAGCACAAACATGCACACATTCACACGCACACACACGCATGCACATGGACATGTGCACACACTCGCATACGCACACACGCACGCAAGCATGCACACACACACACACACATACAAACATGCACGCATGCGTATTACACATGCACACATGCTCACAAACACGCTTGCAGACTCACATATTTAGTTATGTGCATCTTGGAGCACACATATTTTCTTCGCGCAAGCTAGGGGTTTGGGGCTCCGCCCCTATTTTTTGGATCACACCCTATTGATTCCAAAAAGTAAATGTATTATTGCCCGCAAGGGGGTAAGAAACAAGTAAGAATTAAGAATTGATTATGCCATTTCCAATGAAACCGGTATGAAGGGGAAAAGAAGTAAATTATTTGGCGCCTTAATCTTACCCATTTACAAGGGAAAAACAGGATCTACCCCAAAGTTGCGTGTACAAACAGGAGTAAGGGTACTTGAAATTTGGACTGCGCACACAGGATGCCCATACGCCAGCGCACATGCACGCATGCTGTGTGCACAAATGTGTGCTGCGCATAGCATGCACAAGCAGGATGCTGGACCCGCACTGCCAAGCATGCCAATGTGAGGGGCATGCGCGCGTACTTTATGCAACAAGATGAGTCTGAGAGCCAACCTGCACTTTTTGGAGTGATGACCCGCCATGCATGCACGTGAAGGAGGTTTTATTTACACCTCACTCTCGGGGGCTTGAGGTTGGGTAACTAAAATTGCCCCTCATCAGAATTTTCTCTAGCTATTTTCACAGGAACTTGAGCATGTCAATGGTCAAGATTCAAGCCACAAGCGCATGCTCAGGCTGCAAAACAAAATCAAGAGTCCAACAAAATAATTACTTAGCTTTTGCCTTGTAGCTCTTCATCAAAGCACTCCTCTCCCTTGATTTGAAACTTCTGAAAATGGCTTTTGAATGGCTTCAAACCTTAGGGTACCTTCTTAGCGGACAAAGAAATTGAGGTCCAAACTCTACTTGTTGCATCCATATCAAGACTTCTTACCGTATGTCCATGACCATTTCGTCATTCTGGCTGACCCCAAACATCACTTTCACGATCACTCAACTCCTTAAACTTGAATTTTGTAGTATTCATCTTTCAGCTTCACACACACACACGCGCACACACACACACACTCACATACACACACACACCTAATGGCTGCAAAGGAAGAGGAGTCCGCGATGCAGGGCAGCACGAGAAGGTCACTTGAGAGGATCACCAGGCCATTCAAGGCACCCTTGTCAGGGCTGAGATCCACCAGAATAATGTCTGGGCGGTACCTACATTGAAGGATGGAGAAAGGATGGAGATAGGGTACAGGTATTTGAGCTGTGAAACATAAGGTGGACGAGCAAACTCGAATGGGAGTACAATGGTGCCCTTCATCATACTTGTGCTAGGGACATAAAGGTGGAAAGAGAGTTCTTGATCCTCTCAGACCTCTTTCCCGAAATAGGAAGGTCATGACGCCCTCTATTTCCTCCAATGGAACATTGCAATAACATATGTGTAGAATACCAGAGATGTGGCAAAGTCACGGATCCAGCCAAACCAAATCATCAATCTTGCTTCAGACTCACTTTTGTGCAAGCTTCCCACACAAGTCGTTGAAGACCGTGGCCTTGATTTGGCTGCCTGACAGCCCATTGTACGCCAGCGCAACCTGCTCATCCAACTTGTTGATTTGCGGGTGACCAGGGAGCAGGAATAAGCCTCCGCGGCCCTCTGATGACGGTGGCAAGATCTCCACCAATTCTGGTGTGTTCAAGGCTGTGCTACCCTCCCCCAGGTACTGGCTCCTTACGGTGTCATACACGTTGTTGGGCCGATGGTGGTTGGATTTGTTGTAGAAGTCTTCCAGGTCAGGGAAGTAGTAAAATGGAGGGAGCCTGCATCATTGTTTGTTCATGTGAGTTGAGTCCACTCAGTGACTGGTATAGCAGCAGGTGTGTTCCTGCTTCTTTGTGCAGTAAGGTGGAGGAGGCCTGCCACACTACCCCTCCCAAACTCAGCAACATGATAAACATATGCCATAAAGGCGCAGACTTGGGGTGTTTCAGGCCACCACCTTTGCGAGACGCTGGTAGCTGCTGCAGCAGGGACACACCGGCAAACATATGCAGCACTGGCAAATGCACACTCATGCACACGCACGTGCACACATGCACAGATTTCTTACATAAATGTTGCACGCACACGCGCGCACACACACACACACACACACACACACATGCACACATTCAATGAATGTCATTCACAAATACACGCATGCATACTTGCCTGCGCGAGCCCTCCCACTTACTCATCATCAACACCATCATCATCATCTGCCGTGTCCTGGGGTTGATGATGTCCGGACTGCTGGAGAATCCGGGCAGGGTCCACCATGCGCACGTTGTAGCGCGCACGGGTTTGCTCATTATTGAACACTCGCTTGGTCAAGTCTCTCTGAGGATCGAACTCCAGCATGATGGTCTTGAAGCCAAGGTGACTGAGGCTATAGCCCAACTCCAGCGTGCGCGTGCTCTTGGCCACGCCTCCCTTGGGGAGCCAGCAGCTCACCACCTTTGGGGAGCCTACACATACAAGCGCACTTGCTCTTCTGGATTGGACTGGATTATGCGCTTCTGGAATTCCAGTGGATTCTGAAAGATCCTGCAGCCATGGCTCATGCCTATCTTCAGGACCCACCCACCCACCCCCCCACACCCCCCCACACACAAACACACACACACCTGAGCCACGCCCATCTTCCACAGGCGAATGGGGCCCAGGGCGCGCCTCCCTGGAGCTGGAAGCCATGCCTATTCTAAATATGAATTGCTCGTGCTCTTTCTCAATTGCAAGGATTATTTTAAGAATCAATATTATATAGGGCCTGCAGTTAAGCCTGGTACAAGGAAGGGGGGGAAATAGCAGGACGAAAGTACTGTAAAAAGCACCCCTTCAGCCAAATAATCCACAGAAGCCAAGAGGAGGCCTGAGAAATTGACAGCACCTTGGCCTTGATTTATCCTGGCCAAACTTGATCGCAGCAGGCGCTGGAGTCTGGGCCCCCACCTCGCCTTCGGACCCCTGATGATCGAAATTGTTTGTCTATTGATAATATTTTGATTTATTGTTATGATTTTATAAATATGGCGCAGCAAGAACATGCAAACCAGCAGATCTGTATGATTCCAAAGCTTTCAGTGGAGCCCCCTACTGGAGTCCCCCCCAATTTAAGGAGGTTAACACAATTTAAGGAGGTCCTTAAAAATAAGGAGGTTAAACTCACTTTGTAAATTTAAGGAGGGTTGGCAACCCACTGTCCATAGTTGCACAGTACGTGAGTACGGGTACGAGTACGGGTACGGGTACGGGTACGAGTACGGCAGCTTGTAAGAGAGCGGTACGGTGTGTGCAAACACACTGTGGTGCCCCATCCATGCGTGGCTTTGCCAGCACAGGTGCTCTAGCGTGTATTCAAGCCACAATCAAACCATTTCAGACATAGAGAAGTAGCCTAGCACCCTGCATGATGCATCATGCGCTCATGAGCCATGAAGCAGCTCCTTATGCGTTGCTTGCGCATGCCCATACGCCCATTCAAGTGCATGCATGCACTGCTCATGCCCCGCTCCTGAACATGCTTGGGTCCTGTACCTTACCCAGCTCCATCATCTCCTTTTTCCTCAAGAAAAGGGCACCCTCTTGGTCTTCTTCCCCTAGTCAAACCATGCAACGCGGTGCAATAGCACGCACGCATTTGAACACAAAACATGACGTCTTTTATTATTATAACAATAATAAAATATTACATTTAGCGCCGCATTGCAGACGTTTGGCTTTGGCTCCAGACGGGCACTGTCCCGATGAGACGCACTTTGATATGCACTTTGATGGATCAAAGTGCATCTCGCGCATCAGGGTAACCAGCCAAAAAAGGTAGAATGCGTTCCCTGTTGCTTGATGTTAGTTCCACAGCCCTGCTCTACCCACAGCTGTTGCTGGCATGGTGGAAGAGGCGTGTTTGGAGAAAACTGTCTCTGAATCGGTCAAAATTGCACTTTGATGAAGCAAAAGTGCACTTTGAAGACATAAGTGCATACCATCAAAGTGCATTTCCAGGGTTAAGAAAGTGAATTATTTCAACTTTACATGTTATTTCTTGCATGGTCGTAGGATGAAAGCTCCTTCAAGGTGCAGGGTATTTGCTGGAAGTCAAATTAGCAGCCTTTTCAGACAGTTGACCACACCTGCACTTTGTTAACAATCAAAGTGCACTTTGATGTCTAGAAGTGCTGCAAAAGTGCACTTTGGCATGTTCACATCTGTACTTCAGATGTGAGCATTTCTTTGTTGTTGGCGCACCATTTCCTTTCACCAAGTTGGAAGGGTTATGGATGAATGACCGACAAGCACAAAGCAGCGCTGGGGGGGTGTTGGGGGTGTTGTATCTCAAAGTGCACTTTGGTCTCATCAAAGTGCACTTTGATGGCCTTCAAAGCGCGTACAGACCTGTTACAAACCTGTTACAAGCCAAGTTGAATGGGGAAGTACTTAAGGCAGGATTGATGATGGCAATGTGATTGCTGGGGGCTATGACGGGAAAGGGTCCAGAGGAGTGGAACGTTGAGGTTTTACGATTGCTTTTCAAAGTGCACTTTGTTGCTGGACCAACAACACTTTTGACTGCGCTTTTGTCAGCGCTTTGATAGCGCTTTGGTTGCACTTTTAAAAAGCGCTGTCAAAGTGCACTTTTGCCAGAAAAGCGGAGTTTACCAAAGCGGAGTCTACCAAAGCGCACATCAACGTGCGCTTTACCTACCCTACTGCACAACCTCCTCCGTACGGGAGGTCCACTCCACAGGGGGTCTCCACGGGGGCCTGCAGGGCTTGCGGGGGCCCGTGGGTTTGGACTGCTCATTTCTGGCATTTTGGCCCGTACAGAGGTGCCTGTTACTGTGCCGGATTTATTTTTCATTCTATCGCAATTCATTTGCATCTAGAATCATGAGCTGAGGAGAGCCTCGTTAAATTTTCAGTTGTGCAGCACTTAACGATTTTTTTGCCAAACCCACGGCTCTACTTCAACAAGCGACAGTGTTAAAATTTACAAACAAGATTTAGGCCAACGCCGCTGCATGATTTCACCGCTGAGCAAATGATTGACCGTGAGCAAATGATTGACCGTGCTAGAACACCCCCACCGCTACCCCCTCTCCTCAACCCCCTTGCCCGCTGGACCCTGGAGGACCCTGGAGGCAATTGGAGCAGCTGCTACGTATGGTGCTGGACAGCTGCAGCTCTGTGTGGTATTGGTGGCTGCTCAGCCTGACTGCAGCATGCACACTGCCCCCTGCACTCCTCCAGGATGCTCCCTGCACAGATGGGCACTAAGCATGATGGAGCATGCATCACTGACATCTGATGTCGCTATGATTGTACGTGCAGGGGGAGCTGGAGGGCTGGAGCTGGAGAAGCAATCCCCTTCATGAAAATCACCACCGCTCTCTCCTTCTCCCCCATCGCCTTCACTGCAGCTGCAGCCCCCACCATCGAGGCTCTGAGCATGCTGTGTCCGTCGCTGCAGGTGTGCGCGTGCCAAGGCGCGCTTGCAGGGGCGGGGAGGCCGGTCAACCTTGTGGGCAGTTACAACTTCAACACTTAGCGATTTTGCAACTTGATGAAGATTTGGAACTACAGGATTCACCCCCCGTGGAAGCATCTACTCCTGCGGGCCCCCGTCTATGTGTCTAATTCTGGAGGCCCCCGTATGGACCCCCGGGTTAGCACCTAAGTGCACTTTTCCTGTATCAAAGTGCGATTTAATAGCCCCAGGAAGCGCTTTGAGCACGTCAAAGTGCAATTTAAAAGGAATCAAAGTGCAATTTACTCACATAAAAGTCAGCTTTGACGAGAGATTTGACCACGACAAAGTGCACTTTGATGCGCGCTTTGACCAATTGCGCTTTTCTTCGAAAAGCGCACTTTGACAGCGCTTTGCAAAAGCGCCACCAAAGCGCTATCAAAGTGCTGATCAAAGTGCAGTCCCATCGGGACAGTGGGGGTCGTTGGCCCACCTCAGCCTCCCGCCCCACCGTGCCTTCCGTGCCACGTACTGGTACGAGTACGGGTACGAATGGTACGGGTACGCGTACCAGAGCCTCTGGTACGCGTACCGTGCAACTGTGCCACTGTCCCCATGAGACGCACTTTGATATGCACTTTGATGGATCAAAGTGCATCTCGCGCATTAGGGGTCCCAGCCAAAAAAGTTAGAATGCGTTCCCTTTTGCTTGATGTTAGTTCCACAGCACTTGCTCTACCCACAGCAGTTGCTGGCATGGCGGAAGAGGCGTGTTTTGAGAAAACTGTCTTTGAATCGGTCAAAATTGCACTTTGAGGAAGCCAAAGTGCACTTTGAAGGCAAAAGTGCATCCCATCAAAGTGCACTTCCAGGATTCAGAAGGTGAACTGTACATGTTCTCTCTTGCATGGTCGTAGGATGGAAGCTCCTTCAAGGTGCAGGGTATTTGCTGGAAGTCAAATTAGCAGCGTTTTCAGACAGTTGACCACACCTGCACTTTGTTAACAATCAAAGTGCACTTTGATGTCTAGAAGTGCTGCAAAAGTGCACTTTGGCATGTTCACATCTGTACTTCAGATGTGAGCATTTCTTTGTTGTTGGCGCACCATTTCCTTTCACCAAGTTGGAAGGGTTATGGATGAATGACCGACAAGCACAAAGCAGCGCTGGGGGGGTGTTGGGGGTGTTGTATCTCAAAGTGCACTTTGGTCTCATCAAAGTGCACTTTGATGGCCTTCAAAGCGCGTACAGACCTGTTACAAACCTGTTACAAGCCAAGTTGAATGGGGAAGTACTTAAGGCAGGATTGATGATGGCAATGTGATTGCTGGGGGCTATGACGGGAAAGGGTCCAGAGGAGTTGTTAAGGTAGAGCCCAAGGGGCGCTATGACTGCTCTTCTATAACTGTGCCTTGGCCCAATGCCAGATATTAGAGGATATATATCTTTGGGGATCGAACCCAACACAAGCACCAGTCACCATGTAACCACCTTTCAACCAACTCCAACTGCACTCCTTGCAGTTGCACACTTCTTTGCAACCTTCTTCGTGACATTCCCCCCCATCTAGCTGCGGCCCTCCTGGGCTGCCGAACCGTGATCAGTGGTTGCAAAGCTAGCTATGGGATAAACCTGTCACAAGGTTCTCAAACATCTGTGGTTTCCTTTCCGTGTGACCACCCTCCGCCTTGCACGTGGTATTGCATGAGATGAGCAAGACTCGCAGCATCCACTCTTGAATCTGCTAGTGCATGTGCACTCCACCTAGGACTCCTCAGTCCTCTTCATCAGAAGCCGTTATCTCAAGGCCTCTCTCCACCTTGTAGGCTCGAATCTCCGCATTACACGTGAGCAAGTTCTGCCTTGGCTCCCACGTATCATTCTCAGGACCATAGCCCTTCCACCTCACCAGGTACTCGATCCGACGCCCACGACCACGCCTTACAAAGCGATGATCCACCAGTCTATCCACCGTATATATGGGCTCTCCCTCCAGCCACTGTATTGGCTGAGGCGGACACACAATACTTGGCTCTCCACTCCTGGAATAATACGGTTTCACCAGACTCACATGAAACACATCATGGATCTTCGACCAACTTGACGGCAGCTCCAGCTGCACCGCCACATTACCAACCATCCTTTGCACTTTGAATGGACCCATGAACCGAGGCTTCAGCTTGCGACCACCATGCTCACTACTTCCTCGTAGGTTCTTTGTGTTCAGCATGACCAGCTCTTCTGGCTCATAGAGGACCGCACGCCTGTGCCTGTTAGCAATCTCTGCCATTTTCTTTCTTGCCTGGCCCAAGTGCTCCTTGGCTTCTCGCACTGCCTTTGCAATGCCTTCAGTGAAATCCTGTGCCCGAGGCACATACCTAGGCAAGTCCACCGATGTGGGAGTCAATGGGTGCTGCCCATAGTTCAAGAAGAATGGCGTGTTCTGCGTGGATTCCATGTACGAGTTGTTGATTGCAAACTCCGCACACCACAACATCTGATCCCAGTCCCTCTGGTCTGGTCTCACATACGCTCGCAGCATCTCCTCAACCACACGGTTGGTACGTTCAGTTTGCCCGTCGCTCTCTGGATGGTAGGCACTTGACATAGCCCGGTTCATCCTTAGCAACTTGCACACACTAGCCCAGAAAATGCTGTTGAACTGAGGCCCTCTGTCTGACACGACATGCTCAGGCACCCCATGCAGCTTCACCACATGCTCCACGAACATTTGTGCAAACTCAGCAACACTCGTGCTCTCTGTAGTGGGCACTAGCCTAACCATCTTGGTCAGCCTGTCCACAAACACCAATATTGCATCATAGCCACGTGTGCTCTTTGGCAGCTTCACAATGAAGTCCATGCTTACATTCTCCCATCTCCTTCCTGGAATGGACAATGGCTGCAGCTCGCCAGCTTTCTTCAACGTGCTCGCCTTATTGCGTTGGCACGACTCACAGTGGCGCACATAGTCAACCACATCAGACCACATGCCTGGCCAATAGAACTGTCTGGCCACCAGGTGCATTGTCTTTGCCACCCCTAGATGTCCACTCATAAGTGACTCATGGCACAGACTCAGCAGCTTCCGCTTCAACTCAGGAACGTTCGGAACTGCTACCTTATCCTTCAACATCCACAACCCTGACATGTCCCGAGCGAAGCCTTTAGAACATTTTCCAGATGCAAAGAACGGATCTTCTGCATACGCTGCTTTTATCTCTTTTTGCAGCATGCTCTCTGAAATAGGACTTACACCGCTCCCTGTGCATCCGGAGGTCAAGCCACCGTCCCCCGCGCCTTCAACGTGATCAGCGTCTGCTGCTGCAGTAGGAGGCCCAAGACCTTGCACACGCCGACTGACCAGAACATTTGAGCCTCGGCGAGATGAGTCTTCATTGATATCACCTCTCATGGGACCTATGTCATGTCTGCCACCAGCCACTCTAGGGCTCTCTTCCCCCCCCTCTAACTGCCGGGCGTCCCCGCGCACGTGCCTTTGCACAAAAGCCTTATGTAACACTTATGAAAAGGCAGAGCCCGGGATGATACGGATGGCTATTGCTAGCCATATATACCCGTTACATTCTTCCCCACCCTCCTGAGCTCGCGTCCTCGTGAGTCTAACACAACCAATTGACCTTCGGGAAAGACTTTCCGCTTTTTCGAAGTGTATCTCCCAGGGATCGAACCAGGGACCTCATGCAATCTTGCGACGCATGAGAGGCCCTGGAGTGGCTTCGCTTACCAATGTAACACTTATGAAAAGGCAGAGCCCGGGATGATACGGATGGCTATTGCTAGCCATATATACCCGTTACACCTTAGAAGGCGGATTGGGTGGGGGTGGTGGGGGATGTGCCTCTCTTGCTTGTCTCCGGGTCACCATGGCAATACATATGCCCATGGCCCCCACACACAGGGCCACTTCTCCCGCAGACTCCTCATCAAGCCTCGGGTTCCTACTGATGATATCAGCAATGTTTGACTTCCCTGGTGTGAACTCAATCGTAAATGGAAACCTTGACAGGAACTCCATCCACCGCGCCTGGCGCTTAGACAAGCTTGGTTGCGTCTGCAAATACACCAACGGATGATGGTCCGTAGCCAACACCGTTTGAGAGGAGTACTCCAAGTAACACCTCCATCCTTCAAGCGCACGAATCAACCCTAGGAGCTCTTGCTCACCAATGGTATAGTTCTTCTGCGCCGGATTAAACTTCGCACTTGCATACGCAATCACACGATCTCCTTGCATGAGAATTGCTCCAGTCCCTTTGTTGGACGCATCAGTCACCACTCTGAACGGCATGTTCAAATCTGGAATTGCCAACACTGCCCTACTGCACAACCCCCCCCCGTACGGGCCCCCGTGGAAACCCCAAAACCCCCCGTGGAGAAGCTCTCTACGGGGGCCCGTGTGTGGCACCTTACGGGGGCCCGTGGGGGCTCTACGGGGGCCCTCAGAATGGCACTCTTTACGGGGGTCCGTGAGGGCGTCCACGGGGGCCCGTAGGCTACACCTTATTCTACGGGGGCCAGTGGGGATTAAATATACGGGTGCCCGTGGGGGGCTCCACGGGGGCCCTCATAATGGCACTCTTACAAACACTTCATTCAAGTTGCAAAATTGCTAAGTGCTGAAGATGTAACTGCTCTCACAAGGTTGACCGGCCTCCCTGCCCCTGCAAGTGCGTCCTTCGCGCGCGTACACCTGCAGCAGACGGACACAACATGCTCAGGGCCTCAATGGTGCGAGCTGCAGCGCAGGCGAAGGGAGAGATGGAGCGAGTGGTGGTAATTTTCATCGAAAGGGATTGCTTCTCCAGCTCAGGCCTCCAACTTCCCCTGCACGCACAACCACAGCAGCATCAAACGTCAATGGTACATACTCCATCATGCTCAGTGCCCATCTGTGGAGGGAGCATCCTGGAGGAGTGCAGGGGGCAGTGCGCATGCTGCAGTCAGGCTGAGCAGTTACCAACATCACACCACAATGCTGGAGTTGGCCAGCAACACATGTAACTGCTTCAAGTGCCTTGGGTCCAGCGGGCAAGGAGGTTGAGGGGAGGGGGCAGCGGTGGGGGAAATCTGGCACGGTCAAATGTTTGCACGGAGGTTGAAATCACAAAGCAACATCGGCCTAAATATATAAATTTCTAATTTTGAAAATGTTGCTTGTCAATGTACAGTCGTGAGCTTCACAAAAAATCGCTAAGTGCTGCACAACTGAAAATCCAGCAAGGCTCTACCCCCCTTCCTTCACATCAACATTAGTCCTATATTGCTCCTGATCAATGCTGTTAGGTTTGTATGGCCAGCAGCTCACTGCAGCTGCCCTTGCATGCATGTTTTTAAGAGCCTCAGAAAAAACTCTCTTTCTGCCAGCTTACTGCACCTCAGCTCATAATTATAGGTGCAAATGTATTTGGATGTAATCAAAAATGAAAAGCTATAGGAAAACAGGCACCCCTGTATGGGCCAAAATGCCAGAAATGAGCTATGACATTCCACGGGCCCCCTTTAACCCTACTGGCCCTCGTGACACCCCCCGTGGAGCACCCCTGGACCCCCCGTACGGGGGGGGGTTGTGCAGTAGGGCTGGCGCCGTTATCAATGCCTGCTTGAGCGCTTCAAAAGCCTCTATCTGCTCAGGCTTCCAATTGTTTCAGTCATACTCTTCAGCTGCCTTGCCAGTCAACTCAGTCAAAGGCGCTGCAATCGTGCTATAATGGTGCACAAACCTCCGGAAATAATTTGCAAGACCTAAGAATCCTTGCAAGGCCTTCAATGACTTAGGCAATGGCCAATCCCTAATCACTGCAATCTTTGCAGGATCTACAGAGATGCCATTCCTGCCAATCACATGACCCAAAAAGTGCAGCTATGGCTTATTGAACTCACACTTGCTCAACTTTGCAAACAGGTCATTATCTCTCAATGCTTGTAGCACCAGCCTCAAATGCTTTTCATGCTCCTCTGGATTCTTTGACATAATCAGGATGTCGTCCAGGTACACAAGCACAAACTTGCCGATGTACTCCTTGAATACACGGTTCATCACTCTCTGGAACGTAGCTGGGGCATTCGTGAGCCCGAAGCACAACACCTTGAACTGGTACTGGCCTTCACTCGTGACCATAGCAGTTTTCTCCTTGTCAACATCAACAATCCGAATCTGATGGTAACCACTCTGCAATTCCAGTGATGAGAACATTGTGCACCCATGCAAGCTGTCCAACAGCTCATCGATCCTTGGCAGCGGATATCTATCCCTCACCGTGATCTTGTTCAGTGCTCTATAGTCCACACACATGCGTAGAGAGCCATCTTTCTTCTGCACGAATAACACCGGAGCTCCATACGGAGAAGCACTAGGCTCAATCAGCCCTTTGTCAAGCAGCTCTTTGATCTGCCTTCTCACTTCAGCCTGCTCCACCGGAGACATGCGATACGGCCGCCTAAAAGTCGGCTTAGCACCTTCTTCCAGCCTTATGGTGTGACTTGTATCAAAACGGTGAGGAGGACACTCTTTCCTTTCCTCAAACCTGTCCTTGTAGTCCTCAATGACTTTGTTTAACACCTTGGGCTCCATAAGCCCTTCAATTGGCTTGCCACCCACATTAACGCATGAAGCACATGCATGATCCGCCAAGGCTTGCGCATCCTCTGGTTTTACTAGAAGCAATCAACTTGCAGCTCCTTTTTTCAATTGCTTTGCAGCTTGCTTTGCTGACAAGCATTCCACATGTGCTTCCCTCAATGCCTCCGTCGAGCACACTGATATGTATGGATCTTCCATTTCTTTGTCCTTCCGGTCTTTCCTCTCAACCTTGTGGTAAGGCTTTAGCCAGTGCCTCTCACCAGCAGTGATCACTTTTACCTTTTCTGTTTCACAACACAAGTCCGCCTTGTATTTTTTCAGGGCATCCATACCCACTATGAGATCCACTTCATTGAGCACATTTCCCATGATGAAAGGCTCAACATGCATCTTTGCATTTTGGATTCTGAGGGTACCTGTGCACTTAGTGGACACCGCCACCGTGTTGTTATCTGCAGTCGTTACAAGCAAGGTCTTTTCTAGCTTTTTAGGCTGTAAAGCACCTTTCCATAAGGCTGACCTTCCTAGCCACCTTTCACTCACGAAGCAGCCCGAGGCCCCCGTGTCAAACAACACTCTGCATGGCTTCCCGCCAAACGAACCGTGGAAAACAAAAGTGAGGCCATGTACATGCCTAGCTGCACCCACTTTGGGTCGGTCATCTTCTTGTGCCGCAGCGCCAGATGTTTCCTTACATCCACAGGAGTCAACGTCCATCTCAACAGGACCTCTATCTATCTCACCACACATGCCCTCATGGGTATGAACATGCAAAGTCTCCTGCACAGGCTTCTCCCCTTGCGTGCACGGCACAACACCAAGGGCCGCCCCTCACTGGGCTGGGGGTTGGGTTGGGGACTTGCAGTCTGCAGCCTTGTGCCCCATTTGCCCACACTTGAAACAAGCTCCTCCTCCTTTCTGCGTGGAAGTTCCACCCTTGCCATGCTGGCGCTTATTGCCGACCCCACTGGGTCCTGCTCCGCCATGGTAGCCACCCTCCTGCGGCTTCCCAGGAATCCGATCGTTCTGCGTAAAAGGACGTTTAGTACCATGGAATCCCTTGAAACCACCTTGTCCTTTAGCTCCACTGTTCTGGATGCCAGCCACAGTATGTCTACCTCCTGAACGCCGCGCATTCTGGTCATGCACCATAGACCGGTTCACTGCAAATCGTATGCATTCTTCCAATGAGCGCCATCTGCCTCCCATGATAGGCCCGCGACATTCAGCTCGCAAGGCATGGTTCCAAATGCCATTCACAAAACGGTCACACACCAATGACTCATCCAATGCATTGTGTGCTCGTGCATACGCGCTCCGGAAACGTGCAGCATACATGACAACAGACTCCTCAAGAGGCTGTTTCAGTTGATTTCTATCCAAGGCAACCTTTGCCTCCATGCATGGGTCCCGCAAGTCTCTGCCAGTGACCACCAAAAAAGCTTCAACGCTTGCTTCATCCCGTGAGTGCCCTGCACTCACCATGTGCTCGTAGACGGCCTCGAACCCCGCACGCACGCTCTCGTTCAGGCTACCGCCCAGCACGTTGCAAAACATCTGCTTGGAGGCAAGGGCATAGGTTTTGCAATCCCTTAGAAAGAGGTAGACATACTGTGGCTGTTGGAAGGAGGTATACATACTGTGGTTTGGTTAAGCCAAAAGTAAATTGGATAACACAGTGAGCGGACGCTGACCTGTGCCTGGGGAAAAAGTGACGTGAGAAGCCAAGAAGAGATGGAGATTGAGCAACTTGTGCGCCAGCTTCTACAGAAGGTCGACGAGCTTAATCAAGTGGTGCTCCAGCTACGGCAGCAGCAGCAGCAGGATGGCCGAGCAACTCGGGGCAGCGTTGACCAGCTCGTCCGAGACTCTGCTGACACCAACTGGGCAGCAGCATGCAGCATGGACAGGGAAGAACGTCAGAAGTTCTACAGTGTACGTCTGCTACGCTCCAGGAACGCAGGGGCGCTACCCTGCGAAGCAACACCAGCCGGGGTGGAAGCCTTCCTGCAGTGTGAGGTGGGTAGCGTGCAGCATGTGGAGCGGATGCGGGACAAGCAGCGGTATATCGTCTGGTTCAGCACGGCAGAGGCTGTAACGGTAGAGTTGAGGCTGATCCACATCCAAGTGATGGTATAAGCAGAAGACTCCGTATCTGAGTATGTCCGAATGAAGCACTGCATGACCAAGTCCCCAAGCAGACAAGTAGATGCTCATAGACGCTCATCTTTATATTAGTTTTGAATTACTGTAGTTTGCACAACAGTTTAGCCTCCCACCTTGCGCTAGGAGCGAGGGGGGAACACCAGACAGACTTGCCATCGCTTAGATTCTTATTTCCTTTGCATTGCCATTTTGTGACACAACTTGATAGTGAGGGGGAAGACCAAGTAGGCTTGCCATCATCTAGACGTTTGCTTTCTTTGCAATATCATACTCTGATGTGTGAAATGCTTCCCTCGTTGTTCAATTGTAATTCCAAACACTAACCAAGTGACTTGGTTGATTGAACCTCTCTTTGGGTGCGCAGCCCGGGTTAACTAAAGAAGGAAGGTGAGCACATGTCCCTATGGCGTAGATAGCTAGTGTAGTGTTAGCACCACCTGCCCTTATGGCAGAGACGCTAGTGTAGGTATCGCCTGTCCTTGTGGCAGAGATGCAAGTGTAGGAATCACCTGTCCTTGTGGCAGAGAGAGATTAGCATAGGCATCACCTGTCGAAAGACAGAGTACACCGGCGCGATGCCGAGATAATTGTCACCTCCCAGGATCACGTCCATTGCGGTCTAGACATATCTTTAGAGCACCTGTCCAGTGACAGAGGCTACCCCGCCCTCAGCGTTGGAGAAATGTAGTCGAAAATTACCTGACGGACAGGGGAAACTAGCAATAGGCTGAGGAAGCTTTCCCCTGCCTGTGCAGTGTAACCAGCCATTAAGGGCTGAGATGATTTTGGGAGTACCTGCCATGTAGCAGAGAGTAAGAATAGCTGGAAAACCTGTAGCCACTTACAGAGACAACCTGCTCCTAGCAGAGGCTCTGCCTTAAGCAGAGGAAACCTGAACATTATAGACAAGTAGCGAGCAAGGAAGATCCTAGGCATGCTGGAATGAGCATTCATGCTCCAAGCAAAGCAAACCTAAATTGGGCCCAAGACTTATACACACGCTTCCACGAATTGCGCCATGCAAACCAACATCCTCCACTCCATTCGTTACATTTGGTAGCGCAAAGCCATGGTTGATCCCTTGCTCGTGAATATTGCATGCTCTGATAGCAAACACCCCAATCTATAGCTGTAGCTATTTGGGAGAACGCCCCTGCTGAAATGAGCCCAAGTTACATGAGAGCACAGTTGCGTGTTCACATGAGGATTTCCATGCACACACCTTCCAACACTTATGCTCCATGATGCACGGTTGAAGGATTCGCCGCTGAAGTATCAGGGAGTGCTGTGTGCATAAGGCTAACCTGAACCAAAGCTCCCGGAGTGAAGGGACAGCGACAGCAGCCCACGGCTTGGCAACCCACAAGTTGCTGCTCAAGCCGGTGACCCAATGACACCTGTGCCTAGATAAGGCCGCTTGTGAACACCACCGCTTGTACACTCTATCGATGGTCATGCTCGGAGCAGGCGGATGAGCAGAAAGCCACACTGGTAGTTCATACCCAAGAACGGCATTTGTTTAATCTCAAAAATTGATTCGTGTGGGCAACGGACATGGACATCGAAGCGTTGACCAACTTATTCCACAACCTCTCGACCACTTTAGGCCAGATTGTGGCGCAGCAGCAACAACAAAATAGCATTGTGCTCCAGCAGCAAGCCACCATCCAGAAGGCAATCCAAAACCTTGCTGGAAACCGCACTGGTCCACGCTGTAATGACATGGCAGCATTGGCCAAGGCTCTCAAGCCACCCCATTACTCAGGTGAGAGGGGCTCTGAAGAGTTGGACACCTGGCTGTTCCAGGTTGAGCAGTACTTTATCACCCTAGAACCAATTGCGGATGCAAACAAGGTGCGCGCTGCAGGCCTGTTATTAGAAGGACAAGCAGCCAGCTGGTACAAAGACATAATGCAGCGTACACCCATACACACCTGGGAGCGATTCGTGTCAGAAATCACCAGGATGTTTATGCCTATTGGCCGAGCGCAGAAGGCAAGGCTCCAGCTAGACAAAGCACACCAAAAGCACAAGGAAAGCGTGGCAGACTACACCACCAATTTGAGAAGGTTGGTCCTGGCCATTGGCCCAGGCATAGCAGAAGAAGAGCGCCTGCACCGCTATGTGGTAGGCTTGCAAGACACCATCAGGGAGCACGCACACATGAAAGAGCCTGCATCCTTTGATGAGGCCTGCCAGATTGCTATACGCTACGAAGCCATGAAAAAGGCCATTCACCCACGCAACCTCCAGCAGTGGGAGCCCCCAACTTTGATAAATTCAGGACCCACACCCATGGAACTAGGGAGTATGCACCGCATAGAAAACCATGGAGTCACACTAAGTAAAGCAACGGGCGCGTGCTTTTACTGCAACAAGCCTGGCCACCATACAAAATACTGTCGCAAGCGGAAATCGGACCAAAAGAAGAAGTGACCGAGACCGCATCATTGAAACCCCAACCTTTGGGTAGGCGACTAAGGTGGCGCGCCACAATCTGCTTATGGGGTCCCACTTTGAGGGGCAACTCCTACAATGATAGAAACAATATGCTTTCTGAAGGCCTCTACACACCTCCGGCAGTACCTTCAACCTGAAGATGCAGGATACCCTCCAAAAGAGTTGGTTACAGGTGCAAAAGAGTGCACATTGGAGAGCTCCGCTTTTGGATGTCAAATTATGAATGACAAAGTGGGTATCCCTTGACATTTCTTTCCAAGAAATATATATATATATATATATAACACTCAAGAAGTTTTCATTGCCTACTCGGCACAAAGCATAGATGCATTTAAAACAATGGCAACCTCATACACCAAGAGGACAAGCACATTGGCTACAGCCACGATTTCTGGGAGGTGGGAGCATCGAGGCGCACGATGATCTCTCGACAACTCCAAGGACTGATCATTGCAAAGTTACGCTGCAAACCATCAAGCTTGGAGGGCTAAGCTCTTACCAACCATTTGCAGTAATTATGGATGCCTCCGGAGCACCCGGATCCGGGGATGAAAGAGTACCCTTTGGTCAACCAGCGCTTGAGGAAAGCGGCTGAAGAGCACTGCAAGGACACGAGGTCCGCAGGGGCTTGCTTTATGAAGTTAGGCTGGATGCCTCGCAAGATGATGAGAACCAGTGCTGAGAGCCAGGCTGGATGCCTTGCGAGATGAAAGGGGCCAGCGCTTGCAGACATTAGGCTGGGTGCCTTGCAAGATGAAGAGGACCAGCGCTGAAATTCCGGCTGGGTGCCTTGCAAGATGAAAGGAACCAGCGCTTCTGAAGATTTCAAATGTGAGCACGAGAAGGAGCACTTCCATGTGGAAGTCTTTAGTGGCAAGCGCATGCGATGCGGCACATCCTTGAGTACCTGGTAAGATGGATTGGATCACCAGAGGAGGAAAATGAGTATATAACAACTTCATATGTAAAAGGACATGAGCCCTTATGCTTTTCAGAAGTCCTTAGTGCGTTCAACACGCAGATTCAACCAAGATCTGGTGGTAGCGTGTCGGTAGCAGTAGCGCCTGGCCAGCGCTATAGCAACGGACATCGCCCACAATGCAACGTACGGTAGACCTGCTGTCACTAACGGTGGTATTAGTGGTTCATGCTTAAGGGTCCCTGTTGCTGGTCCGATTCATGATGCACGGTTGACCTGCTGGCGCAGAGACCACCCCTGCGTTTCATGCTATAGGTCCCTGTCATGATAGGACAAGATCTTTCCGACAACCCGACAACCCGACAACCCGACAACCATGCTTTTTGATGACCAAGATCCGAGGAAGGAGACTGCGATCTGAGCTTCGATCTAGGATATTCAGTTTTAGGTAGCTTTGGGGACAAAGCTCTAGTGGCCGTGGGAGAGTGTAACGGTAGAGTTGAGGCTGATCCACATCCAAGTGATGGTATAAGCAGAAGACTCCGTATCTGAGTATGTCCGAATGAAGCACTGCATGACCAAGTCCCCAAGCAGACAAGTAGATGCTCATAGACGCTCATCTTTATATTAGTTTTGAATTACTGTAGTTTGCACAACAGTTTAGCCTCCCACCTTGCGCTAGGAGCGAGGGGGGAACACCAGACAGACTTGCCATCGCTTAGATGCTTATTTCCTTTGCATTGCCATTTTGTGACACAACTTGATAGTGAGGGGGAAGACCAAGTAGGCTTGCCATCATCTAGACGTTTGCTTTCTTTGCAATATCATACTGTGATGTGTGAAATGCTTCCCTCGTTGTTCAATTGTAATTCCAAACACTAACCAAGTGACTTGGTTGATTGAACCTCTCTTTGGGTGCGCAGCCCGGGTTAACTAAAGAAGGAAGGTGAGCACATGTCCCTATGGCGTAGATAGCTAGTGTAGTGTTAGCACCACCTGCCCTTATGGCAGAGACGCTAGTGTAGGTATCGCCTGTCCTTGTGGCAGAGATGCAAGTGTAGGAATCACCTGTCCTTGTGGCAGAGAGAGATTAGCATAGGCATCACCTGTCGAAAGACAGAGTACACCGGCGCGATGCCGAGATAATTGTCACCTCCCAGGATCACGTCCATTGCGGTCTAGACATATCTTTAGAGCACCTGTCCAGTGACAGAGGCTACCCCGCCCTCAGCGTTGGAGAAATGTAGTCGAAAATTACCTGACGGACAGGGGAAACTAGCAATAGGCTGAGGAAGCTTTCCCCTGCCTGTGCAGTGTAACCAGCCATTAAGGGCTGAGATGATTTTGGGAGTACCTGCCATGTAGCAGAGAGTAAGAATAGCTGGAAAACCTGTAGCCACTTACAGAGACAACCTGCTCCTAGCAGAGGCTCTGCCTTAAGCAGAGGAAACCTGAACATTATAGACAAGTAGCGAGCAAGGAAGATCCTAGGCATGCTGGAATGAGCATTCATGCTCCAAGCAAAGCAAACCTAAATTGGGCCCAAGACTTATACACACGCTTCCACGAATTGCGCCATGCAAACCAACATCCTCCACTCCATTCGTTACAGAGGCAGCGACTGCAGCGTACGCGGGGTTCCGCGACAGCAACAATGCAGCACAAGCACTCCTGGTACAGAAGAAGACGCGCCTGCAGAATGCGCTAGTGGACCTGGCCATACAGCTGCAGCAATTGGGCCGGGGACAGTGTGGGTATGGGGAGGAACTGGTTGTGCAAGTCAGGGGAAAAGCAATCGTGGTCAAACTTGGTGAGGGGGAGCTGGTTCCCTACCCCTTCCGCCAGCACCTTCCTTCAGGCCGCATCCCCAGCCCTGGCGAGCCCTTCCTGCACCTCAATGCAGGCCGACTGGGGCAGCAGCTCAAGCAGCTACTCAAGCCTCCTCCGCCCTCACCAGCAGCAGCAGCAGCAAGGCCAGCAGCACAAGCACCTACTTCGCCTGCCTCACCACCAGCACAAACAGCAGCAGCAGGAACGACAGCAGCAGGAGTGACAGCAGCTGCAGCAAGCGGAGCCCCAGTCACTCCCACCAAGCAGAAGCGCACCAGCCAAGAGCCCAACCCTGTCCAGCACCAACACTGCCCTCCCCCAGCAGCAGGGGCAGCAGCACCAGTACGCATGCATGCAGGTACCTTTGGAGGAGCCATGAGGCAAGGACAAACTGCAGACCAAGAGACCCGAGTTCGAGCACACCAGGCTGCGCAGGCAAAAGAAGCAACATGGGTCCCTAATAGGAGGTATGGGGGGGTGTATGGGGGTCCTCAAGGCCCGTCCATACCCCGTGCCATGTCTTGGAGAGATTACAGAGGGTACTTATCTGCTGAAGAGATTCAAGCAAGCTTACCTTAAGGCAACGCAGTTGATACCTTCTTTGACATGTGCACTCACCAGGCTGTATCAGCAGTTACCCTTCCTGAAGCATTGCATTGCATCTTTAACAGTGGATGCTGAGAACTGAAGTGCTAAGCAGAACGTAACACTTTTACTATGGCCTCTTGGACCTTTTTCAGAGCGATGCTGTTCTCAAACTTTCTGTGCTTCTTGTGGAAACACAAAAGTGTATTTTCCTGACACTACAGCCTTATGGAGTTTTTTGTGCTTGGCTTTGCGTGCTTGTTTCATTTAGAGTGACAGTATGTGTGATTTTTACAGTTGACACTTCTGAACTCAGCTCAAGGCTTCCAGTTGACATTTACTCAAGTTTAGTTTGGTTTGGTTACAGGCACCTTTTGCTTCAGCTAAGCTGCCCTTGTAGGCAGGTACAGCTATGTAACCCTATCCTATCCAATCCCTAAGAAACACTCCAGCATCGCGCCACTCACAATCTTTCATTGTCCAGGGCTTAACAGGCTGAATGTTCACTTTCACATTCACCGCAGGCACCGTGACAGTCTCCAACTGCCGCCTATATTCACGTAGAGTTGCCTCTCTACTGACCTGAGTCTCAGGGTTGCTCCCCATGATTACATGGCCATGCATGTTGCGGCCACCATCCCTACTGCACAACCCCCCCGCGTACGGGCCCCCGTGGAACCCCCAAAACCCCCCGTGGAGAAGGCTCTCCACGGGGGCCCGTGTGTGTCACCTTACGGGGGCCCGTACGGGCACCCGTGGATTTGGACACCCGTAGAGAATCAGACGGGGGCCCGTAGGCTTGTTTCAAATTCTACGGGGGGCCCGTGAGAAATGACTTTCTGCCTAATGAAAACTCCTTTACGGGGGCCCGTATACCACTCCTACGGGGGCCGGTTTACCACTGCTACGGGGGCTAGGGATGAAAATGCCAAATTTTACAATATTTGTTAGAAAAAATAATTGCTAGTTCTCTCGGCTAGCAAACGTTCACTGGTTCTCAACAGCTGTGTTGCCATCAACGCCAACTGCTGCTTTCTTCCTAGGAATAGCACCATCCAGTTCATCAGCTGTCCTCTTTTTTGCTGCAGCCTCCCTTGCTGCCTTCTTTTGCTCCTCAGCTGCAGCTGCCTCTCTGTTTGGCTGAGGGGAGACGTTGGCCTGCAAGCAGAGGAATGTACATGTTCCAACCATATCTGTGAGCAATCAGCATTTATATGACACACACCATGCGCACAATGATGCAACTCAGGTCCAGCTGCAGCGCTCGTGCATGCGCACACACACACACACACATACACACACGTGTGCACACAGGCAGGGAGGCAGGCACGCACACACACACACACACACACACACACACACACACACACACACACACACACACACACACACACACACACACACACACACACACACACACACACACACACACACACACACACACACACACACACGCACGCACGCACGCACGCATGCACGCACGCACGCACACACACACACACACACACACACACACACGTGCACACACACACACACACACACACACACACACACACACACACGTGCACACACACACACGCACACACACACGTGATACACACACACGTACACACACACATACACACACACACCACATCATCTCTTTATGACCGCGCTGACCATGGCCCATGGCATGGGTACACACACACACACACTCATACACGCACGCACGCACACACACACACACACACACACACACACACACACACACACACTCATATACACGCACGCACGCACGCACACACACACACACACACACACACACACACACACACACACACAACCACACACACACACACATGCAGGCAAGCAGGCAGCGCGCACACACACACACACTCACACACACACACAGACACACACACACACATACACACACACAGAGACACACACACACGCACACACACCCCCCACACACATAGACACATCTTCTTGTCTTGGAACACTCACGTTTTCCAATGAGTTTGGCATCCTTTCCGTCATGCGTGCCAGCGGTTGCATAGCCTGCAAATGG